>OX401419.1:18506148-18934596 GCA_947846245.1 Cerastoderma edule
ATTCTGGTTAACGTGGTAAAATCAGAAACATCGCCTGCATACTTCTTTAGAATAGATTGCCTTGAAAGACTGAATCCCTAATTACCCTATTTTACTATCATAAAGTACCGATACGTTTCAAAGTATTTTATTCTGTCGCTCGGTTTGTTTTGGACTTAACGCTGATGTCAACAGTATTCTAGTCATTTTGATGACTTTTTCATCTGTTTTATTTTCCACGTAGAGCAATTTGGTGGGTTTGTCCAATGAGACATGTCGCATTGACTTCTTATACCATTACCAAACAATAACGACATTTGACCAGTTTGTTGGAGGCGACTTTGGAAAACGTTGTGGGAAAATGAGAAATTGCTCTTCACCAGCAATTTCTCCTTTTCCCACAATGTTTTCTCCTCTATCCGAAGATCAGTTTTCAAATTCATCGCATTCAGAAATGGCGTCTGAAACTCCTCCAGTTGGGACTGCCTAAACTTTTTTTTCAACTATTTTTGGTAAAGGGTTAAACAAACAAAAGTTTGATCTGGCCAGGTCTCAAACTTCAGACTCCAGTCTTCCAAGTCATGAATGGGACAATCCAATGAACAAGTTAGCATACATTGAAAACAGTGTGTGGAAAAGGACTTGTGTAATGAGTAATGTGAACTCTTTATGCATACATTCAAACAATAACAAAGAACAAAGGGAGACAACTTTGCCCATCTTTCCCCCATGAGTAAACTTGCTGTTGATCCCCCTTACTCTGACTTTCACGGCATACTATTTTAAGCAGCAGCGTGGATAAAGAAATTGACCGTTCACAAGGAGCATTTCTACGCTTTGGACGGGGGTCGGGTGTGGGGGTCTGGTTTTTGGGGGAAGTCACTCTGTGCGGATATGAACATATACAATAACAGTCTTGCCAGATTATGGGTAAAGGGTTAGCAATCAGAAACATAATCAGTAGAATTACTCAATGAAACACTGTAGGAAAAGGGACAATGACTTATTTGATTATCTCCATATAGAAATATTGATCGGACGGGGTCTCGAACAAACGACATTCTGGTTAACGTGGTAAAATCAGAAACATCGTCTGCATACTTCTTTAGAATAGATTGCCTTGAAAGACTGAATCCCTAATTACCCTATTTTACTATCATAAAGTACCGATACGTTTCAAAGTATTTTATTCTGTCGCTCGGTTTGTTTTGGACTTAACGCTGATGTCAACAGTATTCTAGTCATTTTGATGACTTTTTCATCTGTTTTATTTTCCACGTAGAGCAATTTGGTGGGTTTGTCCAATGAGACATGTCGCATTGACTTCTTATACCATTACCAAACAATAACGACATTTGACCAGTTTGTTGGAGGCGACTTTGGAAAACGTTGTGGGGAAAATGAGAAATTGCTCTTCACCAGCAATTTCTCCTTTTCCCACAATGTTTTCTCCTCTATCCGAAGATCAGTTTTCAAATTCATCGCATTCAGAAATGGCGTCTGAAACTCCTCCAGTTAGGGACTGTCTAAACTTTTTTTTCAACTATTTTTGGTAAAGGGTTAAACAAACAAAAGTTTGATCTGGCCAGGTCTCAAACTTCAGACTCCAGCCTTCCAAGTCAAACCATGAATCCACACCATCCCAGCCTACTCTCTACCCCATGTTACTGAAATGTTCCTCCTTAAAACTCATTTCATTTAATTTTTCAACAATAATGTATGCTTAATATCTCCATTAAGACCAGTCAATTGGGCATTTAAGGGGGAACAGGTTAATCATTGTCAACATTCCAATGGACCGAACTACACCATGTCAATCTAACAGCATCATACAAAGTAGTTTGGTTATAATCAGACTATCATAGCGAAAATCGAACGCACAGCTTCTAGTGCTACATTCCAATGAACAAGTTAGCTTATATTTAAACATTGCTTCCATTGTCATTTCAACCTAATGAATATTTCCAAGCTACTTTTGTTTGAAGGACTATTTTCGGGTACTACGACCCGGAAGTAGTCTGAAAGTACTCTGGAAGTACTTATTTCTAAATTTCCCAAAAACGATAAATATATGCAAAATGGAGAACATTGAAATCAATGTAGTCATCTTCGATACATATGTATTTCGTGAAGAATGTATTATTCATGGGTATATCGTAGGCGGCATCACGTCATGATAAACATAAATACCTCCATAAACTATACCCATATTATGATTCCTATTGATTTTTTCATAATTCTCTATTTCCAAACTTGTGATAACTGACTTGACATCATAGGCAATGGTTACTGAGTCCACCTTTTCCTATTCAAGACATAAACATTCATCAGAAACAGAAAAGAGAAAAAACTTACATAACAGCCACATTTAGCCAGGAGCTTCTTCTCCACTATATAACCTCCATGTTTTGTGAAAAATGAATTACAACGGTGTAATTTTTATTCATGAACACACACACATACACACACATGTGACGCATCTTCTGCAACAATTCGTTTGTAATTACTTTAACTACATAACCATTTCACAAATGCTGTATAATGTCCAGATATAATAATTCCATGTTCACACAAGAATATATGAAAATATATGTATACTAAAACATCTTCATTGCGTACCAATTCAGAAACAAATATGTTAGGCAAGTCTATTCTATAACCGCAATCATAATCATATACATATAAACATACAGGTGTCTGCGCGAGAAAGTAATGCAATTCAAACAGCACGTGCGGGTGACCTGGATAAAGTATAAACTTATTTAGTTACGCTCGCGCTACACGCCTGTCTCAAGAGAAGCCTTATAATATAATAATGGGTTGTGTGCTTTTCAAAAATCGTGAATATCTACTTGATTTTGATGAGGAAAGATACTCAGAGTAGCAAACAGATTAGATCACAGGCAAGCCGCAAATTGAATTGGTGGCTGGCCTGGATCTTACCTGTGCATAAGCATAAGGTCGGTTCCAGCACTATAAGCGATAAGAATGTCATCCTACATAAATTATGGACGCTGAAATATAGTGGAGGTGTCTGTGTGCTCATTTCATTGAACCTTTTGTCAAACAGTGTGCACAGGCTTTTAGAACTGACAGTTTTACTTCTCTAAATAACTCTTGACTAAAAGAAGGAAAGACAGAAATAGTTTTATCCATGCTTTACTTTATCTTCAAAAATACGATTCCTTTCCATAAAGAACTGTATAGATTCTACGTATTTTCCGTTTTAATTCATTGTTTAGGTTAAAGGCACGAAAACCAAGTGTTGGGACCAAAGTTTGAGAATTCAATGATATACATGTAATGATGTAACTAGGATTGAACCCAGAATTCTTCTTTAAGGGGGGAAGTGTCTATTGATAAAAATATCACAGCTGTGATATCTGATAGTCTCAATAATGATCCGTGAACGAAGCTTTTTTCATCATTTGGACATGGATCGTGCTTCGCTACCGAAGACGTCAGTCATTGAGTCAAAATAGTCATAGCCTTCGAGACCAGTCATCTGGAATATGATATCTGAATGCTTACTTAGAACCAAAGACTGTAGACCAACGTTAATCGAACTCATATCTCCTAGGTTAGACCAATTCAGACAATACAAGAACTCTGCATGTATGTACATGTATACAATTTCCATTAGATGTTAGGCGAGAGTGTCTGCTCAAAATTTCTGTAGACCATAAGCTTGTCTTCTCATAACACTGTAGACGATTAGTGTTCGTGTTATAAAATGCCACAATATAATTAATATTGGCCTATGGGTTAAGAAATTGTTAATGCTTAGTTTCATCTATCAGCATAAGAAGTAAAGACTTTTGAATATACTGGGGTTTATACACAAGACAATAGTAAGTCCTTTTATACACGTGAATCACACACAGTTAAAGTTTTGTAATGAACCCTGGTATACTTCAAGATCTGTTGGACAACTTGCAATGGCAGTGCTTCTGGTGTATTGCTTTAGAATATTTAAAGCATCGATCCTGATGCATATATTTTAAACGACAAATGCGTGCCCGACGCTACTTAGAGAAAGTAAAAATCATTTCAATATCCTAAAACAAACCTATGTTCACTTACAACGGTTGATTGTCAAAACTAAAAGAAATGTAACACCGTTGAACCATAAATAAAATATGCATGCATTTGTACACTTACTTTTTTCTTTTCTTTCATTCATCTGTAAGGTATGTGAAGTATTTTCGGATCCCAAATACTTTCTGTAATCACTAATCACTTAACACATAATCGATTCCATTCACTCGAATATTTTATGCACATATTAAGATTTCTTTAATCACGAATCACTAAACACAACAATTCCATTCATTTGAACACTCTATGCACACACACAGACATGATTTTTTCTACATCTTTAAACTACGCATTCCGGTGACAGAATTTGGATATCTTTGGGAGACAGTCTCCCAAATGACTTACGGAATGCCGATGTTTCTATCCGGATTGACCAGCCCTTATGAGCAGTTATGTATGTGGTTTTCCTCCATCATTATGAGTCGGGCATCACAACATAATTGAAATAATGTTGACGCAATGTAAAATCCATATAATTGAATGAACTTAATTATGAATCACTTAACAAATAATAAATTTCCTCATTTTAACCTTTATTCACACGCTTAAATGATTTCCTCAATCATTTACGAAACAATAAACACATATTTAATTCCATTCAAATGAACACACCTAGAAGCACCGATTTACTTTTTAATATGAACTTTTTAGGTACACTCATCTAAACGCAAAGTGCGTGCAACACGTGCTCGGGACCCGAATACACACGTGTACATAAGTAAGGCCACTTCTTTTGTAATTTAGTTTCTCGGACAATTTTAGAAAAAAACGTCGGCTCAGAAGGATAGGAAAAATAGAGGAATTATAGCACATATTTCCAAATATTCTAATTTGCATAAGGCCTTTAAAATGCAACGATGTTTTTGAGTCGGACATTACAACATAATTGAAATAATGTTGACGCGATGTAAATACCATATAACTGAATAAACTTATTTATTAATCACTTAACATTTAATGAATTCCCTCATTTGAATACTTTATGAACACGCACTAAAGTGATTTCTTCAATCATTTACGAATCACTAAACACATATTTAATTCCATTCATTTGATATGAACTTTTTAGACACACTCGTCCACATGCGAATTCCATGCAACACGTGCTCGGGACCCTAATACACATGTATATATAAGTAAGGCCACTTCTTTTTTTGTTTTAGTTTCATGGACGAATTTAGAAAAATGTCGGCCCAGAAGATGGGAAAAACGACGAATCATCAACTAAAACATTCCAATCCCGGAAATATGTTTTTAGTATGAAACTTATTCTTAAAATGGCATTTGTTCTGTTTAATCTTTAATTTTATTACTTTACACTTTTTCTGATTTTTCGACTTCAGGAGAGTTGCAACATCATGGGTGGAAAACCTTTCAAAGTGTGTGAAAAAGAATTTCCCCGTTAATTTATAAACTGGCTTTCCCAAAGAAGAGCAGACAGGTGCGAATGCTCAGTTCACATTAATTAACGAAAGCATGGAGTTTTAGCAACTCACAGGTTAAGACACTGGAAAAGATCTTTGGTTTAGTGACAAGGATTATGAATATCAAATTTTTAATGTTTATTACCCTCAAAACACACCTCTCTGGGAGAGTCTCTTTATGATGAAATTGATACCAAATATCACTATAACTACTTGTGTCCATGGTTCTACCGAAAACCGGAAGTAAACCATCTGGCTTGCTACTTTTGTTTTCTATATTTGCTTTCAATTTAGACCAGTAACATTTAGTTAACCCTTTACCAAACTACAAATTTTCGACTGTCCCAAATTGAAAGAGTTTGCAGACGAAATTTCGAAATGTGATTAAAATGAAAAACTTCTGAAGGGACAGAAAACATTGCGGGAAAAAAGGAGAAATTGCAATTTCTCCTGTTCCAAAAAATGTTTTCCAGAGTCGTCTGCAACAGACTGGTCAAATGTCGTTATTGTTTGGTAATAGGTTGAATGGTAGTAAACATTAGGCCGCGGAAGGTAGCCCCCTCCCCCCCCGCCAGTGCGGGGTATGAAGCTCGGGGTCTCGGGGTATACCTACGGGCCTGGACCCCAGGCTATGTAGGGCAGTGTCTTCCCCAGACTTTTTAAGCGATGCTGGGCCCCAGCGCCTGACTTTCAAAATTACCATTCCCCCAGTACAGCTCTTTAAATTACTCCCACAGGAAGTCTACTTGCTTAGAACTGACATTCTTTGATATCATTTGATTTGATTTAAAACAGTGATTTACGTATCTTAAATTGTACCTAGAAACTTGCCATTTTAAGATGCATATTTAAAGGCACATGAGAGGAGAGGAGTACAAATAAATTACTGAAAAAAAATATATCGAGTTCTTTTATTATGTTCATAAAAGTCATGAGAATTAGTTTAGGAATGCGTTGAGACCGTATTTAATAGACTCATTTAAAATAAGTTATTTTGTGCTTGAAATATAGTAGTCTCCAATTCAATCATGTTTATCAACAATCTGTTTGTTTACTTATTCGAAATAACCAATTCTGATTGGTCGGTTCAAACATTTGTGTATCAACTGTCAAGGTCAGGGGTGAAGAATCACACAATTAAACTGGTTAATCTGGGTTAATTCTTGTTGGCTTTCGAGTTTAAGTTGTGCTGATGTTTTTTTTTGTTGATAACTATTTGAATCTGACCAAAACTTTACCAATTAATGTAGTTTTATATAGCATTTATCTCCTTTCATGTGCCTTTAAAAAGAAGGGAGGGTGTACCCGTTATCATGCCGAACACCCCTCCTCCGACATAAAAACCCCAGCGCCTGAAAAAAAATCCTAGGGAAGACCCTGTAGGGTGTGGGTATTGAGATTGTTTTAGTTTCATTGCGTATTCGGGATCGTAATAAAAACTGTTATGTCTGAAACCGACTTTCCAATCGTTATGTTATCGTTATTACTCAGACAATCAGTTTTGTTTTATCCCTGATATCAGAGACACATATAATGTGTTATTTATGTCTCTGCGGTCGTGGAGGGCAGTGGTCCAGAGGTACTGGTTTACTAAACAACTTAAGGAAAATATTTTTGCAAGTCAAAACTGACAAGCATGTACAGTATCTTAAAAGATCATTCATTATTGCAATGTGATACGTCATTTGAAGCGCCTCGAAGAGACGTTTCCAGTGATGTGTTACTTAGCAAAATTGCTTGGCCCATCATTGAAATAAAACTGAATGTTGTTTTTAATTTACATAAATATTTAGCATCAACTGTTTAGTAAAACGATACCCATGGGAAGAGCATCGGCTTCTGGATACGTGGGCCGTGCGTTGCCTTGCGACCCTTCATAAATCCGCATTGGGAGAGAGTACTGGTTATGTATCCAGGAAGCAGAATCGAGAGTGATTTATCTAAGTTGTACGAACTTGTTTCACAATCGATGTAAAATAAATAAGATAAAACTTAATCAAACTGTTGATATGAATAAACCCCTATGTAGCCTAAATCAGGCATAGATATATTCTACAGATTTTTCTCTGCTGACCAGCTGACAATCAGATCTCAAAATGCTTTCTAAAAATGTGTCTGCAGCAAGTTCCATTGTTGTTTTCAGTATCTTTTTTCAAAATGGAGATTTATGTAAGGAAAGATTTCTCACTTTATCAGATTGATTCTGTTTGAAACACGTCTGCTGCAAGACCGAAAACGTCTTGCCTCCATAATGTTCGCATTTTTGACAAAACAATGATTTTTGTTTTTTTCCAAACAAGTATCATGCAGGAAGGAGCATTCCTTTTTGAAGGACAAACAAAGAAACAACACAAAGACAGGTTTTGATGATTTGTATAATTAAGTGATGTTAAAAGTACATTTATACGAAATTATTTCTACGAAAACAATGCTAACATATATTTTAACCAAAAACCTAATTATTAGGGCTTTGGTGTGACCCTTTACCACATTTTTAGATTGAAAGAAATTTTTTTAAATGAAATGTTGGACAAAATGAAATATATATCACAGACACTTTTCTAACTAAATCAGTCTCATGCTATGAAGAAGTATTTTGTCATTTTATTTTGACAAATTGTTGTTATCTGTAAACGTTTCCACCTGGGATAAGAAAAAATCATCATTTGGTAAATGATTGATGGGAAGCATGCGGGTATGCATGGGTCAGGCCTCCAGAGCTAGAGCATCACCAGTGAGGGTCATGGGTTTGATTCCTGCAGATAAGTGATAAAACCCAGCCCAGCCCAACTGATCTGATTGTCATCTAACAAACTGTATTGGACTGGACCTTTTAAGGAATTATCACCATCCAAAATATCGTTAAAATGATGAGAAATAAAATAGTAGCAACAAAAATGAAAAATACAAGAAAATAGAATATATCATATATTTTAATTCAATTTGTACAATGATAAACATTTAAGACAAAATACATTTTAATAAAATAATTTTAAAAATTCATCCGCCATATCCAATAGCAGCACCTTCAATCATTATCACATAAGGACACTAAAACACATTGACAGTTGCAGATGGCATGAGAAAATATTTTGACAAAGCAAAACACAAAACTGCTTTTGAAGAATTTGTTTGTTAGGGTTTTACATCACCTTTATAGTATTGGATTTAAGATTAGATGACTGGCCCATAATTAATGGTAGAAGAATCAAATTTAACATAAGGGATGTTCAAGCCAGCTTGTACCATCAGCATTCCAATAGTCGGTTGATAGACTGACTACCTGTCATCAAAATACAAATCCACTGCTACCATGATTTTAACCAACATGTACTTTAAAGTTTGTACTCTTACAATAAGGCCAAGAAAGCCCTGCTAATGAAGGATAACCTCTTGTTATGTCCCAGTGTTTGTGAATGTCTTCCATTAAACTCATGGCTCCAAACCAAATAAAGCTTGTTTGGAAAAATGATGGTTTTGTCTATATCCTCATCCCGGTACTTTCATATATTGGCCCATATGAAGCGAAAGGCCTAAAGAAAGCATAGTAACAGAAGGTAAACTAGCTCATAACAAGGGTTCAATGTAAGACTATAGTAAGTGCTTCATAAAAATGAAGCGCTTACTATAGTCTTGCACTGAACCCTCCATAGGCTATTTCTACATTTTTATGGATAATTTGCTTTAATCTTACTTTGTATCCTCAACATTTCAAAGTATGCATGTCATTCAGAGTAGTATCATACTGTGCAACCAATGCCTTGCTATGTTCTAAAGGAATGCTTGTGAAACAGTGATTTGAAATGAACAGAAGGAATGCATGTACAAACAATTCATTGTAACAAATAGAACAAAAGCATTATATGTACAAACAATGCTTTTGGATGAACAAAAAAAAATGCATGTACAAACAATGCGTTGCAATGAACAAAAGGAATGCATGTACAAACAATGCTTTTGGATAAACAAAGGAATGCATGTACAAACAATGCTTTTGGATAAACAAAGGAATGCATGTACAAACAATGCTTTTGGATAAACAAAGGAATGCATGTACAAACAATACTTTCGAATGAATAAAAGAATGCATGTACAATGTCTTGCAATGAACAAAAGCAGTGCATGAACAAATAATGCTTTCAGATGAACAAAAAGAATGCATGTTCACGCAATGCATTATAACTAATAGAATAAAAGCAATATACATGTATTTACAAACAATGATTTGCAATGAGGAAACAGGATGATGTACAAACATTGCCTTGTAATGGACAAAAGGAATGCATATACATGTACAAACAATGCATTGCAATGAACAAAAGGAGTACATATACACATATTATCACAGATAATCATACTACATGTATATTGCAAATCCCTAATATGACATAAAAAATGTTCCCTTCTTTATCTATGATTTAATAAAGAATGTACAGTCATTGCCTATAAGTACAAATAATACTTCATAAGTATGATAATCATTATAACACCTATAGCTTAAGAAGCTTCTGAAACTGTTTCAGCAAAAGGAGAAACATCTCATGAAAAGCACTTTCTCTGTTTGCCACAATGGTTTCAATACAATTTGAAAAGGAAATTCGACACAAAGCCTGAAGTCATACATTTATGGCAATGTTACCCAAAAGACAAAACATATCTTGTAAAACAAAGCTTATTTAAAAAAAATCATTAAAAATATACAGTACAATGAATAAAAAAGGAAACACAAGAATTATTAAAAATGAATAAAAAATAATCATGATTTATAATGAAGCTATAAAATCAAAAGTAATTTTAAACAACAATTTGAGTGTTCAATGCAATACTGTAGTTAATCCTTCACATAAGTGAAACATTTACTACACATAAGTGAAACATTTACTATAGTATTGCATAGAAACCTGATATATCATTATGCTATTAGCAACACCAGCATTTGATAAAATAATGCACATCAACCAATCTTTAAATCATCCATTATTTTATAATTTCTTATAAATAACTGACTCTGAAAATGAATTAAAACCATTGAACCATAAAACAGTTTGTGATATATCTGAAATGGTATGACCCACAAATGTGATTGTAAAGAACTGAAAGCAACATCTTAAAATAAAAGCTGAGTAGAAACCATTGTGCCAAACCAAAAGACAACAATGCTTGATTCAAGCGAATTTTTTCCTTTACAAGCACAAAGGTTATTAACAACAGCTGTATAAAAGTAAATAGATATGGATGAATTGGATGAAACACCTATAAATAAAACCTTTGACAAAATTTCAAACATGAAACCCTCTTTAAAACATCGGTTAAACTAAATAAAGAACCCATTATACCATTAAATTAATAATTTCCTAAGTGTAAATTAAAACCCTATAAGTCAATTCTTTCACATTAAAAAGATTTTTGAGTTTCATAAGTAGTAGGCTAGGGTTCTGCAGTGTCTTACCCAAGGACATTCCAACAAAATACCAAGTGTCCCTGGAGAGGATTAAACCCAGTACCCTATGTCACAAGTCCTACACCATAATCACTGGGTCACGCAGGACCCTATCTCATAGCTTCAATTTTAAAAACAAAATCCTTTTTTTAAGAAACAATATTAGCTTTGAAATTTAAAAAAAACAACCCTTATAGTGCTGAGTAATTTTCCAAAAATAGATTTTTGTGTTGTCTGCTTTCCAAAACTTTAAATATTTACTTAATTTGGATGAGGAAAGATACCCAGAGTTAAAAACAGGTAAGATCACAGGCTAGCCGCCAATTTATATCTACCGACTTGTTACGGGGATTGCCGAGTAGATACGATTGACGAACTCAACAGTGTGAAAGGATTTGTTTAGGGTCTTAGATTTGAGTAAAAAGGTGAAAATTTGGCTACCCCCTTTGTAGTCCTCTATCATGCATGCATATACAGAAAATGATGATTAAAAGACGATGTTAAAAAATGACTCCGATCTTTAACCCCCTTCTTGTCACGTGACGAAAACTTCCGGTTCATAAAAAAATTATCATTCCCGCCAACATCAATGTTTTAGCCATCAAGACTGGCTTATAACGGTAAGTATTCATAAATGGCAAACATTCTACAATGCAAAATATAGGAAAGATTCATATGCATCAAACTGATTTGTCAGATTATCAGCCTTTGTGCAAAATTAGCCGGCATCCTTCCGAATTGGACAAAGGGTTGCAACTCCCTTCGCAAAGATTATCGATGCAAAATCAAAGCTGTGTTTTACTTCAAGAATGAATAATGAATCACCGGGTTAAATCTGAAAGAGCCAGAATTTAGTACGAACACAGACACATATGTGGATGAGAACGATTGCGTACTCAATGAATTTCGTACCTTGACGGGTTTCCAAACAACAAAAATATTGACATTTTATCTGCCATTAAATCAAGCCCCTACTGCGGACATAGACATTTGCAGAACGTTGGCCAACACAGTTATGACTGAACTCCTCCTAGATAAGATATTCTTTCATCCAACACCTTTTTAATTTGCAAATTCTACTCTCCAAGTGGTGTCATAGATCCGGGTTTGATTCATTGTATAGTCAATTCCTCTAATCTCGTGGTATCCCTAATTCCGTGGTATTTGCATAATGTCATACTTCTTCCATAAAGTGACACACCAACCTGACCTACTTTCGCAGCCCGATGTAAGAACTCCAAAAAAGCAAGAATGAATGTTTTTCTGGTATAAAACCAATTCAATCCAATAAAATTCTCCTCATATTACAGAGAGCTCCAAAAATCCCCGATTTTATCACACTTTTTACTCAAATCTAAGACCCTAAACAAACCCTTTCACACTGTTGAGTTCGTCTGCAATTCTCCACCATTCTTGGGTCAGGCACAACCAAATTGTTTCAGGATTTGTCCCTAGTATGTTTCACCCTAATTATTTTGGACTGATACTTAAAAAATTGTGTTTGACCTGAATACCACGGAATTAGGGTAAGACCTCAAAAATGCAAATGGCTTCCAGTGACACAATAGATTTACGTTACGTAGAGCATTTATGTGCTCCATTTAAAAATAATGATGAGAAGATCGTAAATGAGGAATGAAATATGTTAGAAAAGCTGAATGTTGACAGATAAGTTCTCCTCTTCCTTTCTGTTATTCATGTAACCATAAGTACCACGGAATTAGGGTACACCAGTATACTGACAGAATAATTGCCATTCCATGGCGTGCCCTTGGTCAAGGCACAAGATCCTCCTCTATATCTGATAGATCACCATGGGAATATATGCAATAGATACAATTATCTACAAAACCCCATCATGCATCAAGGTTTTCTTAAAAACGGATTGCTGAAACAAACCATCGGTTAACATTCCTTGTGAATCAGTTACTTCATGCTCAGTCATAAAGTCTGATAAAAGAAGGTTGACTGTCTGAATCAGTAAGATCTCAACCTGGATCTGTTACTTAAAATCTTATAATATACTAGATCTAGTGAACCTGCTGTTATGAAAAACAAAGTTGTAATTGTTAATTCAAATTGTCCCTTTATTTTCCAGTCTGATTATACTTAAGAATGCCGGGTGTTAGACCTAGAAGGGCGGTACAGGAACATGTGCAAAGCCTAGCAGAGCCAACCTCGGAATTGTCAATGTAAGTTACCTCATTTCTCATATAGTCTGTTAATACATACAATTAATACTCAGGTTAACAGCCAATTTAGGCACCTGGAACAGACAGCTTTGGAAACTTGTTGTTTAAAACAGAATTAACTTGAGCCAACCTTTTCATGATATTTGCTCACCGGTACTTTGTAGAATCTATTAAGTTGAACTTGACAGCCAGCGCTGGCTTGTAAGAAGAAAATGTTTTATAGATGTCCTGAAACTGAACCAATTCTTGCATTAATGCATAAGGCTGTTTGAGGAAATATTTTCAAACAACTGACTATTTCATGATTTGTTATTGAAGTAAAGAAAAGATTATTTAATTTGCCTGCTGAGAATATGATAAGGAATTAATTGAGGTCTTTTGTGTGATGTCATCAAACCGAGAGTCTGCCATTGTTGAGGCGCTCGTCATTGTCTGATAAACAAGTATATTCTGTTAACAAAATGCATATGGGAATTCATAGGACTGCATTTCTTTGCCTCAACAAGGGGATAAGATTTGGATATTCAATAAATTCATCAAACTGCGAACACATATTGAATACTAGTAAATGAATCATTGCTGCAGAATGGTCTGTATGAAATGCCATAATATTCATCTCTTTTGAATTAAGCACATTTTAAAACTTTTTGTCAACAGTCAAGATGATGGTGCTGATAGTGATGAGGAACCGACTGGTGTTAAACAGCCCGCCCGTGGCCGTAAAAGAAAGACTGCAGATCCAGGCTCTGTGAGTAATGTTTGCCATTCTGAACTCCTTAGGATAACAATAAATTATAACATCATTTGAAGATTTTATCCAAATCATATCTATATAGGAAAAAAATGTTGAAAGGTGTGTCAAATGAAGACATTGTCCTCATTATTCCATGGTTTCAACAAAGTTGTCCGAATGGTCTTAAAAAATGTAAGGGTGGTCCTGTTTTAGTTCACTGCTTTGTGATTAGTTTTAAGTTAGTACCTTTACATGTAACAAGCAGCATGCTAAGTGACATATTGATATATCTCTTTTAAATAATCATTAAACTTTACAAAGTGAGAATAACAACTCATCAGATTCTTAATTTTCTCAATTTTGTCTACTATGCATAGGTTTTTAATGTCATACGATTGAATTCAGAATTTGAGAGAAACCGTTACAATGAATGTAAATTGCATGTCTCAAACAACTTCTATTTTGTCACATCTGTTTCATGTGTAAAATGGTTATTGATTTTGTAAAGAACATGCGCAAATCTCAATATGAATTTTGAAATGGTATTTTATTTGATTTGAACAGACCACAAAGCGTGGGAAAGCAGCTGGCAAGTCACGTGGAAGGGCCCCAGTTCAAGTTGAGGAGGAAGAAGGCAGTGGTACATTATTTGAGATTGTGAAGGCTGGAAGGGCATCACTTGCTGTAAGTATTAGCCTATTTATTTACTGTTCCCGAATTGTACTCAGGGTTCTACCCTCCCTGGTTCAATTAATCAAGTAATTTGTACCAGCAGCTATCTAGACAGACTGGTTTAGAAAAAGTTAAACATGCCTTTGGCTAGGAAAAAATATAACTCACTTGTCACTTGCTGTAAGTAAATGCATATTTATTTCTTTTTACCACGCTGTACTTAGGATTGTACACTTTCTTGTTTAATTAACTGGTAATGATACTAATCAGGACTAGGAACTATCTAGACAGACTGGTCCTGCAAAAGTTTAACAAGTCTTTGGCTAAGAAAAACACATAGATCACTTGTCACTTGCTGTAAGTAATAGCCTAATTATTTACTTTTACCATATTGTACTCGGGGTTCTTCACTCCCTTGTTCAATTAATTAAGTAATTGGTACCAGCAACAATCGAAACCAACTGGTCCTGTAAAAGTTTTAAGTCCTTGGCTAAGAAAAACACATAACTAACTCACTTGACACTTGCTGTAAGTAATAGCATATTTATTTACTTTTGAGACATTGTACTTAGGGTTCTACACTCCCTTGTTTAATTAACTGATAATCAGGACCAGCAACTATCTAGACAAACTGATCCTGCTAAAGTTTAACAAGTTGTTGGCTTAGAAGAACAAATAGATCACTTGTTATTAGATATTTGCATTTATTTTTTTAATTTCAGAACAATTTCGTTTTGAATAGGAAACAGTATATAGTGATTTTCATGCTTTTTCTTAGGAAAGAAATTATGATGCCATTATACCTACAAAGTAGGCTAACATACATGTTACTTGCTTGTTTTGATTGTATTAACTCTGCTATCTTGTTTTCTGTGGGTTTGTTACATTGCTTGATAGTTCTTTCTGCATACATGACAGCCAATGTGGACCGACTTTTCTAAAAAGAATCTGATGCCCTGAAAGGGTTAATAATTTAACATGTTTACTTGCAGACTGTGGTTGATGACTGGATTGAGAACTACAAACAGGACCGAGATGCCTCCCTCCTAGAGCTCATTCAGTTCTTCATCCAGTGTTCAGGTTGTAAGGGGAAGATAACTCCGTACATGTACGCCAATATGGAGCATGCTGAGATCATCAGAAAGATGACTGAAGAATTTGATGAGGTATGTTTGAAGCTGTTTTAGGGGATATTAGTTTGTCTTTGGTCCATTGCAAATTAAGGTAGAATACCCATAATCTGCCATTTTGAATTTCTTTACATCATTGGATTACTTCGGTCGTTTTCTGTATACATCGGTCTCGACTGATGTATATAAGGAAAGAACAAAGTAATCAGACGAAAACATGAAATTCAAAATGGCAGATTATGTGTATTCTACCTGAAAGAGAGGTCTCCTTTGCTAGTTTATTATTATTATACACCATGTTTATATAGCACTCTTATCATAAGATATATGTTCAAAAGTCCTTTACAAGAATGATGAAAGCACATGTACTTATGCATAAAAAAGAGGAATGACCTAAGATACATAAAATGTAACATTAAAACCGTATACATACAATGTATTCTAAAGTATAGAACCTAAAGAATAAACAAGTACAATGTTAAAACATGCACAGGCTTAAAAGTATCATCAGTATGATTGTTCATCGACGTAGTAGAAATATTTGACACGTGATGGTTGGAGGATTTTTTTTTTTTTTTTTTCAAAAATATTACTAAAGATATATTTTCTGATCTATTATCTCAACATACTATTTTTGCATCATGGGCCAATATGATCCGTCTGTATCGCCCAGCTTGTCCAAACTTTGACAGACAAGTGAATTTTTACTGAAATTAACTATATAACGATTCTACAAACAAGGGCAGAAAAAGATTTGGCATTTACAATTGCAGTTAAATTTTGCCACTCCTGTTACGCATACAAGAGAAGGTCATTATTTCTATATATCTTACTCACAGGAAAGTGGAGACTATCCACTCATCCAGAGTGGGCCGCTGTGGAAGAAGTTCAAGACCAACTACTGTGACTTTGTGCAGGTGTTGGTGCGACAGTGCCAATACAGCATCATCTACGATCAATACATGATGGACAATGTGATTTCACTGCTGACTGGGCTCACAGATTCTCAGGTCCGAGCCTTCAGACATACAAGTACCTTAGCAGGTGTGTACATTTAGTGATCTTGAGAAAATAGTATATTATCTGTCAACCCTAATACGTCTGATCAGAACGCCTTTGTTGTATATAAGCCTCTGTGATGAAAGAAACAGTTTTTTGCATTGAGTAATTTCTTCTTTTGACTCAATGGTTTCTATCTCATATCATTGAATGAATACAGTTTTGTATACCTTGCTGTGATTTTTGGTGACTTAATATCTTTTGTTGGTTAAAGAGACCTTTATTAGAGCTATATTGCTTTTATTTGTTCATATCTTGTTAAGGTAAAGATAGGGTCTTATTTTGTAACTTCTATGATGCAAAATGTTAAAAAAATGTTTCTTTTCTTAAACCAATCATTATCAACAACAGAGCTTATGGCTTCGAGCTGTTTCTCAAAAGGCTACCTCTTGTGTATGTCAATTGACTAAGAGGTCCAGAAAGGGAGTGTTTTCCTAGACTACTTTCTCAATTTATCTCTTATCCTTATATTGTAGATGTTCATTGAAGTTACATTAAGACAACTTTGATGTAAGCCCACAAAATAGAATTAATTTTTCATTTTTTTAAGAATGCTGCATTAACAAGATACTAAGTCTGCCTTCTTACCTGGATGTCCAAATAAATTAATAGATTCATCTCACTTTGATTCAACATTACAGCCATGAAGCTTATGACAGCCCTGGTGGACGTGGCCCTTAACCTGAGTATCAATCTCGACAACACACAAAGACAGTATGAGTCGGAGAGACAGAAGAATAAGAACAAACAAGCCTCAGAGCGTCTGAACCTGCTGCTCGTAAAGAGACAGGAGCTGGAAGAGAACCAGGCCGAGATCAGGAACATGCTTACCTACATATTCAAAGGTGTCTTTGTACACAGATACAGGTATGATATCAGTGTTGTCATTGTGAAGACTCATGTAAGGGTAGAACATGCTGTGCTCAATGCAAGACTAAAGCAAGGCCTGCATTTTTGTGTGGAACTTGCTTAAGTCCTACACTGAACCCTCAATGTTAAATGGTTTCTTTATATATTATGCAAAGTTTGCAAGGATGACAGAACTTTATATATCATAAATCTTGGCTTTTAGGGAACATCATTGTTATAAGTGTATTATAACTAGTTAACACAGTTTGACACTTATATTACAAAAAAAATAAATGGTACAAATATGATAATGTATATCATTTTTCACAAAATTAGCACATTGGTGGTATTTACCTCTCAAAATCTGTTCTTTTATAACTGCTATGATTTCAAGATGGCTTAGAAGTGAATGATGGCCAATTCTATATTACAACATGTCCTTATCTAAGGTGAAAGACTTTCTACAGTGGTGCCCTAAAAACTAAATATATATTGCTTTTTCTGTTCATAGGGACACCCAAGCAGAAATCCGATCAATTTGTATGAAGGAGATTGGTGTGTGGATGAAGAAGTACCCCAACATGTTCTTGGACGATGGATACCTAAAATATGTAGGATGGACACTTTATGATAAGGTAAGAGATCGGGATGTTGATACAATGTTATGTAAAATGTGCCTATAGAAGGCATCATCTGAACTATAATTTTCTTTAGAGTCAGGGACCAGCTAGGCCCAATGGTTAAGGTGGCCGACTTAGAATGGGGTGTTCCTGGGTTCAAACCCACAGACACCATTGGCTTTGTGGGAGAGCCCTTTGGCAAGACACCTCAGAGTTCTAGCCTTGTACTGGTGGATCCAGGAAAGCCATTACAATACTGAAACACCATACAAAAGATTCCTAAAAGTCGAGATGCAACAATGTTTTGGTTTCTCTATTCAGCTATTACTAAGGTTGCTGTATGCAATATCTTTTTATTTTGACTGGTCTTAAAATGTTATACAATGGTAAAGCTTTTGAACTTACAATTTTGTATTTCAGCAAGGAGATGTGAGACTAGGGTGTCTGAAGGCCTTGTACCCACTGTATGATACGTCAGATCTGTGCCACAAGCTAGAGTATTTCACCAGCAGATTCAAGGTATGTATATCATGTTTTAACATACTAACAAATGATGTCTTTGTCAAGAGTATTTCATCAAAAGATTCAGGGTAAGTCAATCATTAGCTAATGAAAATCTGATTATGTACTTTTCTTTTAAACAATATACATGCAATCACAAAGACACCTTTGAATATGTTCCATGTCTAGTTGTATTGTAAATTGTGTAAACCGATATTTAGTTACATTGTAATTCTAGGTGAGTTTATGTTTGATACACCGTATATTAATGTTTAGTTACATAAAATAAATTAATATTCAGTTACATTTATGTAAATCAATCATTGGTA
Source organism: Cerastoderma edule (assembly GCA_947846245.1). Classification (NCBI taxonomy): domain Eukaryota; kingdom Metazoa; phylum Mollusca; class Bivalvia; order Cardiida; family Cardiidae; genus Cerastoderma; species Cerastoderma edule. The sequence goes on from OX401419.1 coordinate 18,525,175, forward strand.
ACATTGTAAATGTTTGTGAATTAATGTATAGTTACACTGTATATTTATATTTAGTTACATTGTATATCAATGTTGAAATGGTTTATCATTGATCTCCATTACTTTCCAGGACCGAGTTGTAGAAATGACTCTAGATAAGGAGACAGAGGTGGCAGTCCAGGCTGTCAAGCTGGTGATCAGTATCTTAAAGTAAGTCCCTATGAATGATTTATTATGAACTACATACATTTAATTTTATCTAAGGCGTTTGTTGGTTTTGTTTATGCATAATTCATTGTACACTTATTTGATTATTGAGTAGAGTTGCTGATATTCCCAATGAGTCTTGGTGTCTAGAAGTGAATTGCAAAAGATAACTTTAAAACACATGTCAAAATAACAAAATTTCCTTACATTAGTTTATTATACAAGCATGAAAACATGTTTCCTACCCACCAGTATCGACTCATTCCATACATAAATAGGCCAGTAATTAAATCACTTAGTGAGGGATTCTACATTTAGCCCATTATGTTGTATGGGATTTTGTAACTGGTCAAAGTTGACAGCTATAGAAAATGGTCATAGTTAAGAAAAACAACATTTCACCTTTTCCACAGTTTTGGAGACACAGTGCTCACCGACAAAGACTGCGAGAATGTGTATGAGTTGGTATACTCTTCACACCGACAAGTAGCTCAGGCAGCTGGCGAGTTTCTGAATGCGAAACTATTCAAGAGAGATGATGAAGAAAGCCAGCAAGTGGTTAAGACTGCAAAGGGAAAGAAGAGAAGCATGAACACACCCCTGATTAGAGATCTCGTCCAGTTCTTCATAGAAAGTGAGGTAGGTAAAGATGTAGAAACTTTGAGTTATTTTTACAAATTCAATCAGTTGACAAAATGCCTCAAAATTGATATTTATAACAGTTCAACCAATGAATACTACATGGATACTACTAAATAGCTCTAATTGTGAAAACAACTCGGACAAACATTGCTGCAGGTTTTGTTAACTGGTTGATTATAACAAGGTTATTGTGCACATTCCTCCCTAAATACGTAAATTCTCTGCCCAATTTCTTATGATATAAAGTAATTTTATGATTCACATCTATACCACTATACAGTCTGAGGTGACCTGTTTATATTTTGCTTATAAGCAAAACACTTTGACATTGTGTAAAATTAGCAACAGTAGTGTCAATCACTTCAAAGTTTATTATTATAAATCCCAGGGAAAAGGCTATATAATTATTTGAATAATTGAAATCAGTATCAATCTATATCAGCATTCTTTGCTTACAAACACAAGTGATATAAAGTTATTCAATCAACAATGTTTATTCTATATAACAGTTACACGAGCATGGAGCCTACCTTGTAGACAGCCTCTGGGAGATTAATCCTATGATGAAAGACTGGGAGTGCATGACAGATCTGTTACTGGAGGAGCCAGGCAAGGGAGAGGAAGGTTAGTACACCTGGCTACTCTAAAATTGACTGTTCACATATGAGAAAATTAAATCATTGTGGGAAGAGAAGAAATTACTCGTTAAGAGGAAAGATACTCAGAGTAGCAAACAGGTAAGATCACAGGCCCATGCCGATTTACTTTGTGGCTGGCCTGTGATCTAACCTGTTTGCATTTGCATGAAGTTGGTTCTAGCACTTTAAGGGTTAATGATTTGATTTCTATATCTTGTAACTTTTTCATTTTTATGAACATGCTCAATGTTGCCATTGATGTTGATGCCCCTTGGAACAAGTTTCATTAGTTAATTGAGACCCCAATTCATTCAATCATTGTCATTGCATGTTAATACAAACTATTTTCCAGCCCTTGATGATAGACAGGAGACAAGTCTCATTGAAATCATGGTGTGTTGTGTCAAACAGGAGGCCACTGGGGAATCACCCGTGGGTAGATCTGCACCACATAAAAAGGTAGGCAAGGCTCATAGTACTTCCATTAACCCTTTACCAAACACCAAATATTGGACTGTCCCAAATTGAAAGAGTTTGCAGACGACATTACAAAATGTAATGAAATTGGAAAGTCATCTTCTGATAGGGTAGAAAACATTGTGGGAAAAGGAAAAATTGCTTGTCGCGAGCAATTACTCCTTTTCCCACAATGTTTTCCAGAGTCATCTGCAACAAAGTGGTTAAACGTCATTATTGTTTGGTAAAGGGTTAAAGTCTGATATTTCATCGTACCTGACTTTGCTGCATATGCTAAAGAAGATTCAGGCATTCAAGAGATATATTTAGTAGAAAGGCCTTGGGGTATATGTAATGATGTGAAGTTTCTTATTCATTAATGTTTAAGTTGAAAAATGTTAATCAATTCACACTGACAATCTTTTAAATCTTAGAGTGATGAGTACATTTGTACTAATACAAATTTGGGTTTAAATGATTTGTATCCGACCATATTGCCTTTATGTCTCAATGTTCACTGTTCACAGAAATGTGAAAAAGATTCTATTTTAATACTTGTATTTATATTCCAGCTGACCCCTAAAGAGAAACAACATCTGAAAGAAGACAAGACTAAACTGACTGAACACTTTATTGTCACTTTGCCACAGTTACTGTTAAAGGTAAATTTTAATACTTCAATTTTTCTGCATAACAAGATAGTTTTTCACAAAAATTAGACAAGTATATCTACTGGTACTCATTTTGTTAGTTTAAACATAGTTATTTTACATCGATTGTGAAACAAGTTCTTACAACTCGGATTAATCACTCTCAATTTTGCATCTTGGATATGTAACCAGTACTCTTGCCGAATGTGGATGAATAAAAGATTGCAAGGCAGATCCTACTTTTCATGGGATTTAAACGCACGACCCTCGTGCCCAGAAGCCAACGCTCTACCCCTGGACAAGTTCCTCCACATTTTTTTTATATTTCATATTTTTTGTCTAGAGCCAGTTTCAAGAAAACGAGTGCTGTAATGTCATTTAGCATTACGCCTTTTTGAAATGGATTGTGATTAGATGGTTTATGTTTGTTTTACAGTATTTGATGGACCCAGAGAAAGTGGCCAACCTTCTGCAAATCCCTCAATACTTTGATCTAGAGATCTACACATCAAGTCGGCAAGAAAAGGTTAGTATTGATGGTTTCACGAAGTGTTGTTATAAAATATTTTGATGATGAAATATTTAAATTCGCTGCACTTCTTATATTCTCTTTCATGTTATCAAGAATGTTTATTGATATAAATTATCATCAACTTTTGAAGTTAATTCTTGAAATGTTTTTAAGAATTAAACAGTGTTTTCTCCAGAACGCGCCCTTGCGGCATTAACACATCAAAATACCAAAAGGCGCAATATGATTCACAATGGGTGGGGTGCACTCAGAACATAAAAAAACGTCCACATTCACTCAATATATGCAGTCTTTCCGAATATGACATTGTTGCCTGTCCGAAACAAAAAAGTGCCGGTCCGGATCATCAAGCTGTAGTGTTTACAATGATTGAAAGGTAAAAGTCGTCAGCGTTTGTTAGGAAATCATTCATTGGCTGTAATAAAACTAAAATAGCATATTAGCCAATTAAATCACTCATAACAACGCACATTGAAAGGGAGACCACTCAAACTTATTCAAACACTAAAGACCAAAAATACTCTAAATTTACGACAGAAACACTACTCAGATGATCCAAGCTGTAACTTCTTTGGGTCAAGATTTAGAATTACAGCTAGGAAGACAATCAAGCTACCTATCCAAGTTGACTCATTTAATGTGGACATCATAAAGCAATCTTAATTTATGAATTTTTATTTATTCAAAAGTTGTTTGAACATGAATAATAAAAGTGATTTTGAATTCATTTTTCTTTTACAGAATCTGGAAGGCTTGTTGAGATACTTGCATGAGATTGTAGAGAAGCACACAGATCAAGAGGCAAGAAATTTTGCATAAAGATTTCACTTATCAAGTATATAGCAATAAATAAGTATGAAAAATATCATTTTGATTGTGATCTTGCTTTGAATTTGATGTAACTGAACAAGAGAGTTTCTTTAGTCTTCTGTTTGAGGTGTCTCTAATTTGATTATTTTAAAGTAGGGTGTGATGAAAAGCCTGTTGGCTTACATGGGCAATTACACACAGTATTTGTTAAACCGTTTATTAATGAAAACAAACTTATCTCAGGTTCTTGAGGCCTGTTCCAAGTGTTTTGAGTGCCTGTGTAGTGAGGAGTACGCCATCAGTGGAAAGTGTGACGTCGCTCGGAAGACGCTGATTGACAGCCTGGTTGTAAAGTTCAAGGAAGCAATGCAGGACTATTTTGCAGAGGTAAGACAGAGATTGCAGGTAGTTATCTACTCGGGTTTTTCAGTAATCTACAAAATACATCTTGTACTTAAGTATAGGGATAAAAATATCGGTTGAATCATCCCGAGCTAAAAACACATTTTCTATGATTGTCCACAATGTATAGTTCAATGTGTATTGAAATTTTGAACATCTTTTAGAACCATTATCTCTAGTGAGTTACTTATAGGTAGTTTTTATATTTTAAGTTGTGATATACTTTTGTTACCTTAATCAAATAGATTATCATTTGCGGGGTATATTTTGGTCCCAGGCTTGAGTACTGGTCTGTTTTTCTCATGTTGGTAACATATATTTAATGGGCAAGGGGATCAAGTTGTTCTTACGGTTGTCGCCTGCAGGAATTTATATTGTGAAAAGATAAACATTTCTATCAATATCACTTTTTGTTATGAAGTAGATCAATAAAATTATTGATATGGTTATCAATTTGTATCACGAATCATGTTAATAGAGATACCAGAATCTATTCAAATGCTTGTATGAAAAGCTTTTTGAATCATTTTCAGGGTGAGCAGCCTGATGAGGATGAGATATATGCGCTGATTGCAGCTTTGAAGAGGTTGTATGCTTTCTCATGGTAAGTGTCCATTGTGCTTTTAACAATTAGCCCACTAATGATGTTAGATTTTTATAAGGTTACATGCAAGGCATTGACCACACACATTACACTTGTAAAAAGGGGATTTGGGTATAAAGAGAGGATTGTAATGGGAAATCAGAACTATATTTGATATGAAATATTGGTGAAATAGACAAGCAAATCATGATTTAACAATGTGATAATTCAAAGACCTATTAAGAGGAACTTTATTGTTCAATAAACATGGAACAACGACATGCCGTTCAATAAGCCTTTGTGTTATTATATTGTGTCACGCAATATTTAGTCCTTTTATGATAATTTTTGCATCATGAACTTGAATCCTAGAGGGGAAAACGCAACAAAAGAGGACCATAAATACGTTTTGGATGAGGGGAAGGCAAAGACTAAATATGGGGTCCCAGGTTCAAGCCCCACTAGTACCCCTGGTTTTGTAGAAAGTCCTTTGGCAAGATACTTTAGAGCTCTAGCCTAGCACTGGTGAATTAAGGAATGTCATACTATAAATGGAAGAAATTGGTGACACAGTGTTAAGTCTCATATAAGCAAATTATAGCATCAGATTTAATTAATTTATTTCTGTATATTTGACAGTTGCCATGATCTGAGCTCCTGGGACCTGTGGGAAGATCTGTTCCATATTGTGAAGCTGAGCGCAGAAAATGTGGAAATGGCGGAGGAGGTTTGTGAATCTTTATCTTTATTTTATTCATATTCATCAAAAACATAATTGTACATTTTATATGTACAGAGTCCAGCTTTTAAAAAGGAGTGTTTGTTGTTCTGTCTTTTAATTTTATCTGATTCTTTAAATTCTTTACTATTGATTATGAAAATAATTAATTTATCCATTTCATCTTTTTTTTTTAATTGAAAAATGGTAACCAATTTTGTGTATCTGGTTAAATCAATTAGTGGTTTTGCTGACTCTACTTGTTAATCATTAGTGTTTGATGTATTATGTTTCTATTATGTTTTATTATCTCAATCTATTGACAGATTGTGTGCAAGGCCCAGACAACCATTTATTCACTGATAATATGGAATCTACACCAGCTAGAGGAAACTTTAGATCAGGTCAGTTGTTGCTGTGTCTTTTCCCATCCTATAACTTGTGTATATTTGTAGGGTTAAATGTATGACACAAGTAAATCCTCCACTACAGGTTAAGCAGGGTTCACGCTGGCCTTCGCAAATGGCGCCATTGGCGACAAAATCAAGAATTTGGCGCAAGAAAAACAAATTTGGCGAAAGTGCCTGGCGTTGACTAGTTTCCGCGAGAATTTGATGTTTGTTTACCGCATGGTTGCCGATCTCGAGTCAATATCGATTTGTTTTTACTGTAGAGCCGAGAACCATGTATCGATGGTTCCCGTAATCGCAGTACTTTGAATTAGAACTCGGGAACCAGCTTGTTTATCAAATGCGATTTCCGATACGGGATTATCCTGTTTTCACACTTGTTCAGTTCATTATCTGCTGATTGTCAAGTTTGTTGAAGGTGACACTTTCTTGTGTACACCATTTAGTCATTTGCCAGCCTTTACAACTTTAATTATATGGAAATTATGACTTTGTTTACTTTTATTGCTTTTCAATCAAAATGTTTGCCCTCGTGCTCCTTTTAAAGAAGTTGACATCAAACATCGATGAAGTCAGTTGTGTTGATTGACAAATAAATGAAACTCTTTTATGCACCGAAGTTTTGGTATATAAAATCCGCGATTTTAAGTGACACTTAATTCTGACCCAACACAAGAGTGACTATAAATCGATCTTCTCAGTCGTTGAATATGCCTCCCACTAAAAACCAAATAAACATCTGACAATGAGGCCTGGAAGACAGGAAATAGTTGGTTATGATATGACGCCACGGTGAAAGTCATGTTTCTGCTATGTCCTGTTTCAAATGTTGAGTGTGAGAGAGGATTTAATCCATAGAACCTAATGAAAACAGCTTATAGAAATAGATAGAACAAACGAACACTTGAGAACCTCTTTAGAACCGTAGGTGACCCTGATGAAGGATTTCCCCTTCTACAAAAGACTATTTTGGCTCCAGCTTATTGAATTTGGCTCCAATTTTTTTAATTTGGCTCCAACTTTTTCAATTTGGCGCAAGTGTTGGCGCAAAGAAAATTTTAGCCAGAGAGAACCCTGTTAAGACTTACTATAGACTTGCACGTAGTCCTCAATGTGCAATGTTTACGTATTCAGACACTTGACATAGACAGGTATTGTCCTTACGACATGTAAGCAGTTCTCAAGAAAAGTATAATTACATTGTTTCCAGTAAATGTTCGTTGTTTTCCTTGGACTGGTCTGTTTATAATAATAACTTCTATATAAATCTTTGGGGACAGTGGAGTACATTTTAGTATAGAGGGGAATGTAGTCATTATGTTCACATACCATAACATATACACTATACATTGGGAATGTGTAAATAAACAACATGAGCATTGGACTTACGAAACCAACTTAAGCAGACACTATGCTGACATTTTAGACGAGGCACAGGACTATTTTGATTGTTTATCGCTCAGGTTATGATTGTAGACAATGTTTATGTTAACAAGCATTTTGATTTATCTCAATAACTATTTGTCATAGGTTTTCATTAGCTAACATAAATAACACTGGGGTACTCAAATGATATACATGTAAATGATATACATTGAATTGGTAAGCTCTTAACAATATAACTTCAGTCAGACCAGTACCTCATGTTACAATAGCGTTGCTTTAAAATAATCAACTCATTGTTAATCACTCTTTTCAGAACCGCATGCAAGTATTAAAGAAGTACCAGACAAGTCTGTTGAAATACTGTAACCAGCTTCTAGAACACAACAATGACCACATTGCAGAGGAGGTAATCCTTTACTTAGTTTAATTCAATATTGCTGTAAGAGGAGACATATATGGAGGGTTTAATACATGACTACAGCAAGTGCTTAATATTTTTGATGGACTTGCCATACATAATCTTGCATTAAACTTTCAATATGTGTCAGCATTGCATTTATTGTTAGCCTTTGATATTTTCTTTTATTTGATTTTTTTTTTACCTTGAACCTCGGAGCAATTCCTGTTTTTTTTTCTGAATATATCTTTAGACAGGGATCACCATAGAAGTGAAGGGCATGACCTTAAAGGGGCTTGGTCACAGATTTGAGGAAACTTGGACTCAAAAATTCCATTTTTTTTAAAACTGTTCAACAGCTGCAGTGTTGTATGAGGCCTTCTGGAGAATAGCCATTTAATGTAAAATCTGTTTGTTTTCAGAGTCTATATCGAATGGAAAGATATGTATTCAATCCAAAAGCCTTACACCTGTTTTGAAATCCATAGCATACTGTCTCTGCATATTTATTTACACATATTCCACATCAATTTTGTGTTCAGGTGCTATTTCTCATTAAATATTAAACCGCAATACAAAAACTATATTGTTTGAAAGACATTTTTCGATTTGTCTTAAAACACCATTCATTCAATAACATTTTATTTTTACTTGCAAATTGTCTCATGTGTGTTAACAAGCACCTTTAAACCTCATATAAGCAAATGCTATATTACAGGCCTACCTGACCATATGTGATTCACTGGTGATCTTCAGTAAGAATCTCATCAATCACAATGCTGGGTTAAAACTGTTGGTGGTGGAACCAGACAAGTCCCTACAGACCAGGCTCAGTTCCTTCCTCATGGACAAAGTTTTCCTGGAGGACGATGATGGTGAGAAAACTTTTGATGTTCACACTTAAGGTTTCCAGGGTTGTCATAAAGAGTTTGCCGGCATCCAATTTGACCGCTTCAAATGACTTTTTGGACAACTGAAAACACATAATAATGAAAGGCGGTCTTAAGAAGTAGTAAAAACACCTAATTTTTGTTGGGTGTTTGCTTCTTTCGCCTCAAATTGACAGTTGGCCTCTTACTCCTAAAATAAACGACAACCCTTGGTTTCTTTTTAGTTAATTGAATTTAAACTTATTTATTTTACATTGATTTCTTCCCCATGGACAAAGTCTCCCTAGAGGAAGATGATGTTGAGAAAGTAATGATGTTCACATTTTAGGAATCATCTCCTGTATTTAGATTTTAACTTATTTATTTTACATTGATTCCTTCCTTTATTGATGTTCACACTAGGTTTCATGACTGGTATTTGAATTAAAACTTTTTAAGTTTATATTTTGTACAGTACTGGCACAAAAATGATAGAAGCATGGATGGTGTGATGGCCACTGCAATATGACTGAAATAGTGTTGAAAATGATGTTAAATTACAGTCCATCAACAGCAAGTTTTTTGTTGTTTCAGATGAGGTGGACGAAAACATCAAAATTGAAGAGCTTCATAAGAGAAGAAACTATTTGGCTTGCTTCTGTAAATTGGTCGTCTACAACATCCTGAATATCAAAGTAGCAGCACCCATGTTTAAACATTATATGAAGGTAAGGGAAAATGGAGCGTAACTTTTAGGTAGCGCTTCAATAACATTACATGAAAATATTTACATACAACAAAACCCAAACACACAGATAATTTCTGAAACAACAGGACAATTTTCTAGTGTGACATGTCTTTGAGGTGTATTTCAATACGACTTTACATGAAAGAGTTTACATACGACAAAACCCAAACACACAGATAATTTCTGAAACAACAGGACAGTTTTCTAGTGTGACATGTCATTTGATGTGTCTTTCAATATGACTTTACATGAGAATGTTTACATATGACAAAACCCATACACAAGGATAACATTTTAAGCATCTGAACAACTGAATACTCAAGAAACAATTTCAATTATGTTGATGAGATTTCTTGATTCTTATTTTAGTTCTACAACGACTACGGGGACATTATTAAGGCCACTCTCAGCAAGTCCAGAGAAATCAACAAAGTGGTCACCGCTAAGACTCTAGCGATGAGTTTGACCCAGGTAAGGGTTCTTTATCTCAGGTTTGTTTTACAAGGATTTAAAAAATGTGTTGATTAAAATACCTCCAACGCAATTTTAAAGGAGTTATGTTGAAACAAATCCTTAGCTTTGCATGATATTTGGTCATGAACTAACATAGGCATATGTATTTTTGTAATGGGTTTAATGCCATGTTAACCGTATTATCAGCCCCTATGGGCAGTCAAGTATGGGGTCTTCCTTTATTAGGATGAGCCAGGCATCGCAAAGTAATGTTGATGTTAAAATTCAATAAAACAGATGAATAGATTAGGAATTCTTCAGATGTTTTATAAATGTGTTTTATAGATGTGTTTTATTTATTGTAGTTGTTCAAAGAACTGCAAGATGAGCAAGGTGGGAGTATAGACCGATCATCAGATGCCTTCCAATCAATTAAGGTAATAGCAAAGGTCCAGACATGAGGTGTATTCCCTTTTCTAACTTTTAAATTGCTGTCTTAAACCTCGGATAGTCCTTCTTAAGGAGTGACACTTCAAAAAACGGATTACGTAAACAATGTTAATGATAAAGTCAGAATAATAGACAAAAGCACGTTTTAAAATGACATATAATCTGCCAGTTGTTTACAAAGGGAACAAGTAAAGAATGATGTTTATTGGCCTGCTGGTACCTAGAGGCTCTTCCATTAGTTTGATAGGCATAAACAACCAATTCAAATAACAGGAAGAACCGCTTATAACGGAATAGCCTATCAAGCACTGTGAGGGGAAAGTCGTCATTTCCAGATAAAACTATTTATTTTCAATAAATTTCATTTACTAACTTTTAAAATGCTGTCTTAAACCTTTCATACTGATAGGATGTTTCTTGTAGTTTTCAAATACTGTCCTCTTATCAAGACCAATGGTAGTATGCAATCTATTTTAAACTTATTTTTTATTAATCCATTCTAAGAGTTAAAACCATAAGCAGCCACATGCTTTAATTTTCATCAAATTTATTGTTAATACCCAAAGAAATGATTTGTTTAGTAAAATATCTATAAAGTTCTTTGTGAAGAAATTAATTTTCAAATTCTAAATGAACTATTGCCGCTTTCAACCTGATACAAGAAACTCAAAAGTATGATTACATTTATCAAGCTATATTTGTTTGGAAATAGAGCCAAAAAATTAAATGATTGAAAAGATTTATGATTAAACCTGGTTGCCTTCGTGGAAACAAAAATAAACTCAACTTGTTATTTTGTATATTTCTAGGAACTTGCAAGAAGATTCTCCCTCTCATTTGGGTTGGATCAAGTGAAAAATCGGGAAGCAGTTGCTGCAATGCACAGGTATAGATTTACCTACCATACGGGACATTGAACATAAACGTCTCATAAATGTAAAATGTGAAATCATCTCAACAAAGAAATGTTGTGCTCACAGTAGACGATTTATTCTTGTGTCTTAATGGTAACTACTAAATATTGAGAGAGAGAAACCCAGACAATTTGTATGTATGTCTTGGTGTTCCTACCAAGCGTTATAACTTGAAACAAGTGTCAAATTTTCAATTTCTGATTGTACAATCTCTTTGGTTGTATCATGTTACAGTGAACCCTCGTTTATCCAAACATGTCCGTTCCCAACATAATGTCTGGTTTACTGAATAATCCGGACTAATGAAGCAGAGCATGTTCTTATTCACATTAAGACATAAACGGTCTGTATGAGCGGTGTATAGTTATAACCCTTTAGCAAACGCCAAATTGACGACCGTCCCAAATTGAAAGAGTTTGCAGAAGACATCAAAACGTGATGAAATTCAAAGATAATCTTCTGATATGGCAGAAAACATTGTGGGAAAAGGAGAAATTGCTCGTCACGAGCAATTTCTCCTTTACCCACAATGTTTTCAAAAGGCGTCTGCAATAAACTGGTCCAATAATTCCGTTCCCTTACAATTTTGTTTGGATTGCGAGACATCCGGATAATCGGGGTCCGGATAAACGAGGGTTCACTGTACTTTGAAATGTTATTTTTTGCTTCTTTCAGGGATGGAATTCTGTACAGCATAACTAATGCAGATCCGAGTGACATGAGCAAACCTCCACCAAATATAGCTTTCCTTGAAGTACTCTGTGAGTTCACCAACAAACTCATGAAACAAGATAAAAAGACGGTGTAAGTAATCTTTCTTTCTTCTATGACAAAGAAATAACAGTTCAAGAGAAGTTTTTACATTAATTATGGATATTTTTTATGAAACAAGATAAAAAGACTGTAAGTACTCTTTTCTTTCTTCTAAGTCACAGTTTGATACAGTATAAACAATAGACATTTTCATGAAACAATAAAGTTCAAACTATTCTATAAAATTTACTTAACAATTGACATTTTCATGAAACAAGATAAAAAAGACATAGTAAGTAATCTTGCTATCTCTTAGGATATAATAATACTGATTAAAGGATAATTTTAAATTTTCTTTTAAAAAGGCATTTTTAGTGAAACAAGAAAAAACATGGTAGTAATTCTTCTATTCAGAATATTTCGAAATCTATATATGTAATGTAGATATTTGTTAAAGATCTGCTGTAATGACTTTTTTAATATCAATTCTTTTTCTTTTGTGGAAAGAGTTTAATATTAAGTAATATTTTAATTAACAATCAATAAAAATTACCTGACAATTCTCATTAAAGTCCTGCATGGCCCAGGTTTGAAGGTGAAGGGTTTTGACACAGGTCCCTCGTGTGCACTTCTCATCAGCAGCAATAGGATTTTTTTCATGAGAGTATCCTTGGACAAGACAATACAGAGCCCTGCGTAGCACTGGTAAAAGTCTGAAGTACTGTTGATATGGCGTTCAAACCCCATATAAACATACATGTACCAATTTTCCTTGATACAGATTGAACTACCTTGACAAACAGCTGTCTGGTGTTCCCCCTATCCAGAGAAACACAGATGATTGGCAGGCACTGTTGACCTATAGGAACAGTCTGGTACAGGGCGAACACGAGATTCACCCCATCACGCTGAAACAGGCTGCACAGAAAAGATATGGCAAACGGAAAAATGTCAATATTGATGGTATGTAACATCTAATAGAGATAGGCTTAACTAATATTCTTTCTGGTGTTACTTGAGCTTGTTGTGTCATGATTTATTTGTGTCTTGCTCTTAAGGAACTGTGAAGCGATCATTGTTTCTAGAAAAACATTGTGCAAGGCGGTTGATAAACAAAACTCTTAATTCATTTTAGAAATATCTGATGAAGATGACGGGTAAAGACGATTTTCGGTTTGCTTGTATAATCTCTTCAGATCTCATGATCGATGTTAGAATAATGTGTGGTTATGGTAAAATTAATTTCTCTTTCTGATATCATTTTAAGTTGTGTCTTATTTGAGAACATTCTCATTGGTTTTTATCTTTGGCCTTAACTCCACAATTACGTTTCTATAAATGCCTAAATAAGATATAAAAATTAAACACTTACAAACATTTTTTTCTTTTTTAAAGGCACAATGGGTGAGGAATCAAATGCAAGTTGGGGCGACTCGACCATCCACGCATCAACACTCGGAGTTCCTCAGCACCAGTCTACGGTGCTCAAACGTCGACGAATGGACGAGGAGAGCAATGCGTCTGAACAAGGCTCAGAGGCAGATTTCCAGGAAACTTCGTAAGTAGTCCTAGACAAGCTGTTGTGAAGTGTGGTTTTATTGTTTCTATAGTTTTATTCAGCCTTTCCCTAAGAATTTCTTTTCTGTTTTAGTGTGTAATGGGGACAAGAAGTTCTGATTTGGCCAAAGCAAATTCTTACTACCCAACTATTCTTATTTGAGAATACAACACAATTATAGAACCATTCTCTTTGTGAGTTCAAATCATAATGGTGGTAAATTTCAATTTAAATGAAAGGTAGTCTGAGTGGTACACTGAATTTCAATAGCTCTATCGAGGTAGAATAGCCTGTATTGGCATGTAGGTAAGGGGTCTTCATTAACACTTTACCAAAGGCCAAGTTTTTGACTGTCCCAAATTGAAAGAGTTTGCAGACGGCATTTCAATTTGAAATGAAATTGAAAAATAATCTTCTCTTAGGGCAGATAACATTGTGGGAAAAGGAGAAATTTCTCATTTAGAGCAATTTCTTCTTTTCCCACAATGTTTTCCAGGGTTGTCTGCAACAAACTGGTTAAATGTGGTTATTGTTTGGTAATGGGTTAATCCACGATGGCCATGGCAATGTCACTGCAGAAATGCTAATGGGATGTTAAGATGCAATAAAACCAACCCATGCATAGCTTTTTTTTTTCTAAAATGCCATCTTGTTCCCCTTTACACTTTTATTGGGAAAGCCCTTTGCTATTGGTTACCATTTATGATTGACTTACATTTGTCAATTATATTAAGATTTGAAGAAGTTTGCTGCAATAAGTCTTTATAACTAACTTGATTGTAGCTTCCTTATTCTTGAAAAGATTATTTAAGTTTGTGGTTCAGTAATTTCTGTTGAAAAACACAAATTGTCAGTTACAAGTGATGATTTGTTAATCTTCATAGTTTGGCTTATGTGTTACTTTTTGTGTTGTTGTGGTTGTTTTTTTCTTATTTCTCTATTTCCTTTATGTTCTTACTGTATGTGTGTGTCCAATTTACTCAATGTTGTTCTCTTTTAAGTGATGCCAATGTTGTTTATATACCAAGCCTTTCAGAAAAACTACTTATGATCTTGACAAATGGCACATTATATTGTAGATTTCTTGTGCTGAATAAGGATTTAATTTTCTTAAAACTCTCCACAATGTACTCTGCTCTCTTATGCTTTTTATCATACCCTTTTCTGAGTATAACGCTAGTTTGTATACAGAATAGACAACATATGAACTAGGCACTATATGGGTTTAGTAGTTGTTTAATGCTATTTGTTGCTGTTTCCCTGTCTCATGAAGGGGCTTAAACATTTAAGTGAATTGGATTTTTCCCAAAAATGAGGATAGCTTGGACTTGTTTCTTTGATGTTAATTTGCATGTGTTGGTCTTAAAAGTCTTATGATTTCTTGATTTGCATGTTTGATGAATACTTGCCATTTTACTCTTATATCAAACCACTGCGTCAGGATGGTTAATCAGTTACACTGTATGTCAACAGCATCCTTAGCTGATGTTTGGCTAATTTGTGAACTGAAAGCGGTTAAAAAAAAAACAAAAAAAAAAACATTGTAAATTTTATTTGTAAGGGTTCCACATTACCACCTAGCACAACATTTTTGCGTCTTGCAGCAGACAACCTTTTAAAAGCATTGTGGCCAAAGTATGAATTGCCTGTCACAAGCAATTTTTCCTTTTGCTTCAATGCTTTGTCAATCTATTTACATATCACAAAAGGTTTTTCACATGTTTACAAAGCTTTTCTAAAGTAAAAAAAAATGGTCGTATACAGGTGGAAAGAGTGGAAAAGATCACAGCTCCCATTTGAACATATGAAGAAATGGCATATATTCAGAGATTTTATTGGTGTTTTTATTTTTATTTCATTATTTATTTGTTTTTTGTTCTATTTTTTGTGTTCCTTTTAGTGCGTGGGACTGAGCTGTTGGAAGTTTTGGGAGGATAGACAGATCAACCCCTCATTAGGGAAAATTTCTCCAGTATCTCCAGGATCGTGATATGAAACTTTAACTTTTCTTTTAAAATGTTTGACTCAATGACGAGACCAACCAAACAACTATATCAATTTAACATTTACACCTCAATCCACTTTTCAATTATGAGCCTTACAGCTAGTTTGAATTTTATATATCTTTTTTCTCTGTTTATTTTTAAGCACTTGAGGCAAAAAGGGAAGAAATTATCTTAAACGTCAATTTCTTCTTTTCTGATAATGGGGTCTTGGGACCTTTTTTATAGGTCTTTTGTAAATATGTAATATGTAGGAAAGAATTAAATGATCTGTAAGCTTCAAATTGCCCCACAATGATTCAATGCAAGACTACAATAAGTCCTTCACAAATGTGAAGCTCTTATTGAAGTCTTGCATTGAACCCTCATTATGGAGAGATTGTACTTTATACAGCTTTTGTCACAACATTTACGTTAATTGGCTACCACAAAGTGCAATTTACATGTCCATGTTTTGAAAGGATATTGTTAACTGTTTGAGGGTTCTGTGAATTAATGCTCATACCATGTACCATTTTTGTTGTTGTTGATGTTGTTTTTAAGATGAAAATTTCAAATGGTGTAGAAGTTTGGGCATTTACTGTAAGATCCTTTAATTGATGGTTAATTTCTACCATGAAAACATCTCAGTTTTATTCTGTTGTTGCACAATTTTCCACTTTGAGAGATATTGAATTTTAAGGAGCAAAATAAATTTCCTTGTATTAGGTGAACTACATAGATTTATTGCATCAATCATTTTCATATTCATTTTATACATGTTTGTGTACATATGCAAAATTACAGAATTCATTTATTTATGTTTATACCACGAAATTAAATATGACTTTAGAACAATTATAGGGGTATGTGTTTCTTTTTCAACCACCGTTTTGGAAATTGGTCCTTGTTGAAATGGTAATTTAAATTAATCTTCCCTATGCCTGTTAAGTGCTGTGGAAAGTTTTTAAAGTAAGCATTCTCACTGGGCCTTAACCCATTACTAAACAATTACAACATTTGACCAGCTTGTTGCAGATGACTATGGAAAACATTGTGGGAAAAGGGGAAATTGCTCTTTACGAGCAATTTCTCCTTTTTCCTCACTGTTTTCTGCCCTATCAGGAGATATTTTTTTAATTTCATTTCATTTTGAAACAAGGTCTGCAAACTCTTTCAATTTGGGACATTTGAAAATTGGGCGTTTGGTAAAGGGTTATGTGCCTTAATTGGTCCCACTGCGCTTTGAATTTGTCCTACAGCCAGTCTGCTTGCCTCTGAAAATGTTTCGTACTGTTTTTTTTTTTTGACAAGGTATTTTTTTGTCTTTTAATTTCAATACACACCTAAAAACTCATCATTTTCCCGATTCATTTTTAAAATGAAATTGATGAGGGAAGGGGATACCCCCTCCTGTGTGTCACTCCAGTCCCTGGAAAAGTTCTTGGAAATAAAAGTGTCCTGTGTGGCTTAGTGGTTAAGGTGATGGTCTCAGAACTCGAAGTTCCAGGTTCGAGCCCAACTGATACCTCTGGTTTTGTGGGATCCAGAAAAGCCGTTAAATAACAGAAACATTGTTGGAACAGCACTGGCAAAGAGGACCCCTACAACCTTTAATTAACTTAATACCCTGATGGGGGTGTATACAGAGCTTCAGATCCTTTTCGAAAACATCAGGCCAAAATAAGCCCATGGTTCATATAAGAAAGGGTTTTTGTCTTAGATAATGGCCCAAAACCTTTCCTTGACCTAGTGGTAAGAATACAGCTTGGGTTTAATTGGTTCCTGGTTGACTTACAGAATGCTGATAGTTCTAACCAGCTTGACCAGATATTGTGGGCAGTGAAGTTTTGGGTTTTTATCCATCATTATGAACCTGGCATCGCAATAAAAGTTGAATAATGTTGACACAATTTAAAACTTATGTACAATGGATAGATTTAAAATTGATTGCCAAGAATGAAGTGCCCTTAAAAAAGGACTTGAAATCATAAGGCCCCTAAATGCGTGCATCCATATCCCGGTCACAGCATGTTGCATTTCCATGAGATGCAGTCTCCAGACTGACTTTATAAGAAATGTTGATTGCTCTAGTAGACCTGACAAACCATCATTGTGGGCAGTCACGTTGTTGGTCTTCCTTTAACAGTATGAAGGGGCCTCCGTGGCCTAGTGGTTAGAGTACAGAACTTGAAATCACATGGCCCCTCTCCGCATGGGTTCAAATCCTGAGAGGGATATGGATTTTCATGAGAGGCAGTCTCCTGACTGACTTACGGAATGCCGATGGTTCTACCCACCTTGACCAGCCCTTGTGGGCAGTTGAGTATGGGGTCTTCCTCCATCATTAAGAGTCGGGCATCGCTACATAACTGAAATAATGTTGATGTGATGTAAAACCCATATATATAAAAAAAAAAAAATTAACCGTATGAGCCAGGATTGCAACATCACTGAAATAAAGTTGACGAAATATAAATCCATTTAAACGAATAGGCAAAAGAAGTCACTTCATGCTTGGTGGACCCAGGAAAGCTGTTTCATAACTTGTTGAAACGGTCTTTAACACCATACAAACAAACAAATCCTTCTTAATGGAATTGGATTAAACATGTTTCTTGTAAAGCTTCTCATCAGAAAAAGTGGATATTGGACAAAGTTGAGCCATTTCTCCTTTTGTCACAATGATTTCCAATTAATGTCAAAAAAGCAATATTATTTTTCTTACTTGAAGAAAAAGGCTTACCATTGGTATAGGGATTAATTGACTTGTTAATTGTTATGCTTCACAGTGACAATCCTGGCTATTGGATGAAGCTGAGCAATTTCTCCTTTTGTCACAATGATTTCTTCATATTAAAAAGGCAATGCTGTTAAAGTATCTTAGTACATGTATATTTTCATGTAGTGGCAATGCTGGGTACTGGATGAAGCTGAGCAATTTCTCCTTTTGTCACAATGATTTCTTCATATTAAAAAGGCAATGCTGTTAAAGTATCTTAGTACATGTATATTATCATGTTTCACAGTGGCAATGCTGGGTACTGGATGAAGAATGACGGTCATCACAGGGCAGATTCTGGCTATGGGCAGAGGCACCCACAAGAGATGTAAGTAGCATGTAATTGTGAAATGCTTATCAGACTGCTAGTACTGGTGAACACCAATAGAGCAGTTATAAAACTTTTGATGTGAGGTTAGATCTCAAACCCAAGAGATAACTCTTGTTTGTATCCAGCTAACACTGTCTCACATGATATATGTAACTTAAAAAAATGTTGAGATCGTTTTAAACAATGAGCATAATATAATGTCATATCAGTTACTTGAAAGGGGTGGTGAAATCTTATACTGATTGACTTGTCGGAAGATGCTAAATATTATTCTGCACTTGTTCGTATATTGGCTTGGTAATTTTCAAGCCTGGTCCTGATTTCAGGCTTTGAGATTTTAAACTTTCCTTCTTTGTGAAGATGTTAAAATTTAGGCTTCAACCAAAGATTTTCAGGTTTGAGCACTCCTTAACTATAGAAGACGTGTAAGAATTTAATTGGCTGATACGGTGTTTAGTGAAGCTGAGCAATAAGAATACCTGTTAATTGAGTTGTTCACCCCTGCCTTACATTTCTAGGCCCCATTTGGAGCCGGAGGGTAGTGAGGGGAACATAAGCGAGTATGACAGTCCGCAGATGAATCCCCAGGCATACCACAGTCATCATCAACAGCAGCAGCAGCTGATGTACGAGGATGGATCACAGAGTATTGATGATGCCTCGGTAATTATAGCTTATCTTAAACACAAGAGGGAGGGCAAGCAGAGAATAGGGGTTTTTGTGGTTTCTTTTTTAGGTGCAAAATGGTAAAATAGTCCCAAACCTGATAAAAATGTATACATGTGTATAGAGAAGGTTCCATGAAAGACTGTAGTAAGTTGATTACTTTTATGAAGTACTTATTATAGTTTTGCCCTGGTTCTTAATATTTGGAATATATTTTTGTATCTCATTTGAGGGCCTTACATGGCCCAGTTGTTAAGGCAATGCATATTATGATCAAGCACAAACACCCATATGCTCTGGGCGCCTGAACTCTATATAAAGTGTCATAACATTGCTTTTACATTTGATTCAGTTTTCATTTGTATATAAATCCCAAATCCTTCCTCAAGCAGATAGCTGAAGGAAGTGAAATATACCATTGCAGATCATCAACACTTTTTAGCAAGATGGTGCAATATTAGGGAAACTATTTCTTTCTGATAATAATTAAAGATTTTAGTGCCAAAAGAAAAAATTGCTTATCATAAGAGAAATTCTTTTCATCTCTGTTGTTTCTTAGTAAAGTGTTTTCTAATTATTCTAAATGAAACATCTTGACTAAGATATTGCTTCTTCATGTCAAATATGTTTCTTTTGTTGCCCAAAATGTATTTCTTGTTTTATTGGAAAGTCCCTTGTTGTTATGGATATGTTGTTATACTGACTCTTAAACAATTATTGATAGAATAGATTAACCCTTTCCCAAACAATAACGACATTGGACTACTTTGTTGCAGACGACTTGAGAAAACATTGTGGGAAAAGGAGAAATTGCTCGTAACGAGCAATTTTTCCTTTTCCCACAAGGTTTTCTGCCCTAACATCATCACATTTTTAAATGTCGTCTGCAAATAGTTTCAATTTGGGAGAGTCGAAAATTTGTTGTTTGGGAAAGGGTTAAGAGAATTAAGGTTTGTCAAACTATTCTACAGAAAACATCATTTTTGTCTATCATGTCTATCATGTCCAATGATATCATATCTTCATAATACATGTAATTGCTTTCCTTTTTTTCGGTACCAGCACCAGCATACCGGGGTCATTCAACAGATGCAGCATCAGCCTCCCCCTCTGACCCCTCACCCCCCACAGTCTGTCACCCCTCTCCCGCCGCCTCTAACCCCCCATCCACCACATACGCCCATACCACCTCACAGCCACATCACGCAACAACAACAACTCATGAACCCCACCCACTCTCACATGGTTCAGTCCCCCATGACCCCTCATGGTCACATGGTACCTTCTCCGTTGACCCCCCAGCACCCACACACGCCCCTGGCGCGGCATGGCATCATGCCCCACACCCCACAGAGTATGGGACAGGGACACAGTGTGAGTATGCGGAAGCATGGATCATTTTGGTGTTTCAATATAATCAAGGTGTGGTGCATAGAATAGACTGCTTATAAATGTTATCTTGCTTTGCAGGTGCAGTGCCTATTAAAATTTTATTTATTTTCCTCATATACATGTACATTTATAAGGCTACCCTTATAGTTATAGATATAGTGGTTGCTTTTGCAATGCATTTTTTTTTTTTTTGCGATAGAAAGTACCGTCCTGAGCAGAACACCAAATAAGTTAATGATAGCTGTCAACATATCATTTCAAATATTTCATTTCGTTTTCTTGCATATATCAAATACAACAGTGAGTCTAAGCTAAAAGGATCCCCGTGTTTAGAAATTCAAAGTTAAGCTATTCCCATTTGTACAATTCATGAGTGATTACCCTTGGTTATTTTTCTGGCTTGAACATTAATTTAATATCATTATATTAAATACAAATGAGTATGAATATATTGAATTTAACTGACCCTCTTAAAATGAGCGTTTATCTGGAGAGAATCCATTTGGTTGTAAACAGTCCCCTTGAACTTATCTTTTCTTCCTTTTTGCTTTTACCATTTATGCTTACAAGTTTTGCCTTGCAGATGTAGTGGTTTTTAAAACTATCTATTTGCTTTAACCCTTATAATGCTGGGTAATTTTCTAAAAATATTTTTTTGTGTTGTCTTCTTTCCAAAACCTTAACTATCTGCTTAATTTTGATGAGGAAAGATACTCAGAGTGGGAAACAGATTATATCACACGCCAACCATGTTTGCATTTATAAGCATGAAGTTGGTTACAGCACTGTAAGGGTTAAATGTGACGAAATTAGCATGGAAATTGTACCAATTACTCTAGACGTAATTTTTTTCTTTTTTACTTTCTTTTGATTATTAGTTTGTAATGACAATCAAAAATAAGGGTAATATTTCATCACAATATTTAACTAATGATAACTGATAGATTCATCTGTATGTGTGAAGGGAAACAAGGAAAACGGATAAAAGAAGCAATTCTTTAATGCAAAATGTTTTCAAAATGCTTAGTCAACCCTTAGAATGCTGGTAAATTTTCTAAAAAATAGACTTTTGTGACATCTTCTCTCAAAAACCTTAAATATCTGCTTAATTTTGATAAGGAAAGATACTTAGAGTAGCAAACATGTTAGATGACAGGCGAGCCGCCGAATTTACTTGGTGACTGGCCTTGATCTAACCTGTTTGCATAAGCATGAAGTTGGTTCCAGCGTTGTAAGGGTTAAGCATGAAATTTGGATTACTGTGGCTCTAAGTTAATAGATATTTAAGTACTGTAAGGGTTGTTATTATCATTTTTTTTTATTTAGGTTATTATATTTATTGTGGAAGCTAGCTTATGCATCTGTTTGGGTGATTTTATCGTGAATAATTTTAGTGATTGTTGTAAATTTATATGATTCATTCGCTGATGCTGTCAAGACGAAAAATTAAAATAAAACACAAAAATGAATATTATGTGACAATAAACAAGTGTAGAATGATGTACACATGCCATCATGTGTCACATGACTGTGTGTTTTTCATATTATCAGATTTAACTTCCTTAAATCAAATATCAGTAGCATTTTTAAGTGTTAAGTAGTAACCTATTCTGTAAACAAACTAATTAGCGACCAATATAAGTATCAGCATAAGTAAAGGCAGGTTTTGATGTCAAGTTGAAATCTTTTTTTTTTATATGGGTTTTACATCACATCAACGTTATTTCAGTTATTTAGCGATGCCCGACTCTTAATGATGGAGGAAGACCCCATACTCAACTGCCCATAGGGGCTGGTCAAGGCGGGTATTCTGTAAGTCAGTCTGGAGACAGCCTCTCATGAAAATCCATATCCATCTCAGGATTTGAACCCACGCGGAGAGGGGCCATGTGATTTCAAGTTCTGTACTCTAACCACTAGGCCATGGAGGTCCCTTGAAATCTTTAACACAAGACAAAGAATTGCTTGATTCTTTTGTTACAGTCTTCTGCAGGAAAAGTATTAATACTAGTTTATCAATTAGCATGGTACTAGAAGATGTCAAATAATGTTTGTATTGTATAATGTATTGGGTCACATAGAATGTAATTGTATTTTTCTTTTCATATTTCAGTCGGACTATAGCCAACCTGGATACTGAAGTGTTCCTGGTCTTGGAAACCTTGGAAACAAGATAAAAACATTTACAGTTAATCATGTTTAAGTTATTCTACATCATCTTCTGGTACATGTATGCCAAGAACGATTTCCAATCATTTATTGTGTTTAAGTAAACAATTAATGCCAGATAATTTGTTTAATTAAAATAGATTTTTGTGTCATTTGCTTTCCAAAACCTTAAATACAATTTATCTTCCTTTTTCTTTGATGAGGAAAGATACTCCGAGTAGTAAACAGGTTAGATCACTGACCAGCTGCCAATTTACTTGGGGACTTGTCAGGATCTAACCTGTTAGCAAAAGCATGAAGTCTGTTCCAGCACTATAAGGGTTATTAAGCAGATCAAAAGTTATTGAATAAGAGAGCGTGCGACATTTTCAAGTGTATGAAACTATGAATCAATTTACCCTTCCTTTGATATGTTGATTTCTATATTTTTGAAATGATACAATTGATCAATTTTGTAACTCAGTGAACGTTGGTGTTTCATGCTGTTAGACCCTTCACATATTATGAAATGTATGTTTTTGTGCACCATTTATTGGGCTCTTCCAATCAATATTTGACTTCCAATGTTTGTATGTACATGATTATGTAATTTCATTTGACCCATTTCTCCAGAAAAAACCTGGATGTTTCATAAAATGAATGAAAAATACAGACTATGTACCATACTCAAAGTAAGTATTCCCTATACACTGAATTAATCACTGTTACAAGAAGAAATTGATCACTACATTGACACACAGGGATATATGTCATAACATATCTGTATTCCCTATATACTGAAGTGTTCACTGTTACAAGAAGAAATTGATCACTACATTGACACACAGGGATATATGTCATAACACCTTTATTAACACTATAGTGTTAATAAAGGTGTTATGACATAGATCCCTGTGCATTGACACAAAGCAATTCTTTGTATTGTATTAATGGTTTGTCTCGGGGGTTTTAGGGATTTTCATTTATCTTTTTTGAAATGAAATCATAATGATTGTTACAATAAAAAAAGTATGCCAATACTTTTAATTAGAACTAATTGACTCAG
Organism: Cerastoderma edule; assembly: GCA_947846245.1. NCBI lineage: Eukaryota > Metazoa > Mollusca > Bivalvia > Cardiida > Cardiidae > Cerastoderma > Cerastoderma edule. The sequence goes on from OX401419.1 coordinate 18,549,097, forward strand.
CATTCGATCTGCAGAGTCTGGGACAAAAACAATCAATATAAATAAATGCAGTTTTGTGGATTCTTTTGATTGCTTATTGGAGTAAAAAAAAGTTTAATGTTTCATAATGTTTATTGAGACAGATATAATATCACACAGTTCAAACACAATGATAACAGTTGGATTCCTATTGTTTTGTGCTGTCTTGTACACATAGTTTGAATGTTGTTTAGTATAAAGTATCTTGTCAGAAAACTTGTCCTTATTCCCTATTCCAGCAGCAGATAGGTCACTTTTAACATTCAATGTGATGAATGAAATGTTTCCATGAAGAGATTTTTTTGATTTGTTACAATGTTTTTAGTGTGTGTTTTCTTCATGTTTATACCGGTACTTGAGTACCTGCAATAGATGTCCTAAGTCAGAAACAATTGTGAAAAAGAGAAAATTACTTGATTTATTGCAAAGATTTTACCCAATTTCCAAAAAAGTTAACTTTTCTCAGGCTTACAGTCCCCTGTGGAAAATCGTGGTGTTTCTTTCAAAATGGTTTTTATCTTAGGTTAATTAAAAAGAAAACTTACTGTATCCTTTACACCTGCTTTTTTCGTCTGATTTCTTGGGATAGTTTTCAGTTAATATTTCTCTTTTGTTTTGGTACATTAATGTTTAAGTGGTGTTTCATAATTTGCTGGTTCATTGCACGACTATAACAAGTCCTACACAAATGTGAAACACTTGCTATAGTATTGGACTGAGCCCTCCATACATACTCTTTAACAGCTGTTGGTTACTAAGAATGCCTTACAGGAGACATTTTACATAAACTAATGACATTTTACATAAACTAATGACATTTTACATAAACTAATGACATTTTACATAAACTAATGACATTTTACATAAACTAATGACATTTTACATAAACTAATGACATTTTACATAAACTAATGACATTTTAAACTAATGACATTTTACATAAAATGACATTTTACATAAACTAATGACATTTTACATAAACTAATGACCCTTATTTTATACAATTAAGACCGAGCACACTAAGCATAAAGAGTGTATGTATCTTCTTGGAAACATAATATACGGTATTTGTGACCAAAGCATTGTTAGGTATGATCAAGAGTTAGAAGTAGTTGTGGTTCTTTATTTATCGATTAAAATTTCTCATCTTTGAATTTAATACTTGTTTGACCTTCCTTTAACTTTCCAGAACTGTTGTCATTCTTCTATTGTAGGGCCCAGGGTGGTCCAGAGGTTAAGTTGGCGGACTTACAACTCTGGGGTCACAGATTCGAGCCCAATCGAAACCAGGGGGTTTCGTGGGAGCGACCTTTGGCAAGTCACTCTTAAGCCCTGGCCTAGTAATAGTGGGTCCAGTAATGGCGTTACATAACTGAAAAATTGTTTTCATCGGTCCTCTACTTCATATAGATTTTATGTTAAGTTATTTCTTCCCGACTCATAGAAAGAAAAAAGCCATTGTTGAAGTGGGCGACATTGGTTCAGTGTTGGAGCGTCGGCCTCTTGTTCCGGGGGTCCTGGGTTCGATCCCCGTAAGGCAAGTTGAAAATTGCTGGGACTTGCCAACAAATCAGCGCGTCTACTGGTGTAGGAACCACAAGAGTGAATTTTACAAACTTTAAGCTTCCGTCATAAGCGATATTAAAGAAAGAAGTTTAAGCTAAATATTTTATGATAAGGCAAAGACGTTATAATAATGAATAATTTTCGGTGATGGATGGATAATTAGGATGTTTGGTACAGGATGCCTTTGAAATTACTTGTTATACACTGCTAGATTTGTCAATATTTATAACCCAAAACTGTATACCTTTTATAATCATCTGTCAATGTTAGATAATGGTTTACTTTGCACTTGCATGTTTTGATGGGTAAAACTACAGGAATTTTGATTAAAAATAGTACCCGTGTACAGCCCACATTTCGAACAAACCAATGCTAACCTAGTATGTAGGGGTGTGTGAAATCTATTCAGACACCATTGTTAAACGACCCAGTATCTAAACTACTGAGACTATTGCTAGTGATCTGTCTTAACCCTTTGAGTGCTGGGTCTTTTTCTGAAAATAGATTGTTGTGTCGTCTGCTTTCAAAAATCTGAAATATCTGCTTAATAATGAAGGGGAAAGGTACTCAGAGTAGCAAACAGGTAAGATAACAGATCAGCCGCAAATTTACTTGGCTGGCCTGGATCCAACCCGTTTGCGCAAGCATGAAGTCGGTTCCAACACTTTAAGGGTAAATATCAAATCGGACGCAACATTAAAGGTTACTGAAGCAAATATTAAATGTATTAATATAAATATCTGAATACGTATATCAATGGTCTTCAAGCATTACATACATACTGTCTATACAAACTCATAGGCGGTTGAATCAAACAGCGTTATATATGAACTACAAATTTAAATGGCTCTATGAATACACAGCATACGTCTTAATACCAATTCCTACTTGTGAAGTGTTTTTGGGCAATTTAGTTTCGCCTATTCGTGCACTATGAGACGATTTACTTTTAAAAGTTGAACGAGTTTTTGTCTTTTAATTGAAGTCATCGCGACTTGAGTTATTCGTCTCTTACCACGGATCGTGAACAGGGGCTTGACTCAATGCATAACTCCCACGTGCCTCTCTCTATAGTATCTTATAAAGCATATGGAGGGTATGCGGAAATTTGCCCCCTTTTTGGTATACTTTTGGTGGACTTTTGCCCAATCACAGTAATGTATAGGGCGGACATTTGTCCCCTCATATATTTTTTAACCTTGCTTGACCTGGTCGTATAAATTCGTATGATTCCATATAGAGAGGTATTTTGGAGTTATGCATGGGTTCAAGCCCCCGTGGGTTCATGTGGGTAAGTAGTCGATGGCTTACAACCCTTTCCCTAACAACAAATTTTCGACTCTCCCAAATTGAAAGAGTTTGCAGACGACATTTCAAAATGTGATGAAATTGAAAAATATTCTTCAGATAGAGCAGAAAACCTTGTGGGAAAAAGAAAAATGGCTCGTGACAAGCAATTTCACCTTTTCCCACAATGTTTTCTAAAGTCGTCTGCAAAAAAAAGTCAAATGTCGTTATTGTTTGGGAAAGGGTTAAAGAACAATAACTGAAAAATTCGTTGAAAACGGCATTAAACTGTTATCTGTTAAGTGTCATCTTAGGAGACATCCCTCCACGTATTCGTTCAATCTGGAAATCGAAACTTTAGAAAAGGTGGTCGATTGATTTTTAAATTAGTTACCAATCATTAAACCAATACTGTATGTATTTATAATATTTATTTGAAAGTTGTGTGCAGTTCTTTAGCGGTGTGGTTTCGCAAATATATGTATTCGTTCGCCCATTGAGTGCTATATTTACACCATTTATTCATCCCCCTTGATCTATGGAGGCAAATCTATCTGTATAACAGACGTTTTTTTTTTATAAACCTCTACAGAATAATCCATATGTTTTATAAAATGAATTGAAACATAGTTTTGGGAAAAGGAGAATTTCCTCATTTTATAGTATTCTCGTTCTTTAAATAATATAAATAAATAACAATAAATAAATTATACGCGAAAGTCCGCATCTAGGAACGGACATCAGTGTTAAAAAGGTAGACATCGATTCTCAAAAAATTAGCATTATTATAATTCTTATTACAATTATTATTTATTTTGAGGTATTACTTGTAAATAGCCCCTTACAACTGTCCAGTTGTTGGTTGTTTGCTATTTTGTCAGATGTAAAAACAAGAAAAGATTAATATTAACATCTCTTCAACATGGGATGACGGGTTGCTCGCTTTGAATTCAATACGTTATTCGACATTCAATCGATTTCTATTGACCGAAACTTTTTCAATACGTCGCTTGAATATTATAAGTTTATAACCATTTATTTTTCAACCTCCGCTCGAAGAACACGCGTGGTTTAGAAAACAACTTTTAAAAAACAAAATGGCGGAGGCCGTTTCCGTGAAAAATACCGAAGGAAAGTTTGTGTGTAGTGTGTGCCAGAATAGATATAACGAGATGGTGTTATCATCGTGTTTCCACACATTCTGCACGGATTGCCTGCATATTCAAGCGAACAAAACAGGCAACGACAAGACTTATTCGTGCCCCATGTGTAAAGCAACGGTAACCTTGCCAGAGAGTTTCCATGGCAACAACAAAGGACAGCAATACGGTGACTGGAATACTTATAAATCGGCCGACGTCAATATCTCAAATTCCCTTTGCGATATATGTACTGATGGTAAGATGGCGGTTAATAGATGTTTGCAGTGCGAAGAAAGTTTTTGCACGGACTGCACAAACGCTCATCTGAGAATGAAATCCTCTCGTTACCACGGGCAACGGGTTGTTCCAATCAGAAGCAAGTATAACGATGAGGGAGCAGACGTTGCCAAGAATGGCGCGCGTTACTGCCCGAGACACAGAAATGAGGAGATCATTGTCGTCTGCAAACAGTGCGGCGTTCTACTCTGCATCGTCTGCAAGCTCATGGAACACCAGGATCACGTGACCAGGCACATTACGGAAGACGCTTGGAATATCCGTCAGAAGCTGTCCAATCTTCTACAGAGTCAGATCGGGTATTCCGAGAACCTACAGATGCAGATTCGCCTGATGGAAGACAAGAAGACGCTGTATCCAAGGGAACTCGATCGAGAACTCGGGAAGGTTCGTTTCCAGGCAACCAAACTGCACAACGCGATTGAGAAGGAGAAGAGCGATGCGGAAAATGAGCTTGCAACGCATTACAACGAGTACACGGTTAAGTCGGCGAGGCTTGGCGACAACCTGAAACACGACTATGAGGATTACGTATCTCTCTCGAGGGAGGCACAACAGCTGCTTGACAACGAGAATGATGTCTACGTCGTCAGGAAAGGCGACCACGTCTACGAAAGGTTGAAGAGAATCGAGTCCGAGAATTCAACCCTCTCGGAAACAGACCATGGTAAACCGGGGAAGAAATTCGAAGCCGGCGAAATCGACGAAAGACAAGTGTCGAATCTGATTGGACGAATCAGTCTGGATAACGACAACAAACGGCCAAAGGTTGTGCGAATATGGAGTTCCACAAGCTCTGTATCAAACGACGGCCACCAGAGGTACGAGCCAAACGAGGTCCACAGAAGCGCTTCCGCTTCAACCGTGTCTACACACAGTCAGGGTCAAGGTCGTGTTCGAACGAGCCCTCAGCTGCTTGGCCAGATCTGGTTACCGTTTACGGACGGGCTTGGTTACGTGTGCGGTGTGGCACCAGCTGGGGACCAGCAAGTGTGGGTAACGTTGCTGGACCACAAATACGTCGTTTTGGTGAACCAACAGGGAACTGTACAGAAGCAAGTGGACATCGGTGAGGTGTGCGAAGGCGTCACTAGCGATGGGGAAGGTGGATGTTTCGTGACGTGCCCAACTGACAAGTCTATTAAGCGTGTAACGAGATACGGGATCGTTACGACATTAGTTGATGATTTACTACAAGACCCGCACGGTGTCGCGTCCATTGTACACTATGACCAGCGCCAATTCTCGATGATACAAGAACTGTATGTGTGCTTCACCGAGTCCAGAGGCTGGGAGTCTGACGTCACGAGCCCGCCTTCTCATGGATGCGTGCGCATGTTGTCATTTACCGGTTCAGACTCGGGAGTATCATTTCCGGTACGTTCGCCAGTGCGCATAGCGGCCAGTCCAGATACAATGATGCTAGGGGTTGTTGACCACTCAAACGGTTGCATCATGGTCACGGACAGGACAGGTCACTATGTCCAAGGATTGTACAGCGGACCGGACGATATGGACGAGGATTTGTTCCATCCTCTAGGGGTGTGCTTTGATGGAAGAGGGTGTGTCCTGTTTGCGGATTGGCATAATGGTAAAGTAAGTGTCATGACACCCGATGGGAACTTGATCGGCGATCTGATAACTGGCTTGGACGGACCACAGTCGTTGGCCGTGACGGATGGGAATATTCTCTGGGTTGGAACTAAACTAGGGAAAATACTGTTGTACAACCTGAGTCAGTGATAAGGAGCTGGAACTCATTAATACGATATCAACAATATATTGGACTAATAAAAAGTTATACCTATATGCCATGGAAGACTTTAAGAAACTTGCCTTTTGCCTCGGTGGTTTCATCCAATATCACAAAACACTATTGCCTCTGTCACCTCGTGCTTCTTTCCCGATGAAAACATCTATTATTGGTGTTTATCCATAAATATAGCTATTATGGCATGTGTAGATAAATACATCTTTCATTTATATACGCTGATATTTCATCATTGACATACGTTCTATCATTTGTGTTTTTCGAACAAATCAGCTATGTTTGAAGAAAGAAGATAGATACAGATGATATCGTTGGAGTATCATTATAAACACAGCGAATATCGACATTTCATATTCAGCTATCATTGCAATGACCTAACATATGCAGCCATTAATAGTGGATGTTGACGAATATGACTATTGTAAGGTGTATGCTGACCAATACGGCCATCTATGGCGTATACCAATAATAACAACAACAACTCCCATTGAAGTATCCCGGTCAATTCTGCTATCATGAGACATGCCGATAAATAAGCTTATCATTGGGGTATGCCAAATATGTTTATCATTGGCGAATACCGATTTTATGCGCTTTTATTGAAGGATACAGCTATCATTGGGGTATCCTGATGCAGTCCGCTACCATTGGTTTTCACAAATAAACTCATCTTTTATTGGCGTATGTGGTTTCAAACAACCATCATTGATGCATGAGGATAAATACGGCTAATATTGGAGTTTGTTGGTACAAGCAGATCATTAGCAAACGTCGATATGTACAACTTATATTTATATATGCTAAAAGGTAACGCTATAATTGGCATTTATCTAAGAGTATGGCTATCGTAGGCATATAAAGGTACATACAGTTTTTATTGGCATATGTTGATATATGGTGCTTGCTGTTAAATTCAACCATCATTGACATACGGAGAAAAACAACAATAAATATAGTTATCATAGGTGTATGTCAATAAATACAGTTACCATTGGTGTATAGCAATAAATAAAGCCATCATTGGTATATGCCAATAAATACAGCTATCATTGGGGTATGTCAATTAATACAGCTATCTTTGGAGTATGTCAACAAATACAGCTATCATTGGGGTATGTCAATTAATACAGCTATCTTTGGAGTATGTCAATAAATACAGCTATCATTGGGGTAGGTCAATAAATACAGCTATCATTGGTGTATGTCAATAAATACAGCTATCATTGGTAAATGCCAATAAATACAGCTATCATTGGGGTATGTCAATTAATACAGCTATCATTGGTAAATGCCAATAAATACAGCTATCATTGGGGTATGTCAATAAATACAGCTATCATTGGGGTAGGTCAATAAATACAGCTATCATTGGTGTATGTCAATAAATACAGCTATCATTGGGGTAGGTCAATAAATACAGCTATCATTGGTGTATGTCAATAAATACAGCTATCATTGGTAAATGCCAATAAATACAGCTATCATTGGGGTATGTCAATAAATACAGTTATCATAGGGGTATGTCAATAAATACAGCTATCATTGGGGCATGTCAATAAATACAGCTATCATTGGTGTATGTTAATAAATACAGCTATCATTGGGGGTATGTCAATAGATACAGCTATCGCAAGGGTATGTCTACATGGGTAAAAGTTCAGAAAAGTGAAAATACTGAAATTTCAAGCTGGGGGCCTGGGGGCCGCAGGGTTTTTAGCATATCGGAGTGCAATCTGAGGCCTTTAAATATACTTAAACACTGATATTATTCTCTACATTTTGAAGGTGAAATAGATAACAACACTACAAATCAAAGGTTCAAAAGTTAGAAAAGCAGAAAGTTGATCTACACAATGTCAATTTATTTTCACAATCAGTAACAGTAAGATGAGAAAGTTACTAATCACCCAAAAGTCACTTAAAATTGACAGGATCTCAAAAATCTCTACTGAATCGTGTCTAGGAATGATTTTTCTTTTCAAAACCACTCTTGTTTTATCAAAATCCGTCAATGCAATCAGAAACAGCAAAGAGTTTCACAAAACTCCGCGTAAAATTTCACCATGATATTCCTGACGTCCACGGACGGATGCACGAAACCGGTAGTTTTTAGCAAATTTTCACCAATTCCTCCCCGAAAATATCCAAAAGCCACATACCTTCGAAAGATATGTCCATTCTCTTTCGATATGATGCGGTTATATTTGGAAAAACGGCCCTGACGAAGATCGGAAATACGGAATTCCGTCATAATACGGAAAACGTTTATCCATGTGTCTATAAATACAGCTATCATTGGTGTATGTCTATAAATACAGCTATCATAAGGGTATGTCAATAAATACAGCTATCATTGGGGTATGTCTATAAATACAGCTATCATTGGTGTATGTCAATAAATACAGTTATCATTGAGGATGTCAATAAATAATTACCATTGGGGTATGTCAATAAATACAGCTATCATTGGGGTATGTCTATAAATACAGCTATCATTGGTGTATGTCAATAAATACAGTTATCATTGAGGATGTCAATAAATAATTACCATTGGGGTATGTCAATAAATACAGCTATCATTGGGGTATGTCAATAAATACAGTTATCATTGGGGTATGCCAATAAAGACAGCTATCATTGATGTACGCCAATAAATACAGTTATCATTGAGGATGTCAATAAATAATTACCATTGGGGTATGTCAATAAATACAGCTATCATTGGGGTATGTCAATAAATACAGTTATCATTGGGGTATGCCAATAAAGACAGCTATCATTGATGTACGCCAATAAAGACAGCTATCAATGGGGTATGGCAATAAATACAGCTATCGTTGGGGTATGCAATCTGATACAACCACCTTTGGGGTAATTAAATGCAAAGACCAACCATGTCCCTTTATAAAAGGGAAAAGGTTGGAGGAACACAAATACTGTAGACTATTGCCATTTTATTTTCTAAAAACGTTAACACACTTTCAACAGATTTTCACTTATGTTACAGCTTTCCTGGACCCTTCAATGTTATGCTTGGGCTCTTAAGTGCCTTGCCAAAGGTCACTCCCACAAAACCAGAGGTGTTGGTGATCGAACCCTGGACCCCCGAGTTCGAAGTCCCCAACCTCAACCACATAGGATGGCAATGAAGAAATCCTTGATTTTTCGTTAGCCACCCCACAGACCGTCATCTTACACATCTTTCATTCATTTTTTTATATGGGTTTTACATCACATCAACATTATTTCAGTTATGTAGCGATGCCCGACTCTTAATGATGGAGGAAGACCCCATACTCAACTGCCCATAGGGGCTGGTTAAGGTGGGAAGAACCATCAGCATTCCTCTTTCATTCATCCACATTTAATAATTATAATATTGCAAGAGAGTTCAGACACCACTGTGTTATACATAATAATTTCTCATGATAAGCAACTTCCGACTTTCCTTTTTATCGCAATAGTTTCTTTAAAATTTAACAGCTTGTTTATTGTCCTAGTTTGTAATCTTTATGCTACAGTTCAGCTATCTCAGTTCACCTGTAACAACATTTCAATCCTAAGGGACTACTAGTCAGAATCTGTTTATCAGGAATCGGAATTTATCCTTCGTAGAAATGGGATAAAAAATAACAAGATAATGATTAATAGTCAACAATTTTCTTTTTTTTCAAAGTTGTAAAAATTGATGATTTGATGAAATGAGATGGACAATTAGGAAAACATTTATTTGACCACACATGCAATGATTTCAACAATGTATAATTACCTTGAACAAAATAATTTAAAAGCACACGGTGCTGTTTCTTTTGTCACAATGATAAATACTTAAATATTTCAAACTATTTTAAAATTTCCAATAATGCTTTCAATTAGGACAAGCCTCAATGCTGACAGAACAAAGCGGTCTGAAAATGTGTTGCTTGGTACCCAACACCAGTTCAGTCATATCATCGCAACCAGCGCAACTAACCATACATCTGGGTACTGTTACTAAACTTTCTAAGCTCAAGGTTTACTCCAATATTGCAAAGCAACACACCATTGTATTCGCCTCTCCAAGCATCTTCCAATGACATGTTACATTGAATTTTCATTAAAGATGCAATCCATATATATCAGTTTTGAAGCAAAAATGTTCCTCGTGTTGTTTAGTAAAACGGTACCCTGGTATTTCCTTGCTAGTCTTGAACAATATTCTTTCTAAGCAGCTGGCTGCTTTCCCTTAAGGTAGAATACCCATAATACGCCATCTTGAAACTTACCCATACTTCGGTGGTTCTCGGTAAACATTGGTTGGGACCGGAAATATTTGCTTAATGCAAAGAGTTCCGGCCCCAACCAATACATACCTAGTACTACCAAAGTAATGTAAAAATAGTTTAAAAATGGTGGATTGATAAAACAAATTCAACCATTGGTGGGAGACGAATAAATCATGTGTAATTGATTTCATTAAACATTAGAAAAAAATATTAACCCAGCCAGTTCTTGAACTTAGAAGCACTGCATTCTATTCGAGACACCCAACTGAAAAAGCTATTGAGGGTCAGCCTAGAAGAAGAAACAACAAATGTTGAAAAACACAAGAACTGTTATCACATCTTCCGCACGGTGTCTAATCTTGCTTTTAATCAGACAAATCAATAAATTCATTGATGAGGGAATGGGTAAATACAAGGTATCCAAATACAACAAATCTTGTAACATTTCATCAGCACCTTTAAATACTAGCACAGGGAAGTGGTTTCAATAACTGTTGGAGTATTGATACAGAGACCTTTTAAACTAGATTTTGATGATTAACAAAATTTATCACAAGCATTGGATAATCAGGTAGAAAGTTTCAATGGAACAAAAATGTTCTTACCTAATAACAACCATATAACTGACAGTATTTCTTTTACAGATCATCAGAATCCAGTTAAACAATGTTTATCATATTCCCTTCATGAGAGAAATTTATTGTCCATTAACACAAGGAATTGTTATCACATTGAGAAATCGGAACACTTCATTGATAGGAATATAGAGAAAAGGATTGACTTTACCCTTTCCCAAACAATAACGACATTGGACCACTTTGTTGCAGACGACTTTAAAAAACCATGTGGGAAAAGGAGAAATTGCTCATAACGAGCAATGTTTCCTTTTCCCACAAGGTTTTCTGCTCTATCTGTAGAATATTTTTCAATTTCATCCCATTTTGAAATGTCGTCTGCAAACTCTTTCAATTTGGGACAGTCTAATATTTGTTGTTTGGGGATGGGTTAAGGAAACACTTGTATTCTTTTCCACCACCCTGTAACCAGTGCAATGTACAGGTTGGTAACAGGGTACCCTATAAATCATTTCATATCATTCACTTGGGCACTGCATACACCTATCAGTATGAACTTTGTTTTCACCGTTTCATTTGAATCCATATAGGTAACAGGATAAAAAGCATAGATTGTGGGTGTGAGGGTAAGAAAAGACAGGACAAAAATAGCTACCATAGATGATGTGGGAAAACCCATAAGAAAATGATAACACATGTTGCATTGATAAAGAATTTGTTAAGCCTGCATGTTAAGCAATCATAAGCCTATTAATCCAGTGCTTCAAAACAACCCCTTTTGCAAAAACCTAGAATAAAGAAACATTTTGAGTTTAATTCAGAGCAAATAACAGAATAAATTATCATAAGGATATTTAACCTCAGTCTTACAGATCAAAACAATTCTAAACTGGTGTGGAATAAAAAAGCAATGGGTAATGTGAGAAAATGCCTTTTAACAAATGTTTTCAAATTCACTCTGCTACATAGTTGTTTAAGCCTTCTGCTTAAACCCACACATTCTTGTCATTTGCAGCAGATAACCCTAGAAAAAATCATGATAAAAGGAGAATTGCTCTCAATTTGTCAAAACGTCTTCCAACCAGTTTCACAAGAAAATATGATTTTTCATAGTTTCGTTAACTTCATCTACTGAAACTTTGGATCTGGCAAAGCAAAATCATCTTTTTAAGTGTAACTTGTTTAAGGTTATTTCATAAGGTTTACAGGATAAACAGGCCCAAAATGCTTAACACATAAAGAAACAAAACAAGATTGCTATAAATATCACAAAACATGTGGAGAGACAATTCTAACACAATTTTTGTTCACATGAAATGATGACATCATCAACATTCGTGTGATGACATCATCATTATCTGTGCTCTATCACAATTTTCAACTTCAGTCATCTGTGCTTGTTATTGTTGTGCGAGTTTATTTTGGAATGTTGAATGAGCGATTTTTCAAACGTTTCTAACAAACCAATGAGCACTTTTTTCTTAAATCTTGAAGCTTCATGGATGATATCCGAGACAAAGGCACGCTTGGTGATGAAACTGCCCTGGATCTTGTTCAAATGGGAAAATAAATCATCATAACCTGCAATAAAGAAAGTATCATTAATTAAAAATCTGTCTGTACAAAGCAATACTTTTTAAAAACAAATTCAATGTGTCAAATAATTTTCTAGAGACAATATTTAGGCTTTTTCCTTATTGAAGAAACATTTCTTTCAAAAGCATTTTTGTATGGTTATAGAGCAAAAGCTTTCCCCCATTTGCCACAATGATTTCTCCCAAATTTCACAATGAATGAATTTTGCTGCTTTACAATCTGTATCACATCACACTTGGTAATCATCAGTGGCATAAATGGGAAGTCAAAAAATCGCATTTGATTTATTGGGTTTACAACTAACAAAGGTACCAAGATAAAAATCCATGAAAAACAACACAAGACATTGATGTTGGTAATCCTTGTAAGCCGACTCATTGATTTTTTTCTAAATTAAATCAATGGGCTTTTTTGACCAAAACTTGAAATCAATTGGTTTTTCTATTGAAAAATGATTAAAATTAATGAAAGTAACGAGTTTTGGGAAAATTTTTATGAGATTTTTTGGGCAAAAAATTATCACTGCTGACTGACGCTTTTTCTGCCAGTAGTTTAACAGCACCTTTAACAATTTCAGTATAATACAATTTTATTATCAATTGCCTTAGCTATTCTCCAGAGCATATCATATGAAAGTACAGCTGTTGTACAATTCTAAAGAAATCTGCTTTTGCCTTGAAAACTTCCTTACATCTTCAACAAGCAGCTTTAATCTTACACAATGAAGGAGACCCAAGGTCCACCACAACTTTGAGGAATTCCAACTTATGTTTGCCTTAAATTTAAGAGTTGGTAGTTTTATACTTGCATAATGTGTTAGGTATGAAGTTGGACAGCCTTCCCGACCCTTACATACCAATTGACAGGCAGAATGAGTGGGTTAGAGGGTTTAACTCTAACTTGAATAATAATGATAAAAAAAAAGTAACAAAAAAACTTACGTTTCCCTGGCTTCCGTACTTCCTTTATGATTAACTGCCTTAACTTCACGTTATGATTGAACACTCTTAACTCTGTCTTTGGATCAATTTTCTCTGATGGAACACTATTCATTGTCGGTGAATCATATGGTTCTGTTTTGGGACTGACACGCCCATTATTAGTTTCTGTCACATGATTGGTTAAATGTTTTCCACTTTGTGTCACATGATTCAAGTCCATAGGCTCCTCTTTTATCATATTCTTTACCATATCTGGAGAATAAATAGAAGAGATTTCGGTAAGTCATGGCTATGCTTTAGGTGTTTTCAGACTGTAAAACATCTTTGACAAACAATCAAAGTCCCCTGCCTAAAAATCTCTAAATTCAAAACCCATTTTCATAAATTTCTTGAAACGAAATCCTAAATGGTGCAGAGCTATGTCCCAAAGTGTTTTTAAATCAATCATTTTGATTTGAGTTTTTTTCCCCCACCATAATAAAAATTACCATGTTGAATATTGCAAACATCTATGGTCCATCAATGCTTTCTTTTAAACCCAACCAATACTGCACCATATCCACATTAGCAGACTAACACTGTGTCAAAGGAATTTCAGTTATTTCACCCTTTTCCTTCTTTCATAAGTACCAGGTTAGCGGACACTCAGTGTCTTGCCAAACAAAATCCCCCCCCCCCCCAAAAAACCCAGTTCTCTTTTGAGTTCAAACTCAGTACCCCGAGTTCCAAGACCACCAAACTTAACCACTTGACCAAGCAGGACGTTAAAATAAAAAGATATAGATTTAATGGTTCAACGCTTGTTTATAGTCTGTCTAGTTCAAATATGCAAAACAATTTGTTAAGTCTTGCACTTTTGCTTTTTACGGGATTGATTGCAATTTCAACATTTCTTTCAGTTTTATCAGAGCTTTACTGGATTCACCAGTACTAGATTAGGGCTCAGATATGTATTGGTAAAAAATACTTTCACAAACCTGATTCTGAATCTGATTCCTCATTTATCGGTGATAGAGGGGGCGTATACGGTTCTTCTTCCTTTATCACAATGGGTGGAGTAGCTGGCCGTCGTATGGGCGTGTCTTTGGGGAGGGGACCTGTAAAGATTGAAGACAAAGGGTTACAATTGGATATGAGATCTTTTGTTTATATGGGGTTAAACACCGTGTCAGCAACTGCACAGCTATGTTACCACTTTCCCGGATTTACCAGAACTAGTCTCTGACTTGCTACTGTTAAGGAATGCTCAAGCCTGAAAATCATTACTTGAAGCCTGAATTTAAATATCATCAAAATAAACGCAAAATGAACGAAGGAGGAAAATTTAAAATCTCATAGCAGGAATTAAGGACCAGGGGCCCGTTTTACTAAACAACTTACGGAAAATGTTTGCGTAAGTCATAATTGATTAACATGAATAATATCTTCAATGAAAGTACAATTTTGCAATGTGACACGTCATTGGAAGCGTCTCGGAGAGACGATTCCAATGATGTGTTACTTTGCAATATTGCTTTGCCAAATATTGAAATAAAAGGACTTATTGTTTTAGACTTACGCAAATCTTAAGCGTAAACTGTTTAGTAAAACGGGGCCCAGGCCTGAAAATCAGCAGACCTGTAGACTGAAGTTCTGATCTGTTTTGCCTACGGACACTCTGAACAGACAAAACCAGAGGTACCAATGTGGCTTGAACTTGAGATCCTTTCGTCCTAATTTAGAATCTAACTGCAACCTTAACCAATGAGCCATGCAGGACCCTAGGCAAGGATGTAGTATGCTGTAAAAGAAGAGAATTTACTTTCAACCATGGAGTATTCTGGAAATGAAAAATCAATAAAAATCATTATTTTCCAGAAACATTGTAGTAAAACAAACCTGGTTTTCGTTTTCGCGGACCGGGTGAAGAGGGCATACTATCCAAATGTCGTTTTTTGGGTGATTGCTGTCCACCAAGCATTGAATCTTCTGCTTCGTCTACCATAATGTTCTAGAGAAAATAAAGTTTGTAAATCAGAATTAACTCATTTTAGCCTATCAAATTACTTTTGTCTGTTTTTATACCATTAACCTTTTTGTTTATGGTTTAATGAAGTGTTTTACCTGTTTGCTACTCTGATTTTCTTTCCCCAACAAAATTAAGCAGATACTTAAGGTTTAAAAAAGCAGGCAACACAAACATTTTTTTTTTAAAGAAAATTACCCAATATTCTAAAGGTTAAGTAAATGCAAAAAATAACTTGAAATGATGTTTTTCAATGTAAGGATTTAATAGCCGAATAAATAAATGATGTTTTAAGGTGCATGGACAGCAGTTTAATAGATGTTTACCAACAGATACAGGTAAACTTCAGGGACAGATTACCCCCAAAAACTAACCCAATCGGAACTACTCGGGTATTTCCGTGAGCTATGAAATACACCTCAGATACAAGTGAGGGGTTACAATTTTTAGGGTAAATTGGCCCCTGCCTATAACACCTCTTCTAAGCGTGCACGTTAAGTAGTTAAACATGTATGTAGTGTTGGACATCCTATTAAATCTTTTTTTTTATTTATTGGTAACTCATACGAAATGGCGAAATTATACGTTGTGACATGAATAGTTGTTTCTTTGATCAAATTAAACGACTTTTTAGATTTCTCATTAAAGATCTATTTCTAAAAACGAAAGTGAAGTGATGTCATTCGGCGGGAAACAATATAGCGTTATCCCTATTATTTCAGGTGTTTTATTGGATAAACCTGATGTGTTCAGATTGAAACTCACCTTATTGACTTTGAATGGATTTCCAAACATGTGTATTCGTACAGGCTGGTTCTCCAACTCACGTAGAGGGTTGGGCTGCTTCTTCAGGTACTCCTGATAGTTTCCCATCTGACCGATAGGAACGCTGTGTAACTCATCTGTAAAATAATTCAGTACTTTCATTGGTTATGGAAAATACAAGACCCTTCATAACCCTAGTCTAGTACAGGTACTAATGACAATTGAAGCGAAACTTGATATATAAGAGTTTGGAAAGGTCAAAAACATGATAAAACACCTTCTGTAATTCTGTTTGCTTTGTGGGAAAATCCATGATAAAACACCTTCTGTAATTCTGTTTGCTTTGTGGGAAAATCCATGATAAAACACCTTCTGTAATTCTGTTTGCTTTGTGGGAAAATCCATGATAAAACACCTTCTGTAATTCTCTTTGCTTTGTGGGAAAATCCATGATAAAACACCTTCTGTAATTCTGTTTGCTTTGGGGAAAAATCTATGATAAAACACCTTCTGTAATTCTGTTTGCTTTGTGGGAAAATCCATGATAAAACACCTTCTGTAATTCTGTTTGCTTTGGGAAAAAATCTATAATAAAACACCTTCTGTAATTCTGTTTGCTTTGTGGGAAAATCCATGATAAAACAAACACCTTCTGTAATTCTGTTCGCTTTGGGAAAAAATCTATGATAAAACACCTTCTGTAATTCTGTTTGCTTTGGGGAAAATCCATGATAAAACACCTTCTGTAATTCTGTTTGCTTTGGGAAAAAATCTATGATATAACACCTTCTGTAAGTCTGTTTGCTTTGGGAGAGAGGGTATATCATTACATACAAGAAGACAAGGTTAACATGAAATGGATCTATCTATTTACCTGTATCTGATACATTTGTAATGTGTACAATATTTGCAGGTTAACATGAAATGGATCTATCTATTTACCTGTATCTGATACATTTGTAATTTGTACAATATTTGCAGGTTACCACGAAATGGATCTATCTATTTACCTGTATCTGATACATTTGTAATTTGTACAATATTTGCAGGTTACCATGAAATGGATTTATCTATTTACCTGTATCTGATAGTTTTGTTGTGCTGTATGAGGATTGCAGGAAATTTGTTCGCATTCTAGCTATCTGGTCTAATAGACTCTTTCTTGGAATGTCAAATGGATTTCTGTAAGAATAAATGAAATAAGTTTTACATGATTTTCAGCAATATCCAAGCTTTATTGGTACAAAGTAAAAAAGAACAAAACCTAAAACTTTTGACGTTTCCTAACAAGAAATGCCCTTTTTGCCAAAACATCTGCCTTTTTTTTAAACCAAAATAAACGCAGTTGATCAGTGGTATGTCATCATGTCACATTCAACACAAATTTCTCTAAAAAGGAATCCAATCATGTTATAGAGAATGCTTACATAAAATCTCCCCTTTGAAAACTACCATAAAGATTCACACAAAGATAAGCAATTCCTATTCTCCTTATAATAAATGATTCAAAGTCATTTAAGTCATTGAAATCCATAGAACTCAGTGTTTAAAAATGTTCAAATAAATCAATAATGTTATGAGATATGGACCCTTTGTGTCATGATGAGTTACGCATTACAAGCAAATTTGACACAATGTCCAACTCTCAAACAATTAATAAAAAAAGTCATATTGGATAAAACCACTATTCAATGCAAAACTAAAGCAAGTTCTTGGTTTTAGTATGAACGTTTTTTCAACCTCACACTATGCCATATAGTTAGCTACCGATGATTTTATAGAACAGGGCTGGCGAAATCTGATTTGGATTTACTTGTCCGTAAATGCCAAATTCCTTCCTGCACTTGTCCATTTAATGGTTGTATAGTAAATTTCAGTAAAAATTCACTTGTCCATAAAGGCTGTGGGACAAGCTGGGCAACAAGGACAATTGATTTTGCCACCCCTCTAGAAGTGAACATTACCTGAAACACTGGGGTTTGATCTCCTTGTCGGGGACAGCCACTGTAAATGTGTTGTAATCAGTCAGTTCCTGTTTCAGACTGGAGAGGTTACCCCCAACATTCTTTAATAACTGACTGAAGTCTTTTCGTTGTAAAACTGACGTCTTTGTTCTGAAAAATAATCAAAAGATAGAGGTTCAAAGCAAATTGTAATGAAACATTAAAAAGCATTTTTTTTTCAATTAATTTTATCAGGCTCCTAGTAAATCAAAACCAGAATTAAAACAGTGCTATCATATAAAGATAAACATGCAGGATATGGTTGTTTTTGAGGTTTATTTTCTATTTAAACCACTCTCACTTCCAAAGGTTCATCTATCTATACATGTTCCTGCTTTTTCTACACATTATTGCACAATACTCTTTCGTTGTTTCTGACTTTATATCAAGAATGATGATCCGTGTCAGACTTCTCACATTTTGTGCTATGGAGGTTTCTAAAGTTTTGGAAAGATAAAGGTTACTTACCTGGAACTGACTTTGATTCCTTCGTGGGGAGGGGCCTTCGATCCGACAGAAGCAACCAATCTGTCCATTTCCATTTTGGCCTAAAATTATAAGCAAAATTGTCCTGTATATCAATTACTGTGAATACTTTCTTTCTTTCACACCGTTCTTCTTCATAGATGCGAGTTGTTTAAGACATGCTGGACTATATGTTCAAATGATACAAGTTTGTGAAAGTGCATAAAATTTCAAGACAATTAAGATTTCATAAGTCCGCAAGCGATATGGTGTTGGACACCATACAAACAAATAAATAAAAATCTTTCCCCCCACGGAATTCACATACACATACAATTAAACGATGCATACACACAATAAGTAAACATCTGTTCTTACTTACCATGTTCTTTAACTTTTTGAGGTAGGTGATCACACTGTAGCTGAGGACATTTTCTGTGTTATCAGGGACCAAATTCTGCACCCCCATTCTACTTAACGCTCTCTTTAAAGGCTGAAAGTCAGAAAACAAAATATTAGCGATAAATTCCCTTGATTTGCATTTTGTGCCTAGTCACACTGGAAAGCAACAATGGCATTTTAACTGGTCAAGCTTCAAAAAAGAAATGGCATTTTATGACTAGTCAAACTTGAAAAGAGTAGGAGCATTTTATGACTTGCCAAACTAGTAAGCAACAGCCAATTATTTCTAAGGGTTTTTTGACATGTAACAAACTGTTTTCTACATTTTTAATCTGATGCCTGGCTCATGGATAGAAGACCCCTCACTTAACTGTCCTTATGAAATGTCAAGTTAAATAGAACCATCAGCATTCCATTGGCCAAGTGGGAGACTACCTTTAAAGCAAGTTTGTCTACTGTCACTTGAATGTAAATTCAATAGCTAACACAAGGACAAAGAGACACTTCCAACATTATTTTAGTATTCTGCAATGTCCAACCTATGTTGGAGGAAGACCCCAAGCATAACTACCTACAAGAACTTTTGACACCTTATATATTGATATATGAATGGATAGTAGAGACTTTTAGAATATCATATCCAGGAATTGGGGATCATTAACTAACTATATATATATTATTTTTTTTTATATGGTTTTACATCACATCAACATTATTTCAGTTATTTAGCGATGCCCGACTCTTAATGATGGAGGAAGACCCCATACTCAACTGCCAATAAGGGCTGGTAAAGGCGGGTAGAACCATCAGCATTCCACAAGTCAGTCGGGAGACTATCTCATGAAAATCCATATCCATCTCAGGATTTGAACTGACGCGGAGAGGGGCCATTTGATTTCAAGTTCTGTACTCTAACCACTAGGCCACCCATTAACTATATAATTTGTTAGACAAGGAAAGCCCTTAGAAAGTAATTAACAATATACATTACCTGAGCATAGTAGCCTGGCATAGTTTTTACATAGTTATCAAATCTCACTCTCCATTGTTGATTCGGCTTTAACTTGTGAACTTTAAAAAGTTCATCTGTTGAAATAGACAAAGAACATAATTATTGATTCATCAACACCACACTAAAGGTAAAAGTATTTGTTTGTCAGTCTAGCATACATACGTGTTACAGAAATCTTAGTACCCAAGCAATAATACATTGGAAAAAAATACTTCCAAAAATAGCAGTTGAATCATGTTTCCTAAATGTTTAAATAAACACGTCTTTCTATAATGTATTTGTTGTTTGCTTATGATTTCACAGTTTCGACCCTTCTCAGTATCGATTTGTTTTTAACAGGTAAATATAAGCATCAAATAATCATGCTTAAGGTTAATTCACTGGTTTTATTGGGTTTGAACATCACATCAACATTATTTCAGTTATGTAGCGATGCCCGACTCTTAATGATGGAGGAAGACCCCTTACTCAACTGCCCATAAAGGCTGGTAAAGGTGGGTAAAACCATCAGCATTCCGTAAGTCAGTCGGGAGACTGCTTCTCATGAAAGTCAATATCCCTCTCAGGATTTGAACCCACATGGAGAGGGGCCATGTGATTTCAAGTTTGGTTCAACTAGGCCACGGAGGCCCCACATCACATCAATAGTTTTTCTTTAGCCTATCAAAGATGAAGAGCTGGTCAAGATAGAACAATCAGCATTCAGACTACCTCTCATAAAAATTCAATTCCATTTATAATATGATTTGAACCCACACAGAGAGACATTGTTTCATGGATGGCAAAATCAACAGTCTGTATTGCCCAGCCTGTCAAAAAGCCTTATCAAACAAATGAATCTAAACTGAAAATTACTTTATAACCAACAAATGAACAAAAACTGAAAAGGTTTGACATTACAGACATGTAAACCAAAATCAAATTTCCAAACCCTTGATTTCAAGTTCACTAATCTGAATATTAAGGCATGGAGGCCTATCTATTTTCAGGAAAGACTTAATTTTAAAAGGAATGAAACTTAAAACAACTCACCAAGAAGTGGAAGCAACACAGGATAGTTATATGGCATCACAAACAGATTCACAGAAGACAATGTAGTGCTAGCCTTTATATAACCAAAGGGATGTCCAATTTCACTGTATTTAGCACTATTACTTATAAACACCTGCCAACACACATTTGGTTGCCGCCGTTCAAGAATGAACTGAGTTAATGGTGACGGCTCAAGTTCGTACTTGTCGAATGGCAAGTTCTCTATCACCATAGGCTCGCATGCTGTACAGGAGAATTGAACATTCGGATGGGCTGTTCTGGGTGGCTGAAATTCAAAGCAGAAATATTGAAACCATTAATACAGCGATAAATAAGCAGGCTTTTTACATTGCTTCAAGTTTGCTGGTCTGCAATTAAGAATTTCATAGAATTTCAATGGATTTTTATGACAATTAATAGCCTTTTGAAAGTTCACTGCAAGTTCATTGACTTTTAAGATAGTTCAACCCGATTTCATTTCCGATGGTTTCTCACAATTCTATCGAATTTTCATGTTTTTTATTGCAATTTTGTAGATTTTCAAATAGTCTATCAGTATGTGTGTGCTTTTGTAGTTCCTTTCTGGATTTGACAATAGCCTATAACGATTCAACTATTCTGACTATCACTATATAACCTCAAAGTAAAAATGTTAGAGAAAAAATTAATCATAATTTTCATAGGAGATTTTGATTGTTATATGCAAGGGAGAAATTGTGCAAATGTGCAAGAGAGAAAAATGTTATTATAGGTTAATAATAATTTGCCTTGGAGAACAAGAAAATCGTTATCTACATATGATTCAAACGAATAAGAAGAAGAAATAAGAAGAAAATAAAAATCATAATGTATTGCCGAAAACATTGAACATAATGCGCAAAGGAGGAAATGTTAATCAAAATGCATGGGAGGAAAATGTTGACCATAATACATACCAAGTTAGGTTGAGTATTGTCAGGCCAGAAAGCCTCCGGAATGGGCCAGTGACCAACAGAACATCCTTTCTGAGCTGATCTAGGAACTAAAATAAGTCTTCTAAGGTTGTGCCAACTTGTGTTACTAGGCAACTGTGATGGCAGCTGAGGAATGACTTTCACATCTTCATCTTCTGTCTTGATCTGTCCGTTGATATGGTTTTCCACTGAAAGTTAGAATCATTATCTGTAAAGTTTTAAGTCGTAAATTACCTTTAATAAGCTCTTGTGTAACCACTTTTCGTGCTTTGTTTTCTTCCGGAGTCTTTCCTGTTTGATCCCAAGGGAGGCAATTCGTAGATGTCTCCTTTTGAACAAAACTAGTAACAAATAAAAATAGACTTAATTCTTACTCTTCACATCAAATAAATGTTTTTAACCTAGATGAAGTTCAGTGTTTAAAACCATGTCAACAGATTTTGAGTCACATCACAGCCTTTTGAGTTTACGACAACTTGACTAGAGTGACAAAATGTTACTCACAGCTACTCCAAATAAACCAAAGACTCTTGTTGGGATCCAAATTTCTAGATTTCCGAGTTACAAATCCCCCATATTAACTAACCACAGTGCCATACTGGACCCCTAACTTTACATCGAAACATTCACACAGGAAAAAAAAGCTCCTCTTCTCTGGGTGTTTGAAAAATGTTCTAACTTACCTTTGACTCCATTTTCTGGTTCCACTTTTGGCACCTCATTTTGCAGTGGCGGGGGATCCAGGCCTATCTTTTCAAACTGTATCACCACGCCGTTCTGAACTTTTGATACAAGACTTTCAATGGCAGCATTTAACATTTTCTGGTTGAAGATCATGTAAGATCGGCCTGAAGAAGAAAGAGTCATTCACTTTTATTAAGGTATTAAGTTCAAGAGCTTTTCAAGTTATACAGATGCAACTTGAAATTTTCTCAGTTGAATATTCCCATCCAACAAAAATGAAAAGCTCTGAACTACTAGTGGCATTACCAATACACAGGAGATGTTAAGATTCCCCATTGACCCCCCCCCACCAAAGTGACCCGTTCATATTTTGTTTTGGGCTTTTTCAACCAGTTCTTATTGAGAACAATGCTCATATTTTGTAGATGCTTCTTGCTATTAGTGTCTACATGGTTTTCAATTCATACCAATTAGAAAAACTTAACACGATGGAACGAGTTCAGTATTTGTAGAGTATTGAATATCAGGGCCCATTATCTTGAAATAACATGACTATGTTCCCAAAACTCAAACCCCCACCTAAACTTAAGCATGGTTATCTTATCGGCTGTGTAAGACAAAACAATGTGTTCTTGACTGCATTTTTGAACATTTATCACATCATTTGAGACAGTGTTAAGGTCAACTAAAAATCATTGCATAAACTTAAGTTTGTGTTCAAAATAAAAATTGCAAGTTCATTTTTAGATTACCACTTGACTTCAATGCTATACACAAAATTGTGAGCACGATATCATACTTGAGTATGTTTCAAAACACAGGCTCTGAAATCAAGTTAAAACATCAAACTGCAATTCTCACCTCCTGTAACTTCACACATGGCATCCAGAGGATGGTTTTCCGCAGCAGGAATGTACATATTACAGTTCAGATCTATGGGTACACTACCCGATAACCGCATCACAAGTCCAAAGATTCTTTGGTCCCAACGGAATGGTTCCTTCGTCAGTTCATGGCCAGGAACGCATGAATTGTTCATTGGGATGTTCAACTGCAATTAAGAATAATAAATTAATGTGATTCTAAGATTTAACAAGAGGTCTGGCTTTCATATTTTTCATACGATCATAACTGCAATTAAGATTCAGACACGAAACAAGATTATCTTGCTAGTTCAACTTCTTATGTTAACCTTGCTTATATTTGTTTAAATGCTGTGTCAACATCTTTTCAATTATATTTCAGCTTTCCAGGAATGATCAGTAAGTCTAAGTCTCTGAAATGTCTTGCCATATGACACTGCTATCAAACCAGAGGTACAGGTGGGACTTGGACCATGACACCTATTTCTAAGAGCACCATCTTTAACACAGGACCCCTTTCACTTGTTTGCTATTTCAGATTACCACAATTGCAACTTGTCTAGTCAAATTACTAACATTTAATATCATTTTTGGGAGGGGGGTTCAATACTATGTACACACTTTTTTTTTTAAGTTATATGACAACTTTCCTGGATTTACCAGTATTAAACTGGGGCTCTGAAACATCTTGCCAAATGACAGTACACAGCTATCTAACCAATGGTACGAATGGAGCCCCAACAACCCACCCCCAAGTTCTAAGACCATCACAGTAACCTCTGAATCAACACCAATTGTCTAAGACACCCTGACTCACCTCTGCATGGACGCCACTCCCAGACGTTAGTTTCCCTCCATCGGTCAGGACAATTATAACAGCTGGCTCCAGGTAATGGGGACATCGGCCCTGTAGTAGATATATAAACAATGTGTTACACAATAAGGCTCATCATTTCTGTTATAGATTTCCTGGATTCACCTGTACTTGGCTAGACACCTTAAGTGTCCTGCCAAATGACACTCCCATGGAACCCGTGGTACCTTACTGTACTCACTATTTGAAACCATGACCGCCTACTTCTAAGACTGCCACCTGAACCACTCAGACACTAGAATAAACGTTCTATTACCAACTTCCAGTTATATCATTAGAGCTTTCTTGGGGTCCACCAGTGCTAGGCAAGGGCTGTTAATTGGAAGTACCAAATAATATAGTTACAAGACCCTTCACCGCTCACATGAAACACTTAATTTTTTTTGGAAATCTGCATGATTCGAAAAAGATGGTCAAATAGGACGGTGCCTTTTATGGGCCCCTTTATTATGATTATTTTCTTTTATATGGGTTTTATATTGCATCAACATTATTTCAGTTATGTTGCAATGCATAGTTCTTAAAAATCAAGCAAAACTGATCCACACAGGCTGGTTAAGAAGGATAGAACCATAGGCATTCAGTAAGTCAGTCGGGAGACTACCTCTAACAAAAAAGCAAATGCCCCAACCAGGTTTTGAACCCATGCAGAGAGTTTCTTTTAAAAGCCCCTGTTATTATACCACAAGGAAAAGCCCTTGTATTCTCATAAATGCTTACCTGCCCATAGGTGTCAATACCAGATTGCATCCTGTTCACATTCAATAGATCAAAGCAACTCTTCAAAGCATTTCCTATAGAGGTCACACCTGTTGAGGTCAAGTTCTTCAGTTCCTGGGTAAAGGTGGCATGACTCTCTTTCCATCCTGCCTGTAATGAGGTTTGATTGTATGGAAATAATTTTTCAACAATTTTTCAACTGTATTACTGCAATGGGTGACTCGCTCATGTGTGTGGATTATCAAGGTTTTCATTGACCCCCAACTTACAAAGTACATGACGTCCTATCACTGCCTATGACCCCAAAAAATCACTATGTTTCATTCACAATTACATATGTAAGGGGACAAAAGTCCCCTTAATTAGTATAGAAGTCATGGGATTTTTATGGTGTTAAACGCTGTATCAATTTTTCAGCTATGCAACAGCTTTCCTGGATCCACCAGTACTAGGCTAAGGGTCTGAAGTGACTTGCCAAAGGTCCATCCAACGAAACAAGATGCTGTTGAAGCTCGAACCCGGGAACCCCAAGTTCTAAGTTCAAACCCTGAAATATCAGTAGTGAACTATTAAACATTTTACAATGTTTGGCACATGCTTAAGGCAATCCCACATATCTTGCAAAGTAAATTCATTGTTCATCTTATTGGATTTTAATGTTGTTTCAACATTATTTCGCTTATATTATGATACTAGTATCATGAAAAGTGATGGAGGAAGATGTCAAACTAACCTAGCTGCCAATCAGAATGAAAGGACAAGCCAGTTCCCTAAAATAAGAATGTCATCACCATTTACCCCTTCCCAAATGCAAATGACTGTCCGAAATTGAAAGAGTTTGCAGACGACATTTCAAAATGTGATGAAATTGGAAAATAATCTTTTGTTAGGGCAGAAAACATTGTGGGAAAAGGAGAAATTGCTCGTTTTCTCACAATGTTTACTAAAGTCGTCTGCAACAAAGTGGTCAAGTGTCGTTATTGTTTGGGAAAGGGTTAAAGGTATGACGGTAACCTTTTCATTCATGCTTTTCAATTCTCTGTCATTTGAGATTGTTCCTGGAAGAACTGACTGAGAAATAGAAAAGCAATTCTGAGGCAGGGGTCATTTTGTCTGTTTGGAGTGAGTTACCTTCTCATATGGATGCTGTTATTCATGTTTTTCAAGAAAAAAAATGGAAAAGAGATATGCTTGTGGGGTTGAGAGGGGGTTAACAAGGAGGTAGGGGGATACACCCTTTACACCCTTAACGTGTGATTACTCCATGAAATGTACCCACTTAACAAGCTGATATGGTGCCTTTAGATAATGGACACTGTCCATCATCCTTATCCCTATATGCAAATTTTGGATTGATCTAATCTAAAGTTAGACACATCAATAATTGAGTAACACAAAATGATGCGTTTCAAAAGAACTCAATATTTGCAATGAGTGATCTTTTCCTTAAGCAAGGGTGGCAAAATCTGAACTTGATTTACTTACAAGTCCCTAAATGCAGAAACTTTTTTGCACTTGTAAGAATAATGTATATAGTAAATTTCAGTTGCAAAAAACTTGTTCATTTAATTTTGGCTTTTGGACATTTCTGACAATTGGTTTTGCAACCCTTGTTAGGTGAACTGATAAAAACAAGAAGGAAATGGTTACAGATGGGGTATAAGAGAGAACAATGATCAGGTTTTGGTATTGTTAAAAATTTTGGTGAGCAATTCTTTCATCACTTCTTACAGTGAAACAGACTATATTACTATACAAAGTGTTTATAGCAGCTGTTCTTCAAAGTCAAGTTAAATTATTTTGGCATTAAATAAGTATCATCCAGTTTGTTAATTTGTGTTATTTTCTTTAAACTATTCCAATAGAACATGTAAAGCCATCGCCATAACATTTAAATGGCTTGGCTACAAATGTGTATTGGATGTATCGGTTTGTTGTCACCAATACACGAATTGACCCAATTATGTATGCAAAACGCTGAGGTCAGCATAGATTGACCCGAGATTTTACCCATAATTCAACACAGCAGGGAGAAAAGAAATGGAGAATGGACCTAGGCGGTGCATCGCTCTAGATTTCTCGGCGAATTCCGATGGTTTTAGCGAGTGTTTTCATTCGTTTTGCGTCGGATTTTACTCGTGAATATATTCTTCACA
The DNA here is from genome assembly GCA_947846245.1 of Cerastoderma edule. Taxonomy (NCBI): domain Eukaryota; kingdom Metazoa; phylum Mollusca; class Bivalvia; order Cardiida; family Cardiidae; genus Cerastoderma; species Cerastoderma edule. Next base: position 18,576,489 of record OX401419.1, read on the forward strand.
AGTTTGCAGCGATGAAAATCGGATCGTACGTCTGAGAAAGGTTTTATTTACCTTTATGTTGGATGGCGGATCCTCTAATGTCAAGAGCATGTATCTATCCCAGCGACTGTTCGCATCGCGAGCTCGAATCTGAATAAAAAGAAACGAATAAAAATTACCACCCCGTATCCACCACCGTGTGATCTTGTTTATCCCAAACGAACGACACATGACACGAATCGAGTGAAAATACCTTCATAAAATTCTCCACGGAGGCTTTCGCTGTGTCGATCAGGGCCGTGCCGAGGTAACTCCGCTGATTCATAGAAGCACTCGTATCGACAAGAAACAAAATTATCGTCATGGTCCAAACTGAACATTTAAGATCCCGTCCAACACACTCCCGGACGCCTGAAAGGCTTATAATCCGTTAATTCACGAAAAGACCCAGCCGTCTTATACGACGGCGCAGACTGCTTTGACTGCCGAAATTTCAGCAGCTAGCACGCCACGAATGGTAGACACGTGACCCGTGCGCCATTATTGTTTGATTGGTTGATATTTCGTTCTGAGGGAAGGCTTAAAAATAGACTTTTGGATTACCCATTTTCGCGGCAGATTTGTCTTTGTTGTCACAATGCTTGCTCTTGAATAAAAGGAACGGCATGGCTATGTACATTGATTGATTTTAATGTGAAAAAAGTAGCGATGGTGTGGGTTACGGGTGTTTTTCTCTCGTGAAGGTTGAATCGACCCCTCGTCAAGGAAAGGTCGTTGTACCAAAGATGGCGTTAAATTCATGAAATAAATATGAAATCCTAGTACTCTCGTCATGATAGACGTTGCATGGGCAAAGTTCTGACAAATCGATCTATTGAATCAATGCTTCAGAGGCAATGGTCTGACTGATTGGATGAAAGAGAGATTGGTTTAAAAAGATAGGAATGAAGAGAAATATGGATGAAGAAACATAGATATTCATTCAGAGACAGAAGGGGTTGGAGGGATGGAGGGTGTGACGGAGGGATGGAGGGTGTGACGGAGGGATGGAGGGTGTTACGGAGAGAGAGAGAGGAGAGGAGAGGAGAGGAGAGAGAGAGAGAGAGAGAGAGAGAGAGAGAGAGAGAGAGAGAGAGGGGAGAGAGAGAGAGAGAGAGAGAGAGAGAGAGAGAGAGAGAGAGAGAGAGAGAGAGAGAGAGAGAGAGAGAGAGAGAGAGAGAGAGAGAGAGAGAGGGAGAGGAAATACTCTTAAATGGGAAGAAAAGAAAGACACTCTTTTAACTGGAAGAAGGATCCGAGATAGAAACTATAAGCATGCATTAAAGAGATATACAGTCTTAAGTGGAATAAAGATAGGAAGAGAGAGAGGGAGAGAGTCTGAAGTAGGAGAGAGAGGATTGGAAAGGAAAAGAGAGATAGTCTCTCGATAGCCTATAGGGAGAGAGACCTTTTCAAAAAGGAATGAAAATGAAGAAAGCTGGATATACCCTCGAAGCATGACGTTGTGCATGCGGGAAGCGCACATGGATACGCTTAACCCTTTCCCAAACAATAACGACATTTGACCACTTTGTTGCAGACGACTGTAGAAAACATTGTGGGAAAAGGAGAAATTGCTGTTCCGAGCAATTTTTCCTTTTCCCACAAGGTTTTCTGCTTTTTCTGGAGTATATTTTTCATTTTCATCACATTTTGAAATGTCGTCTGTAAACTCTTTTAATTTGGGACAGTCGAAAATTTGTTGATTGGGAAAGGGTTAACTGATATTGTACGACACATTATAACATAAACATTGCCGTGATTTTGAGATTGCAAGAATTGTATGATTTCTTTTGGTCACAAGCTGTAACATAAAGGCTTTACCTTTAATAAATGAAAAAAAAAAGACAAACGATAAGAATGAGAGAATCATTAGACTATAAGATAACTCATTTCAAAATGGTGCACCAGCAACAAAATGTTGGGAAATGGTTGTGACAAAGGAGGAATTTTCTCATAGCGAGCAAATCGTCCATTGTCACAGTGATACCTAGCCGACATCACAAAAAAAAATGTTCTGTATTGATTGAGTTTTATAACTACCGTTAACGGTTTGCATCTGTTTAGAAATTCAACACAAGGTACAACATAGTGTAAAGGGTCCGATAACTCTTCAATTTCCGCGACCGAAGTCTGACGTCTTCAAAGGAACTAGACGGCATTTTTAAATACAACCCGTTCCTTATTTTGAGATGTTATGACCGATCAAAATTATGAGCAGTACAGTATGTACCAATAATAAGAGCACCATTTTCTTTGCAAAAGAAAGAAGAAAAAAGAGGCTGATAAAGTGAGAACTTGTTCATTGAGAATATGAAGTGTTTTTATACAGGTACGCTAGAATGCGCACAAACAAAGTCATTGATTGCAGTGTTTTTGGATCATCATGGACAAACTGTCCATATAGCACGTTAGCCTTTCGCCCAACTGACCCGTCGGTTAACCCCATTGCCGGATTATATACTCACGGGTTCGGACCTCCTGGATAAAAGTACTTTATCTAGTATCCAGCCCTTACATTTATGATGAAATAAGCTCATTATCGATACTGTGACAGATGTACAACTTGAAAGCAAAAAGATAAACGAAAAGTATCTGTCTGCACCCCCCCCCCCCCAACAAAACAAATAAATACAAAAAAAGAAGAAAGTAAAAAAAGGAACCAGGAACATTGATATGCTGCCTGGTCCTCAAGATATAACTGAACTACTGCGTAAAACGGCGTTTAAAGTCTTATATAAAACTTCATATTACTCAAATGTCAGTCGGTGCGCTTCCGCCTAGGAATAGGCCTACATGGGTTCGTGAGCGATCTATGAATATAACTGTATATAGATTACGTGTACCTAATTAACGCACGCCTTTTAAGGCATTAATCGAAAACGACTGAAAAAATCACGACTGAAAAAATCATTATGACAAAAGCAGATTTTTTCGACTTGAGCAATTCTTTTAATGCCCTTTACGAATGTGCACATTGTAGATTCAAGGAGTAATTCACGCCTATAGCAGATTCCACATATACGGCTTTTGACGACTCTTATGTGCCTCTCTTTTTCGATTTGCAAAAGTTTATAACCTTGCTTTATGACCCGACCCGGGCCGGACGAGACGAATGCCATATCCACCGATTACCTCTTTACATGCATTTTGATATCGTCCAAATAAAGAGGAAAAACACAACAGATAAAACAGCAAGCAAATTGCACAGAAGGAAAATATGCTCATGAGAAGCGATAAGTGCATTTTTCCAGAAGATATCTTAAGTATTTAAACGCATATGGGCCATATCTTTCAGCTATGTCAAAATGAGGATATTATTTGGGATAAGGGTTATGACCAATTATAAATTAATGAAGTAGGATTGTACATCCTAATAGGTCGTAAGGTATAAAAGCATTTGTATCCAAATTCTAAGAAATGTATACGAACGCCAAATATGTAATTTAAAAATCTTAATCCGAATGAAAAGTGAAATAAATATAGACATACTTTCTTTATATGAAACTTCCTGTTTAAAAATGACGATAAGTTGCGTTTTTATGGTCAAAGAGAGACAACTCGTATAAGCACTGCCACATTATTGTTATTGAGTTACTTCGCTTAGACCATAAATCGGCCACTTTATTTGTGACCGGTGTCCCGGGGTATTTAGAAAGCAACCGGAAGCGCATGGTCTTTCCATGTAAACATTATTTTATTAAAGGTAGTTTTGTGAATTTATTTGCTGCAAGTAATCGTGTTATGAAACCAACTTGTTCTCAGGCGACGATTGTCTTTATTTCAAACTTTTGAAAAGGTAATTAGATTCGTTTACATTGTTGGAGAGACCTATTCGCTTTTAATAAGAACAAAATCATGAGTGCTCCAAATTCAATTGTTGACAATTTTTGAGCTACCACATGTTTTTCGTTTATCCGTACAGTGTCAGACTTGAGAAACTACTGCTTTCTGGAAACGTGCCCCCCTCAACTCGATAAATGAAGGAGAGTGCAAATTCAGTACTTGTCTCGAAGAAAATGCATTTTGATATGACGTTCTTCTCTTGGAGTTGCAAAAACTTTAGATTTCACTCTAGATTCCTGAGCAGATGTCAATTACTGAAATTCTTACTAAAACGTTCATTATCGTAACTTATTCCTCAGAGAAGGTTTTCAGTTGTAACAGACTGAAGAAAGAGAACCTCCAAAGACACAATCAAATCTGAAAAGGGAAGGCGCTGTCGTCAACAAAACAGTTGTTCTGATTATAAATATATCCATATGTCCCGTATAACAATGTATTGTATTAGATCCTCCTTGGATAAATGGAGAAGTGTTTATCACACAGCTGCCACCATTGTAAGGAACCCAGCAAAGTGAACCTCTAAAAACTCGATTACAACAGATCAATGAATAACACTTTCTACCACAGATTGGTCAGACTGCCTATAAATATATATTCCCACATGTCCACAATGTTAAAGGTTCTCAAAGTTCCATGAATGTTACATTGGTTAACAAAGGTACATCATCATGAATAGACTTACTCAAGTTTATCAATCTATCATTAAGATATTTTACCCCCAACTCATGCCATCAATCCTTATCACAATATGTTTAAATGACAGCTAATGCAAACACCCACAATGCTTTAAAAGTTGACTGAGTGTATATTTGATACAGGGTTATTGTATTTTCCCTCTTCATCCTACAGAAAACATGAACCAAAGACCACGATGGGGGCCACCAGGGGGCCAGGGAATGCCGCAGGGGAATTTCTCCCCTCGCCCACTGCCCCAACACATGCAGAGGTTCCCAGGCCCTTCCCCTCACAACAGGTTTGGCTCGCCCAGGGGCCCTGCTCCAAGACAAGGCGGGTTTATGCCACGGGGTGGAGGCCCACAGAGATTTAACGGTCCTCGTCCAGCCGGAAATATGGCTCCGGGGAACATAACTCATGAAAGGCCTAGGCATCAAATGCAGGTAAGAGAGTTTGATGTTTAAGGTTAGTGGTCTAGAGTCTAGTCAAAGGGGTGTTTTCAGGCATCAAATGCAGGTAAGAGAGTTTGATGTTTAAGGTTAGTGGTCTAGAGTCTAGACAAAGGGGTGTTTTCAGGCATCAAATGCAGGTAAGAGAGTTTGATGTTTAAGGTTTGTGGTCTAGAGTCTAGACAAAGGGGTGTTTTCAGGCATCAAATGCAGGTAAGAGAGTTTAATGTTTAAGGTTAGTGGTCTAGAGTCTAGACAAAGGGGTGTTTTCAGGCATCAAATGCAGGTAAGAGAGTTTAATGTTTAAGGTTAGTGGTCTAGAGTCTAGTCAAAGGGGTGTTTTCAGGCATCAAATGCAGGTAAGAGAGTTTAATGTTTAAGGTTTGTGGTCTAGAGTCTAGACAAAGGGGTGTTTTCAGGCATCAAATGCAGGTAAGAGAGTTTAATGTTTAAGGTTAGTGGTCTAGAGTCTAGACAAAGGGGTGTTTTCAGGCATCAAATGCAGGTAAGAGAGTTTGATGTTTAAGGTTAGTGGTCTAGAGTCTAGTCAAAGGGGTGTTTTCAGGCATCAAATGCAGGTAAGAGAGTTTAATGTTTAAGGTTTGTGGTCTAGAGTCTAGTCAAAGGGGTGTTTTCAGGCATCAAATGCAGGTAAGAGAGTTTGATGTTTAAGGTTTGTGGTCTAGAGTCTAGTCAAAGGGGTGTTTTCAGGCATCAAATGCAGGTAAGAGAGTTTAATGTTTAAGGTTAGTGGTCTAGAGTCTAGTCAAAGGGGTGTTTTCAGGCATCAAATGCAGGTAAGAGAGTTTAATGTTTAAGGTTTGTGGTCTAGAGTCTAGTCAAAGGGGTGTTTTCAGGCATCAAATGCAGGTAAGAGAGTTTGATGTTTAAGGTTTGTGGTCTAGAGTCTAGTCAAAGGGGTGTTTTCAGGCATCAAATGCAGGTAAGAGAGTTTAATGTTTAAGGTTTGTGGTCTAGAGTCTAGACAAAGGGGTGTTTTCAGGCATCAAATGCAGGTAAGAGAGTTTAATGTTTAAGGTAAGTGGTCTAGAGTCTAGACAAAGGGGTGTTTTCAGCGTGATTTTTTCAAGTTTCTAACAAGTTTTTTCCCTATAAATGGCACCTTTCCAATTGAAAATTTCTAAGATGGTATGCTTTTTTGGCAATAAATCAAAACCACTCATGCTTTTTTGCTTCCCAATTCAGCAATTTTAGCAACATGACTTGCCAAAATTAACAGGCCTGGGCATCTTCCCTTTTCAAGGGGAACGGTCCTGGTTTAAGGGCATTTAAAACAGAGTTTTTCAAAATCTGTAAGAGAAATTCAATTTTCAACTTTGCAGGTATGGCTTTAAAGTAATGCCACCAATTTGGCATAGTTTCTTCCTCCATTATGTATATAGCAGCAATCTTAATTTAAACTCATTTTATTTAATAAAGTCTCAAAGAAAAATCAATAGAATTAAATTATATTTCACAAACAATTTAGTGAAACCGATTGGAACGGAAACTAAGAGCTTATAAAGTACCACACCTAAGCAATTTTTAAATAAATGTTATGTATGCAACAAAGTGGTCAAAAGTTGTTATTGTTTGGTGATGGGTTAATGGACAAGTCAATTACTGAAATTTACGAAATAACCAAGTGAAGAAAGAGATATGGCATTTGCGGACAAGTAAATCAAAGTTTTAATTCATTCACCATCCATGCATGTTCTGATTTTCGATTGTGATAACAATTCATTTTCAACTCTATCAATAGAACCACAGTCCACAGCTGTCCCAGAACTTTGGACCCGGGAGGTTTCAGGGCCCACCTGTACGAGGGCCCCATGATGGGAGAGCCCTATTTCCATCCCCAGACTCATACGGGAGGTTCCAACCCCCAGAATTTGGTATACCAAATGGTCCTCCTCCGAGACAGAACTTCTCGCCGAGATCTGACATGATGAGACCTGGAATGATGAGGGGCCCATCACCCATGAACCATCAGCCTCGTAACAGGTTCAACTCAGCACATAATGGAAACAATCAGGGGCCAAAACAAGTAAAGGTAAATATTGGTGAATCAGCTGTGTATCTATGTGTATATATGTATTTATTGTACAGGGGTTCAAAGCTAAGTTTAAACTCTTTTATTTTACTAGATGACTGTTATAGAAGCTTGAAGCTTATCAAATTCACATATGATTACAACATGACTGGTATAAGGGCTTTTTCAATTGAATTGTAATTGTTGAAAGCTTCATCTTCCCTCAATACTGTCTTCAGTTAAAGTGCACATAATGCAGTGTTAGAATAGTAACAGAAATGTTAACAAGGAAAATGTTCCTTGAATCTTAACCCTTTCCCAAACAACAAATTTTCGAGTGTCCCAAATTGAAATAGTTTGCAGACGACATTTCTAAATGTGATGAAATTGGAAATTAATCATCATTCTGATAGGGCAGAAAAGATTGTGGGAAAAGGAGGAATTGCTCGTTATGAGCAATTTCTCCTTTTCCCACAATGTTTTCTAAAGTCGTCTGCAACAAAGTAGTCAAATGTCGTTATTGTTTGGGAAAGGGTTAACCAGAAATTGAAAAGAAGTGTGCATTTATTCTGAACATGCTAAAAGGCAGATGTTCCATTTATCTTGGTCTACGGAAACGAAAAATCCACTAATTTTGCTGTGTGCACTCTCTTTACAGAAGGCTAAGATAGACAAACGGGACCTACCTGAGAATAACCAATACTTCTGTGATATTTGTGATAAAGGATTTAAACTGGAGGAGAAATACAAGGAACATGTTGACAGCCATCAGAAGGTAGGTTTGTTCAATGCTTTACAAATGCATTTTGTTCCATAGTGGTTTACACAATTCCCTAGATAGGAACTCGTCACTTGTCCAAATCAAAAGTAATACTAGCAGATGACAAAAATAGCATTAGAAATTGGGTCAAACCACTGTGATAAAAACCTTAAGCTTTCGTCAATAGGGTTTTTCTTCTGCAGCAGATAGGTCGAAGTTTAAGGTACTGAACTTGAAATCACATGGCCCCCCTCCTCTTTGCTTCAAAATCTGGTTGCGTAAGATTTGGAATTTAGGTCGTTATGTGACTGACATACAAAAACATTTTGTTTTTAACCAAAAATGTGTAAAAAGCTTTCACTATCCGTATGTAGTTCCTATTATTGTGAAAGCATCTCTGACAAAAATCTGTATGAGGGATTTGTCAACTAGTCCAAAGTAATGCAAGTAGTGTGGCCAGTCAATGAGTCATCTTGTTGTCTGTATTGGCCTCCTACCCTTGCTTTAATGGCAGTTGCAAAAGTCATCAGATGTTTTCCCTGCTGTTTTCTTTTTAAATTTGAACTGCTTTCTTGCAATTATGTCCATAAGTGCCTAACTGTCAGTCATAAGTAAGGCCCTATAATACAAGACTGACCCTAGTTTAAAAAATTATTTTCTTTTGCAGTGTAAATATGAAGGATGTAATTATGTTGCGGCACCCAAGCTAGTTCAGCTGCATGTGAACCTTGTAAGTACAGATTGTTAAACCATGGTACTTTGTAACTGTTCTAAATTTAAAGAAATAGCAGACAACAAGTATAAACCATAGTATTATTTGGTGATATTGGAAATTTTATTGGAAAAAATTCAACAACAACACATTTTAGTCAAATCATTATACATGTAGTATTATTTCAAGGAAATGTCAATTTCTCATTAATTAATACTTGATCAATTAATGAATCTATCAATTAATCAAGTTATTTATATAATTAATTGAAATATTGAACTTACAAGTAATAATGTTGTTTTATCTTTGTCCTACAGCAACACAAGAGTGGCCTTGCCAAGAAGATCTGGTCCCTAGAATCTGCAGAAGACATCAAGAAGTGGAGAGAAGAGAGAAAAAAGTGAGTTATCATCATCTCTTTCTGTCAGATTGTGATGTGTTAAACATGGGACAAATTGTTTCCTGACTTTTCTGGGAAGTCTTTGCAAAGTTCTTTGATCATCTTTTCCATTGAACAAGCATCTTTCATATGGAAGAGCAGTTAACACCTTAAAAATAGGAGTCTACTATATAGTCCAGAGATGAACAAGCGTAGCTCAATAAAATCGAAATATTGTTGATAACCAAGGGTTCAATGCAAGACTATAGTAAGTGCTTCATGATTATGAAGCACTTACTATAGTCTTGCATTGAATCCTCGTACAATGTTAAACAATTTTACTTGCTTATTGTTTTAGGAATTTCCCGACTGTTGAGAATATTGAAAAGAAGAAGGCTGTTGATGCTGAACGGGCTGCCAGAGGGGAGGTTATTGAAGAAAAATATTTTGGGTTTGTATTTTCATATTTAATCTTTATATTAATACAAGGTCTTCTACACTTTCTATTATTTACTCACACTTACAGGACCTTTAGTTTAGTTTAAACTTATTTATTTTACATCGATTGTGAAACAAGTTTTTTACAACTTAGATTAATCACTCTTCATTCTGCTTCCTGGATACATTACCAGTTTCACGCCGAATGTGGATTAATGAAAGATCGCAAGGCAGATCTCTCTACTCACGGGATTCGAACGCATGACGGATGTGTCCAGAAGCTGACACTTTACCTCTGGACCACTGTCTTACAAGGCACTGTCTTACGTGGCCTTTCTGACCTAGAAGTAAGAGAGAATTTGAAATCACATGGCCCTCCGTAACACGAGTTCATTATGTAAGCAGTAGATTTGAATTTTCATGAGTGGTAATCTACAGGCTGACGTTAGTTGGGGAACGCAGATTATTCTTCCCTATCAAGAGTGATTTCCCCTTATGTCACAATTTCATGCTCAATATCACAAATAACATTTTGATTTCATACCTGATAGTTGTTATTTGTTCTTGCTTCGGATTTTACAAGGGATTTGATATTTATGTCTTCATCATCAATTGACCCTGAGCAAAACACTAGTTAATTGCTTTGGCATGTTTGTTTTTGAAGGCTTGCATTTATAGAAGAGGTATCCTGTGAGATGAATGTATTTGTGAAATATTTGTATTCACGTTTGAAAGCCATATCAAGAAGGGCCACCCCTTGTAAAGCAAATCTATGTATGTATAATTAATTTCCCAATATTTGAATTTGTAACAGCTTCAAGTTGAAAGCAACAGAAAATGAAATATTACCTGAAAAAGCCGTTTTTGTATGATTTTGGGTATCTAAGGTAGACACCATTATGACAAAAGGTTGAAATGGGCAAGGGAAGTTATCTTGTTTGTTGTAGCAACAATTGTTGTATTCATTATTTGAAATGCCAAACAAAGAAAAGCTTGATTTAGATTTACCATTTTAATTTACCTTCTTATCTTATTTAAGGAAAATCCGACAAAGAGGAAAAGGTCGCTTTGAAAGAGGTCGTGGTCGAGGTAGAGGTCAAGGCCAAGAAAGGTCAAGTCCAGAGGTTGCCAAGGAAACCAAAAGGGGTTTGGAAGGTAGTGTGGACACAGATGTATCACAAGCTAAGAAACCCAAGCTAGAGGGAACAGAGGCCCAGCCTGATGATAAAGCTAAAGTAGTCGATCCTGATGCAGATCCCTTGGCCTTTTTCTACAATGCGATAGGCTCTGGTAGGGCTTTATTATCTTGTTTAAATGGCTTCTACTTTGTATCAATAAAATTCTCACACTTTTATTGTTTAATGTGCAAAAGTGCTACAGAGGTAGATAGTCGACTGCTTACACCAAGCTGAGGGTACTGTGTTCGATACTAGTTTGTACCTAAGTGAAAATTATTGGGACTAGCTCATAAATCAGCGTAACTACTGGTTTATTATCCAGGAAGCTTTCATCGAGAGAGAATTTAAATAGCTTCAAGCTTGCGTCACATTCAATATAAAATGAATAAGCTTGAACTAAAGCTAAAATCTGTGTATAGTACTATATATATAGATGGAGAATTTACCAAGAATTACCTTTACTTGTTTTGGACCCTGATTGTTTCCATTGTGTGGGGAGTTGAATCTGTTACGAGGCTGATGGTTCATGGGTGATGAATGTTTAAACTTATTGTGACTATGGGTCCTGCATGGCCAAGTTGTAAAGGTGGTGGACTAAGAACTTGGAGTCCCAGGTTTGAAGCCTGCTGATAACTCTGGTTATCAGGCCGTGGTTTCGCTAAGTCAGTAATTTGTATGACATTTGCATTTAATGAAAATATTTAACAATAACCACTTTTATTGCCTACATGTATTATTTCTTAACCAATATTTTAATTTAACAATTTTTCACTTTATCATAACTACATGAAAACAAAATTACTAAACTTTGTGTGTCTGATAATATTTTGTATAATTGCAATGAATATGTATATTTTTTGCAAAATAAATGTAAGATATTTTTATGTTCATAATTTCATTTTTAATAGATAAATAAATTCTTGATTAATTTGATTTTCCTTCCAGATTTCGACACAGACTCAGAGGAAGAAGGCGTGACTAAGGACAAACCAACGGAAATCTCATCAAGGGAGATAACTGCTGCTGGAGCTCTCGGAAGTCTGATCTCCTCGTACGGCGATGACGCAGGGGAGAGTGATGATGGGAATGCTGAAGGTAACATTTAAAAACAATGTGGGGAAAGGAATAGATTGTGCCCATGTGTACGAGGGCACATTCTTATTTTATCGTAATGTTTTAGGTTTAGGAAAAGATTGTATGCTTTTAGATCACTGAAACAAGTGTTGAATTGATTAACACTTTGATCAAGGTTATTCAAACTTTCAAGGATTATGTAAATGTCAATAATATCTACACCCATTTATTTTGCACATAGAAAAAACTTTGTCTAGTTTTTCTCTGAAATTGAGCTGTATAACTCAAGAGGTTTTAATCTTGAAACAGAGCCTTAGTGTAAGATGCGAAAAGGTAGAGAGGTAAATTTATTTTCACATTCACACCTTTCATGGTATAGCTTGAATTCAATTGGCTGTTTTTAAACGACATTTAAGTTTTTCACAGCGGTCAGGACTTTTCAGACTATTGTTATGAATGCGCTCAAAGATAAAAAAGTTACATGCACAGGTCTTCCACTTGTACTTATGAAGTCATTTGAAATAATATGTATCATTGAAGAAGGAAAAATTATATCAGTATATTTTTCTATAAATAAAAGCATTTAATTCAATGAACTGATATGGAAATTTTTAGAAATGGGACTTAAATAAAGAAAACAGTGAAGTAGGGGTTGAGATGTTATTTCTTTTTAAAGGCTAAAATAATTATGGTCAGCTATGTTTTCAGGCCTGGTCCTGATTTCGGGCTTTTGGATTTTTAATTTTCCTTTCTTTATTCATATTGAAGATGTTTAAATTCAGGTTTCAAGTAATGATTTTCAGGCTTTGGTATTCCTTAACAATAGCAGACCTGAGAAAGAAATGGTTTTGATAGAAATGTTTACATAATATTCCCTTTGACATAAATTCTTTACTAATAAAGGTAACACTTTATTTTAGACAAAGACAATAAAGAACAAAAAGGAAAAACGGTTGATGGAGACAGTAAACCAAAACATGACAAAACAAAGCGAAGGAACAGAAATCGTGGGAGAAAGAATAAGAATGAGAAGGACAAAGCTCAACAACCTAAGACAGATAACAAGTCACTTCTAGAAAAGGTAATTTTCTATTTATTCAAATTTCTTTTTTTTTACAATTAATCAATATCATGTCTGTCAAGTTGAAATGTCCAGGGTAGTTAGTGTTTTACTGAAATCCTATGTAAAGAGTTTTCTTTACATTTATTATTGTACTATCTATTATTGCAATATTGAGGAAAGCAATGTTGCAATGTAACTCTTCATTGGAGTTGTCTCCCTTTCAAAGCAATTTTGAGATTTTAGACAGGCTTTTGTGACAATAGGACAAAAAGTTTGTATTAACTCTTAGAATGCTAGGTAATTTTTTAAAAATAGATTTTTGTGTTGTCTGCTTTCCAAAACCTTAGATATCTGCTTAATTTTGATGAGGAAAGATACTAACTGTAGCAAACAGGTTAGATCCAGGCCAGCCGCCAGTTTATTTGGCGGCTGGCCTGGATCTAACCTGTTTGCATAAGCATCAAGTCCTTTCCCACACTTTAAGGGTTAAGGTATTGGTTGCTGACCCTTTCACAATGACAGCCATTTCTTCATTTCATCCTTTATTTTTGTGATTCACTGTATGACGATTTCCTTTTATTTTATGTGTGTTCCTTTTAAAATTGATTTGTTTTAATCAGATTTGGTTATAGGTATGAAATTGATTTACTTCACTTAAGCTGCTTGCCAAGGAAATTTGGAAATATATAGATTATAAATAATCATATTGTTTTGGAGGCCAGCATTATACATGATATTTCTGTTGTTTTTGTTAGCTTGAGAAATATTTATTTTTTCTTTATCATATAAGTTGTAGGTACGTACATGTATATACATACTTTATTCTCCTTAATACAGCTTCTTGCAAAGGAAATCCGTAAAGAAAGGAATGAGATACTTCAATGCGTCTACCACATTGTTCAGCATAACTTCTTTGAAGAGAAAAGAAAAGTTACCAAAGGGACTAAGTGCAATACAAATGACCGTTCATCGACTGTTGCTGATTCAGTTATTGTGATGAAATCTTCAGAGGCTGATGCTGATAGTGTTGATGCAGAGAGTAATTATAGTGACAATATGGTTGTGAATGGGCAGTCAGAGACAAGCTGTAGATGAAAGTGTAAACATGTAGAACAAATGAAGTGGTGAATGCTTTTAGTTTTAAGGAGGATCTTGTTAAACAATGAGAATTTCTTATGTAATTATCATTATTAACCTCATCATTATCATCAGGGAATGTCAGAGGACCAATTAAAATGTGTCTATTTGTAGCTTATACCTTATGGTAAATACCCATAATTTGCCATTTTGAAATTCACTCATACATCAGATTTCTTTTGTTGTTCTAATACACATTGTTTGGAACCGGAACTATTGGTTTATTGAAAACGACCGAAGTAATCTGATGTATGAATGAATTTTAAAATGGCGGATTATGTGTATTCTAATTTTATTGCTTCTCTGCACCCTATATTGTGGTTACTGTTTGCAATCATATCAATGGTCAGAGGTTCAGACAAGAGGCATTTTTCCAAAGCTAACATTCTCATTGCTTCTTTACAACCTATATTGTGGGTACTCCTTGAAATTGTCTTACAAGAGGATTCCAACAAGTGCCCACAAAATAGGCCAAATCCAAATGCTTTTGAAATACTGCCAGTCAAAGAAAATATTCTAGATATTCTAGACCACTTGTGCTGTTGATTACACAGCTGTTGAGACCATGATTGTCCTGTACTGCTGATACACTGATATCTTTAAGGCAGGGTTTGCGAAATTGAAATTTGATTTTACTTGTCCATAATACGAACTGTTTTCCTGCACATGTCAGCTTAATGAAAATAAAGGGGGCCTACTTGGCCTAGTGGTTAGAGTACAGAACTTGAAATCACATGGCCCCTCTCCGCGTGGGTTCAAATCCTGAGAGGGATATGGATTTTCATGAGAGGCAGTCTCCCGACTGACTTACGGAATGCCGATGGTTCTACCCACCTTGACCAGCCCTTGTGGGCAGTTGAGTATGGGGTCTTCCTTCATCATTAAGAGTCGGGCATTGCTACAAAACTGAAATAATGATGATGTGATGTAAAATCCATAAAAAAAATGAAAATGAAGTAAATTTCAGTAAAAGTACACTTGGCAATACAGACGATTGATATTGCCACCCTTGTTAAAGGTCTGACAAATGTCCAGATAAGATGGTCTTATATACAAAACATACTTTGTTTCTTCTTTAAACCAAGATGCAATAAAAGAAATATTCATATATTTAAGTTGATTAGTTCTCTTTATCACAATGCTTTCAAATGTTAGCTTGGCTGATTTACAGAATGCAAATGATTTGACAATCTACAAATTATTGCTTATTAACAAAACTTTGTGAGTGTCGTTGGTGATTGGCAAAAAGTCCAGAAAGTACCAGCAAAGCCAAAATTCAAGCCTTTCTACAGAGATGTCTAATATAGACAAAGTTCCCTTGGTTGAAAAGTATAACTTGATGTAAAAGATACCTTTTAGACATAAGAACAGCTTAAGCTAGGGAGGATTGTTGGTTAGCAATTGAGAAAACAATTGCAATTATGTGTAGGATTGACATGATACACTTCTTTGGTACAGGGTTTAACGCTGTATCAACATTTCTTCATTTATATTTCCGATTTCTTTTCTTAGGATTGACCCAGGACCTCCAAGTTAAAAAATCTAGCCTTTGGCCATGCAGGACACACATACGGGATTTAAAGACATTTTACATGTAGACAGGCACTTGCAGTTTTGTTTTACTTTCTACCCTGAAGGATAAGTCATTTGAGAGGAAAAAATCTTGCGAGGAAGTTAGCTCTTTGTTTAACTTTTTACCATCTGCAGATGACATTTTTTACTAGATGCAGATGGCAATAGAAAAGCTTTGTAAACATGTGAAAAACCTTTCAGTTCTGTTGTGATATGTGAAAAGATTGAAAAAGAATGGTGATAAAAGGAGAATGGCTTGTGATAAGCCATTTCTCCTTTTGTCACAATGTTTTTGATAGTCGTCTGCTACGAGACTCAAAACTGTTGCGTTAGGTGGTAATGTGTTAGGAAAACATGGATATCGTTGAGAGCAACCGGGATTAGAATAATCCTTATATGGAATTATGTTACAGGTTCAAGTCGAAAGCAACATCTGGCAATCATTATAAAGTATGAACCACTATCTGCAATGTGGCTCTTTTTTTTTTTTTATATGGGTTTTACAACACATCAATATTATTTCAGTTATGTAGCGATGCCCGACTCTTAATGATGGAGGAAGACCCCATACTCAACTGCCCATAAGGGCTGGTCAAGGTGGGTAGAACCATCGGCATTCCGTAAGTCAGTCAGGAGACTGCCTCTCATGAAAATCCATATCCCTCCTCAGGATTTGTAATATGGCTCTAGGCAGAAGTCAGTGTGACAGAAAGTTGAATGGCTCTTTACAAGTACAGGTAGTTCCTTCTTTCTGAGACATAGATAACATGTTATCTCTGTCTCTGCTTCTTCTAAGTAATATTTTAATCGTTTGCTACATGTGCTTCAAAGTGAGTCAATTTGAAGGATTTTAATGGACTTAATTGGATTTAATTTTGTATTGTTGCACCCGAGGGTCGAGAAGTTGTTTGAAATGCTATATCGATTTGAAAAATTGTGAAAAATGAAGATTTTGCTGGTCGTGATCGTTAACTTGATTTTAGGATGGCATAACCATGCAGATCGACAGATAAACGGGTAAATATTCGCATTATTTTGGCTAAACCCTTTACACCACTAAAATTCGATGGAAGCGTTTGCAGACGCCACAATGAATCGATATATTGTTGAACTTTATATGTCTTGATTAGTAGTTGACAATTTGTCGGAAATGTTGACATTAAATCGGAACAACTGAGTGTCAATTTCCTTCAATAACTTAAAATTTACAGCAACGGTCACCCCAAATCCACTGTGCTGTAAAGGGTTAACCCATTACCAAACAATAACGACATTTGACCAGTTGATTAGCAAGACTCTTGAAAACATTGTGGAAAAGAAAGAAATTGTCTTAACGAGCAATTTCTCCTTTTCCCACATTGTTTTCTGCCATATCAGAGGAGTGTTTTTCACTTTCATCACATTTTGAAATGTCGTCTGCAAACTTTCAATTTGGGACAGTTTGGCGTTTGGTAAAGGGTTAAATTACCATTGCATACATTGTATATACACTAAAACGGTAAATACAGTACATAAGGAAAACTCACAGTCAATCGAGTGTACTGTCTGAAAGGATGTTAAATAATTTATGCTCAGGTACACTTTCTTCCTTCCCTTTTTGTTTGTTTGTTTATCTCATTCTTTGTTTGTTTCTCTCTCTCTCTTTCTTCCTTTGTTTCTTTATTTTTTCCTTTCTGTCTTTCTTTGCTATCCTTCATTCTTTCTTTATTTATTTTGTCTTTACGTTTCTTTCGTTCGTTCTGTTTTTTATTTCTCTTTTTCCTTTCTTTTCCTTTCTTTTCATTTTTTTTCTGTCTTTTTTTTCTTCTTTTTGTGTTTTTCTTTACACCCTACACGAGGAAAACTTTTTAAGAGTGTTTATTTCGGAACAGCCGAAGAATATCGCCTTCTACCTGAAACAGTCGACTATATAAAAGCGCTTCTATAGCAGACGAAAATAAGTTAACAGCCCAAATATTACCAAACTAAACCATTTTTAAATGCTTTTAATACCTTTAACATCATTCAATTAATAAATCTTTGTCATGTTGATGGTTGGTTGTTATGTTACAAGGAAACTCCGTTATTGTCGTCTGATACAAAATCGCTTTTATTTATACAATTGTTTCCGGTTGAAGGCTTATTTCAAAGCATTGCTCAGAATAAGCATTTATAAGGTTTTTAATTTATTTCACAGCTTTTCTTTATTTTTTGTCCGTGTTGATGGTTAGATCTAAAGTAAAACTGACTTGGGCTAGCATTCGCGTGGGGGTTTCTTTGGCTTACAAGTACGTGTACATTGCATAACCCGGATAAACTGTTATATACATGTTCTAATAACCAGGATCTGTCTACCCCTAACAGGATAATATGACTTGTCACGCACGATTTACGAAATAATTTGCTACCTCATGAACCCAGCACTAATCCGAGAGGATATTATAAGTTTGTCGGTGAGTAAACATCGCTTTCAACAGGTTGCGAGTTATAAAGCAGCATTTCCTGAATGATACTAGTATCTTTTTTTTAATAATGTTATAGATACTTATAACACAGAGTGCTTGATCTTTGAGGAATTAAATTAATTAGTTCCCAAACGCCATCTTTACTTTCGGCCAATTTTCCTACTAAAACCAATTTTCAAACTACACACAGAAAATTAAAGAAGGAACATTGATTACTTTGAAATCTTCTGCTACAGAATACCAATAGACTAGAACCTGTGACACAATACCCTTGCAGAAGTGTGTTACTTCGCCGTATAACCGAAAAATTGTTGAAACAATTATGAATCCCAAACAAATGATCGAATTAACTGTGTTTCGGATGCCCTCAAATCACAGACGACAGACTGCACATTATACATGTATAAGGCATGAGAGGTTCTGTGTTTCATTGCGATCGATCTTATTTGGTGTAGATTTCCAAATACTGGTGTTAGCATGTGACTTGTGGATATAAATAATTTGGGATTAAAGGATTCATAGTGATTACATAAGTAAGAAGAGATTGATATCAGCTTTTAAGTCTGTCTGTCTGTGTAACTGTCTGTCTGTGTGCCTGTCTGTGTGTTTGTGTATCTTTCTGTGCATCTGTCTGTCTGTGCGATGTATGTGTGCGTGTCTGTTAGTTTGTCTGTGAGTCAGTCTGTATGTGTATGTGTGTCTGGGATTGTCTGCGTGGGGTGTATGGGGTGTGTCTGTTTGTTAGTTTGTCTGTGAGTCAGTCTGTATGTGTATGTGTGTCTGGGATTGTCTGCGTGGGGTGTATGGGTGTGTCTGTCTGTTTGTTAGTTTGTCTGTGAGTCCGTCTGTATGTGTATGTGTGTCTGGAATTGTCTGCGTGGGGTGTATGGGCTGTGTGTGTCTGTCTGTCTGTCTGTGTGTCTATCTCTTTGTCTGTTTGTCTGTGTATATATCTGTCTCTGTGTCTGTCTGTTTACTTAATTCATCGTCAATTTACTGTCTTCATTCCATTATTTCTTTAAGTAAACACCAATTTTATAAAATCAATTAATAAAACAAGTCAAGCTTTTGTGACAAATTCTTCGTAATGGACACATGTAATTAATTGCATGATTAGGATTTATTTGAAATAATTTATTCGTAAACACATAAATCTTGCCCGTGACGGATTACGTTTTCGAGTAAGTTTTGTTTTTGGTTAAATCTTTTCTTTTTGCATCGCGCCACAGTATTTCAGTCATATGTATGTTTTGGATGCCTGGCTCATATATTAAAGGATAAGACTACATACTTATCTGCCCACAACAGCTGGGTAAAACTAGCAGGCGTTTTGGGATCGTTATTACGCCAGAAGTCTTCTTAAACTTCCTTTTTAAGTGGACTAATCTCAGAATCGTGTATGGGGTTATAGGTGAAAAGGTTTTGACCTAGATAAACTATAATTGTTTTCAAATAATAGTTATTTGATCGATCTTCGGTGTTTTGACATAAACAGTCATGTAAAAAATAAGATTTGTTTAGTAACAAGTGAACATTGGGACATGAATATAGCAGAAAACAGCAATAAAGTGCAACACATAATCTTTTTGATATGGTATTTGATAAATTTATTGCGTCAAAAGGATAATTACTCGCAACTAGGAACATATCCTTTTTGATCAATTGGAATCGTTTAAGGAAAATATTTGCGTAAGTCAAAACTGATAAACATGTATAGCATTATAAATGAAAGTAAAATGTTGCAATGTGACACGTCACCGGAAGCGGCTCGGAGAGACTATTCAAACGATGTGCTACTTAGGAATATTGGTTAAACCAATATTGAAATAAAATGGAAGGTTACGAACCTACGCAATCTTTTAAGCGTGAAATGTTTAGTAAAACGTTAACCTGACCCGTGCGTATACCGTAGGACCCCAGGCTAGAGCCGTCTGTTGCAATGCGGTTCCAACGCGTAAAGGTTAAACGTCAGTATGATTGAAAGCAACTGCAGACGACAAGAATTGCAAGAGTCGATTTCCACATTTCACTCTGTCAGTCTGAATCCCCAAAACATGTTTGACAGTTCGACAGATCGGTTTGCAACCCAGACAATGCAGGTGTTACCAAATACCCCATATTATGTAAATATGCGACTTATCCAAATTGAAAGCAACATCGGACGACACAAATTGTAGGGTCGATTTTCTCCTAACTCTCTCCGATATGGAAATTATTGGGAAATTTGAGACTATAAAGTGTAAGCAGCTTCAGACAACAGAAAACAGAACGAATACATTGCAATTTCTTTGTGACTAATAAAAGAAAACAGTAAAAATAAGGTAAAATGCTCATTTAGGAGCAAGCTATCCTTTTATTACGATATATTTATAAGACGGGAGGATAGTGGTCCAGGGGTGTGTGACGACGACCTCTTGAGACAAGGATTGTGAGAAGTAGGATCGACTTTGCAACCTTTCACCAATCTACTTTGAGCGTGAGTACTGGTGGTACATTCTGAAAGCACAAGCGATTTAAATTAGATAAGTCTTAAACTAAACTAAAAAACATTTACAGCAGAAGTGTTAAAACTATGATCATGGGGGACGTGGCGTGAATCAGAAGCTGCAAAGTGACATATAATGGGTTCAAGGGTTAAGGAGTAAGGTCCTATGGTGGCGCACTAGTTAGCGTCGGTGACTACAGCACGGGTAACCAAGATTCGATTCCAGAGGGCTGTCAACTATTTTACCATGAAGTGTCCTTTGCCAAGACCCATTTCCCTGCCTTGTATCGCAAGACTTTCCAGGAACTTGTACGATAACACTCAAGATTGAGTCCTGTACATAGATGGGAAAGAAAACAAAAACAAACAAGGGGTTTAGCTCTGCTGACCAATCCGACGTGGTTGACAGTCGGACAGTTTTCCGTGATTCCCGTCACATCCTCACGGGTTACCTTAACTATCCGTCACGTTCACAACTGACCTTAATTAGCCCTTTCGCTCAGGGAGACAGGTGCACTCAATCCTCATTAAACCCTTACTCAAACAATAACGGCATTCGACGACTTTGTTGAAGACGACTTTAGAAAACCTTATGGGAAAAGGAGAAATTGCTCGTAACGACCAATTTTTCCTTTTCCCACAAGGTTTTCTGCTCTTTCTGAAAAATATTGTTCAATTTCATCACATTTTGAAATGTTGTCTGCAAACTCTTTCAATTTGGGACAGTCGAAAATGTGTTGTTTGGGAAAGGGTTAACTGTTAGTGTTTTTTCGTATCAGTTTGGACGTACATTATGTATTCATTTTACATCGATTGTGACGGAAGCTTGACTCTTGTTCAATTCACTCTTCTTGGTGACTGCTTCCTTAATACAAGACCCGCACGCGCGCAAATTTAACTGTTTGTTTCATTAATACATATACGCATTGACTGAGATGAAACATTTAATCAAATATTTACCACTATAGAAATCTCTATGACCAAAGGAGGAATTGCTCAAAAAGTGCCATTTTCTCCTTTTGATATATTTAGCCATAGATAATGTAAAAAAGACAAGGCTATTACTTCTTCTTTATACATGTAATTGAAATTAAGGTCACCGATGGGTCGATTATAGTTTATTAGTAACATTAATGTATTGGCTTAACACTTCATCGTGAATTGATTAACGATGCCTAGTTGTATTTTCTCTTGTTTCAGGAAATAATACGATGGAATTTGACACCAGTTTAACTTCAGTTTAGTTGATCTTACTTCACCCATCAACGAACAAGGCGTCGCGGTAACTTCTTTAATCCATTTGACTTTGCAAATAACAACAATAACTTGTTTTTGTTACAAAATCTTACGTAACTTCTGGTCACCGACCTGGATTTAAGGATACGGCCATTCTTCTTATTTGTATGGAACGAGTAATGTTATACGACAAAGGTTTGTTACGCTAGACAAGGGCTTTGTAACCCAATACAATTGGCTAATGACCTTAACCCTTTACCAAACAACAAACTTTCGACTGTCCCAAATTGAAAGAGTTTGCAGACGACATTTCAAAATGTGATGAAATTGGAAAGTAATCTTCTGATAAAGTAAAAATCACTGTTGGAAAAGGAGAAATTGCTCGTGACGAGCAAATTCTACCTTTTCCACTGTGTTTTCCAGAGTAGTCTGCAACAAAGTGGTAAAATGACGGTATTGTTTTGTAATGGGATAAGGTCGTGTGATACATCTTTCTTATTATTTTTTTTATCTTTTTCTATTTCTTTTTTACCTTTTTGACTTGATTTGCAGAATAATAAGCTTTGCTCCCACCAAAATGATGATATTATGATAATACAGTTTATACTAGTAATGATAACCTTGTGGCTAAAACAATTTGATTAAACTCCAAACTCACGAATTAATGCCATATTGAGCTAGTATAACAATAAAGTCAAAACGACTAAATGCAAATTCGCTAATGTTGATAATCATGAACAAGTGAAAAGATAAACAATTGATTAACAATATACTAAATGACTTCAATTTTAAGTTACTATCAGTAAATTCGATAGGAACTAATTGAGAATGCGATCAGTTTGTTACTGTTCGGGAAACGTTCACCTATTGAATGCTAGACAGACCAAACAGACTTGAACCGTGACGGACAGCTCGTTTGTTTGGGTGTTAAGGGTACGCAAGGACACATGCCATTTGGTCCTTCGATGGAGGTGACTTGAAGTTACCGAGTTAAAATTGTTTCGCAGGACTTTATTTCTTTTTAATTCAATGTGGATCATATTTGAGGAAATTAAATAAACAAACGGCCCAGTTACATGTAAGTTTAACTTCATTACTTTTTTTTATAAACACCGTTTATCTATGCAATGCATTGTTTTTTTTTTATACTAAATCTTTGCATGTATGGATGTTGGTAATTCTTTTATGGGACTTTTCATTTCATTGACTGTGGATCACAAAAAAGTGACATATAAGGTGAACAAAAAGACGAACGATATTATTTCGCGAAAGTGTTTATTTCATCATAACCTTTTAATTTAGATCGTATATTTATGCATTATTTGGGCTGTATGTTCCCATGTGCGGAGTCATTCTGTATTTTTAGCCTGGAAAGAATATTGCGCGCACTGTTAAGGGAATACCAAGCGGTTTGCTATGTGCAACGCCGTAAAGCATCACAACATTCGTGAAACGACATTAAAACCCACTAATTTAATGGTAGAATTTGGTCTGTGTCAATACTTTATATGCTGATGATTAATAAAACATATTTTGAAACACATGTCCCTATCTATGCCGATGCTTCTATCTGACTCGATCGCCCTTTATGAGGTCTTCCTCCATCATTAAGAGTCATGCATGCACCATAAGTGATATAGTGTTGATGCGATGTAAAACCCACATAAACTGAACATATTTTGCGACAATTACCTATGGTCTCATGAGGTTTATCATATCCTGGTAACGATTGATACTTTCATTATGTTACTCATCACTCAGAACAATGGTTATTCAAAATCAGCTTCCTTTTTTGGCTGGAATTGGAGATGTGACTAAAGGGGTATTTGACTGATGCTTTTCTTTAATTATCCAAATTTGATAATGTTCTAAACGTCGTCAAGTTGTTTATGTTTAAAGATGAATTCCTGTTGGAGATTTGTTGTATATAGTATTTATGGCGATTTGGCACTGACCTTTGCGTACTGTGCAATAAGATGGCCTACAAGGCATGCAGACGTATCGATTGTAAACTTTATTCCCCTCTCTAATAGGTACTACAGTCTATCCAAGTATGGTATATGTTTTGTGCGTCTTTGCATTTTTTTAAGGCTTCCCATTTTGAATCAGTTGCTAATGTTGTACGAGCTCAATATATGTGTCGCTACCAGCGTGTAATCCGTTTTTGAATTTCCCTATCTTAATTTGATGGTGTTTTTCAAATATCACTTTTTGTATAACTGCCTTAATTTGCTACATATTTCGTGTTCAAACAGAATTGGTAAGCATCGTATGGCAGATAGTCAACTTGAAAAGTCAAAATTCTTCTCTTGTCAATCATGTGTTTACCATCACCATCATTATCATGGATGCCAATCGTTAAATCTTGAAAGGTTCGAATTTATGCAGATAAGTTGCCAAATTTAGATTAGTTTTTTAAACGACTTTATATTTTGATTAGATCTTATTGTTGAATAGTCCCTTACCCCAAAACTATAAATGGAAAACAAATCATAACTCAAAAAATCTCAATAGCGATAGTTTTAAACTCTAATTCAACTAACACTTTTTAAATGTTATTCAGTAAGTAACTTTATTCAAAACATGTTTTGAAAATGAAGCACATTTCTGTTTATGTGTGAAATTCATTTCACCGTTTCTCAATCGTCTATTGGAGTAACATCATTTAAAAAGCGCTTACCCATGGGGTAAAATAATAAGACCAATAACCAGCACTATATGAATAGAGATAAACCTGATACCCCTATCAGCTAAACTTTTAAAAAATAAAATAAAAAACATAGGGTCTATGACCTATACGAACGAACAGTCACGTGATATTTTATAATCTACGGTCAAGGTCAAAAGGTCAAACAAGGCTGGTTGAGTTGGGAGTTGAGATGAACCAAAGGAACACTGAGTTGTGATTGAAGTAGAATAAAACCTGGCATACTCAAACCGGCGGATGAGTTAAATATTTGAATGAACAAGTTAAAGAACAATTGATGAATTGATAAAACAAATAAAAATACGATTTTTAGACAGACTGACATACAAAGTATGCACATACATGCTCAACTAAAGATAAATGCATGGTATGGAGCTATCCGTTACAAGCTCGTCACAATTACAAAATTCCGAAGTTTATTACAAATGACGCAATGTACAAAGTATCAACTTTTGAAATGTTATATAGACCAGGAAGTCACAGAAGCCGAATCGCTTGATAAGTAGACTAAATATCAATACGTGAAGAGTAAACTAGTAGTACAAGAGGCTAGTGTGGCCACCTTGCAAAATTCCCCAGACAAGCCTCCTTTACTACTTACGTGAATGATAATGCGCAAAGACGGCTTTAACCCTTAGAATGCTGGGTAATATTCTAAAATAATTTTTGTGTCGTCTGCTTTCTCCAACCAAATATCTGCTTAATTTTGTTGAGGAAACATACTCAGAATAGCGAACAGGTTAGATCACAGGCCAGTCGCCATTTTACTTGGCGACTGGCCTGGATCTAACCTGTTTGCATAAGCATGAAGCCGATTCGATCCCCATAAGGGTTAAAACAAAGTCGCATTGCTTCTTATTTAAATTTTCTTTTTTCTTCCATTTTTTGTCGCATTTAGGGGATATACGAATTATATGTATATACTTAAAATGTTATTTGTGCAAATCGTTTACGTCTAGGTATAACACAAATCTATTCGAAAAGCACAATCAATCACTTCTACAATTTGAGAGTTATTTCATTCAAACTAATGTCTATTTCTAAAGCCCGATAGGTCATCTATAGGCTATATAAAGGGTTAGCATGTTGTGAGTTGGTGTAATTTAACAGTTTTTTTTAAAGCCACAATAAGCCTACAATAACGTTCCAGTGTTTAAGGACCCTTTACCAAAATATCGCAGGATTTAACTGGTATGCTAACGATGACCTATACATATAGCTGTGAATATTTATAACGATCATTGTTCCTGTCAAGCTATGATACATTAAGTCGTAGTTATTTCTGTGTCTCCAAGTATTACATCTGTTTGTTAATACATTGCACTTGTAACTACCAGAATGTTATCATTTCGTTTCCGACAGTGATATAAAAATTGCAATGACATATTTAGTTGTAACTTTATCCCTGGAGTCAACAATGGTCTATTTTTGTTTATTGTGATGGTTAGTCTCAGATAACTTAGGAGTTCATGCAGCTGAATATTATTGAGACCAACGTGACAAGGGTACTAGTATTTCGTAACAAATTCCCCTAAAGAAGTTGTAATGGTCCGATTTGAAATAAAAAAGCAGACAATTATAATAAGGTTTCAGTTAAAGTATAAATATAGTATATCGCGAGAACCGCGAGCTGTTTGAATTTAATGGTTACCGAATTATATCCGCTTGGTGCCTGGCATAGTGATAGAACTTGGAAGGTACTTGGTTAAATCAGTGAAAAGTGTCTCATAAGCCAAACTGGCTGGCCCTTTCAAAAGGGGTGACACTATAATAAACAAAAACCTTTACCTCTACCTTTTTTTTATATTTGTGATACTGCCATGTACGAATAACTGTAGTGATAAAAGAAGACATACTTAGTTACGAGTATTAACAGTATTTTTCCCTCAGTAGTTTAATGTAACTTTAACGTTCTTCTACATGTTGTTTAGAACAAATACATGTACATAAAAAAGTGTTTTATGAAAGAGATACATTGTATTGGTTGATCTATGGCGTAATGCTTGAACAACTTTCGACCTACATACGAAATTCGACACCTTCAATGTGACATCAAGGTGGCTCATCAATATAACTAAATTGAAAGTAGATTTGCTCACAAAAAGGCAAACCTATTTTTGAATATAGTTCAGTTTAATTATAGGTCATAGCATTATTGTAGAAGCGGCACATGAAATATTTACAAAACAGAAGCACACATAAAAAATAATTATTTGCAATAAGGGCAATGTGAAAAGGCATCTACTAGTTACAATTGGTTGGAAAGGGCCAAAAGTTAAAACAACACTAGCGATTGGCTCCCTACTTAGTATATTCTGACCAAAATATCTAGTCAAAACAAGATTTCGCTTTTGATCAATGGGTGGCTTATAATTAAATACCTTAGATATAATTGTTTAGTTACAACCATCAGTCGCCCCGATCGATCATTGTAAAATAGAAAACAAATGGTTACAATGGTAAACTTAATAGTTAAACGGACAAAATAGATAGAAATGTGTTTGTAATGTATGCATATTCATTAGGCTCCGCCCTCACTGCATCTCTCTATGTATATGTATACATGTACTCTCTTGTACTCTGTAATTATCAAAATAGCCATCAACGGCGACAGGTCTCAGACTCTCTATTGTCTTACCCACGTAAAATACACAACAGAATTGGCGACGAGGGTGGGATACAAACCCACGCGGGCACGTTAAATACACAACAGTGTTCGTCAGGTTGAGTTTTGTGTATCTTTCTGACTCCTTGGCATGCGATTGGAGTTAATGTATAAACAATCCTCGGAGGATCGATGTGTGATTTATTTCTGTTAAGATGAATGTTAGTTATGTGCTTAGCATCTGAGATAGAATTATCATATCCAAAGATGATACGACATATATACATGTATACTGGTTATAGAAAACATTGTTGGTAATTTTCTGCATGCCTTACCTTCCTATGTCAATCCTTTCACCAATTTGAAAGTATCCCATGTATTGCTTGAGAACGGTCGTTTAGAATAGGTTTCACCGTAAAGTAGTACTACTGTGAAGCAATTGTATATCAACGTTCATTTTCTGATTTGTTGCTACCTTTCAGATAAACAAAAATGGCGTCCAGACTAACTGTGATAGCAGTATTGTGCTTTGTCCTCCAATCAGTATGTGCAACAACGACAACAAACGCAGCACCAACGACAAAAACAACAATATCGAATGAAATCCCGACTCAACCACCCGACAGTTTGTCACCACAATCAACACAAACAACAAAGAGATCAACAATAGAACACCACACAACCGGAAGTATGGATACTCATGACAACACGACGAATCCAAACGAGGGAGGAGGGGACCATGGTGGATCGGCGCACGGTGCTACCATAGAATTGGTCCCTGTGCATTTTACCCACGTTAAATACCCGCTGATCTTTACGCTCGTTGTTCTGATGGCCGGAATAAGCAAACTGCTTTTCCACTTTTCTCACTTCTTATCGTCGAAAGTTCCAGAGTCTTGGTGAGTTTAATATATCCCAGTATTAATGTGCTTCTAAACCTACTGACCAGTGAACAAATTGAAGTTGAATACACATGCATAGAGGTCTAAAAAATTGAACAATAGAAGAAACCTCTGACAAACGAAATGTGTTGCATGCAGAAGTTTATTTTTTGAAAGCACATCAGATAAACAAACAAAGGGGTAGTGAAACGTCTGTTCAATGGTCCCGTATTATAACAAATTCTGTCAATCTGTTTCTTCCTTGCTTGTGTGACTTGCTTAACATGAAAGTAACAGCTTAAGTTACCCGAAACGTTCATTCCGACATTCCTTATTTTGTCTCAATTGTTTCTGGAGTATTTGGGTACAACAGTAATAAAATGAAAGGACGTATTCGTCAGATCACAAACAACACTAGTATGATCTATAGGAATCCCTCGGTAACATTGGTATGCCTCACTTACCTCTGTTGTATCTGGTAGGCCAAAAGCCTTGTTCATAAAACTGCTTTCAATCTTAACGTAGAATACAGAATCTGTTTTCTGTATTTCAATCACTTGGTTAAAACATCAAGCTCATCCGGAATCCTTTGGTGATGTTGCCAGGCCATCAGCCCGCCAGAATTTGCCGGAGAGTTCCGATTACAGTTAGTTTAGTGTTGAAATGGCATTTAATGAGTTATGTACATAAAGATACGGCCCAGAACTGAACCTAATATATGTTTAACATAAAATACATAGAACCTATTTTTTTGTAATGATTTAAATTTTTATCTTTTAAGTGTGTTGATCCTTTTGGGCGTAGCCTTTGGAGCGATATTATAGTAAGTAGATGCAACGTTTGTTAAATTTGATCTATTCCAATTTACTAAACAACAGTGGTTATGTTATTTCCACCTGATAAGTTCCTATCCATATATCCGTATAAATAAAGCATGTGTATAAAATATGATTTAGATTACATGTATTGTGAAATGACTATTTTGTGCAGAGGTCAAAGTTGAAGGAGACACAATTAACATAGTCTCTTTTACTGACGGTCCCAAGAGTTAAGGGTTCGATTGAAGAAGACTTGTAAAAAGAGTGTATTCGTAGAGATTGTATGCAAAAGGATTAATAAATACCAGCTCTACTAAAACAAAATATGTATCAAACGCCTATCCCTTTTTTCTATTGAGGAGTTTTAACTTGGTGGGTTTTAGTATGGCAATTGTTTACCTAAGTTTTGCTTCGGTTGACAAGGTCTCAAGTGACCTTGAAAAAGGCATGGTTCATCAGTATCAGTTACAGTCTTAAGTTACGAGCACTCCATGCTGGCTTTTGTCCTTTAAACGTGTGTGTCATTTATCTCTTTATGACAAACTTAAACATTTCAACGACCTTAAACGGGCCATGTGGACACTACTTTTATGCTATGAATGACGTTTTTAATGTGTTGTATAGTTCCTTTGCTTCGATCTCTGCATATTTACGAGTTTATTGCATGTTTGAGAGTACTCAACATACTGCCTTCTCGTAACTATTCGCAATGACATTATCAATCGTTTGAGACAAATATCACCTACTACACCTATCAAAAGGTAGCCGAACGAATAAAATATATAGATAAGTAAATTAACAGATGGATAATTAAATGAATTAATACATAAATAAACAAGCCAACCAATATATCAACTGAAAAAACACCACCAACACCAAAACTTATCAAAGAAACCAAACAGAGACTGTATAGCTGAGTATGACTAACACACATAATTAAGAACTAAAAATCATTACACCAGCTGGCGTCTCTGTTGCCACTTTCGCCGCTTTCTCCGATGTCGATTTATTTTAACTGAGACAAATATTGTTGAAACGATGTTAACAATTAACCGAATCTTTGTCTTTTTCAGCTACTCTGGCGTTTCGGAAACAATCACATTTTACCAGCCCCATGAATTCTTTCTGTTTCTACTACCACCGTAAGCATATATGTTCGATATATTGCGTGTTCGTTTGTTGCCGTGGGGCATTCGTGGCTGCTTGTAAGAGTAAAATCACGTGGTTCCTCTTCGCTTGAGTTCAAATTAGGGTAACGGTCGATTTGTAATTTCATGAGAGATAGCTTCCTGGCGGAACTTAGCAGAATTTTTAACATGCAAGAGAAAGCGAAACAATGGCTTTGTACCAATGTACATACTATTAAGGTTATTCCTTCTCGTAGGAACTCCTTGGAAGCAAAACTTCATTCTAGACTACAACGACCCGGACATGCTTCCACACCGGGCCAGGGTACCATTTTACTGACACACTTAACCCTTTATCAAACGCCAAATGTTCGACTTACCCAAATTGAAAGAGTTTGCAGACGACATTTCAAAATGAAATCGGAAAATAATTTTCTGATAGGGGACGAAATATTGTGGGAAAAGGAGAAATTGCTCTTGAAAAGTGTTTATTTAAACGTTACCCAGAACTCTCAGCATACAGTCATATCCATGATATTAGAACTATTTCGCAGAATGTAAATCTATAAATGTCTATAAATATTCTGTATTAATATACATTGATTAACGATCACTTAGACCCGGTAGCTTCTGCACAATGTCGACGTATATTTATTTCTCATGTTTCAAATTTCAGAATCATATTAGAGGCAGCCTTTAGTTTACACGACAGAACATTTGCAGAAAACATAGGCAGTATCCTCCTTTTTGCTGTGGTGGTAAGTTTAATATATTTAAGGATTAAATACAGTGAACCCTCGTTTATCCGAACACGTCCGTTCCCAACAAAATGTCCGTTTTACCGAATAATCCGGACTAATGAAGCAGAGCATGTTCTTATTCACATTAAGACATAAACGGTCTGTATGAGCGGTGTATAGTTATAACCCTTTAGCAAACGCCAAATTGACGACCGTCCCAAATTGAAAGAGTTTGCAGAAGACATATCAAAACGTGATGAAATTCAAAAATAATCTTCTGATATGGCAGAAAACATTGTGGGAAAAGGCGAAATTGCTCGTCACGAGCAATTTCTCCTTTACCCACAATGTTTTTAAAAGTCGTCTGCAACAAACTAGTCCAATAATTCCGTTCCCTTACAATTTCGTTCGGATTGCGAGGCATCCGGATAATCGGGGTCCGGATAAACGAGGGTTCACTGTAATCATCAAGTAGCTAAGTATGCAAAAAATAAAACTAAAGGTATGCGTCTCATTTATGATGTTATTTGATGAAAAAGAGTGTGTGTTTTTTTTTTTTTGCCGTTTGAGCGGTAGATTAACGTTGAAAAGCTACATTTAGTAATTTCTATCTAGGGGCGCTTTGAAGAAAAGCGCACCATTTAAATACAGTTATTTTTGTGCTGGTTTGGTGCAATATAAGGACAATCAATTCTTTTAATAGGATACAAATCTCTTTTAAATTCAAATATTATTATTTCAGGGGACGATTGTTGCTTGCTTTACGATAGGTGAGTATGCCGATTAATTCTTTTTTAAGCATTTCCCCCTATTTATATAAATGCATAGCAATTCCTGGTAGGTCCAATTTGAAAATTTGAAAGTAAAAGCAGACGGTATTCATGAATGGGTTTAAAAGATATGCATTGCTGTAAACATACCTTATTGCCAAAAATATACATAGTCATAATATGGAAATTTAGTACAAACCAGAAGTAGCAAATGGGTTCTAAAGCTTAGTACCATCCCTTTCCGGTTTGTATATAAGTTGCAACATTTGTCATGGCATTTATACATTATGTTATCAACAAACCAATCCTTGGCCGATTCTTTTTGGGATAAAGATGTATCCGTTCCCAGTAGTGTCTTGGAGAAAAGCCATAACTACCAATGTCTTGATGTCTTCGTAAATTGAAATAAAAACTCTAATATATTTCAGGTCTGTCGTTGTGGGGATTATTT
Source organism: Cerastoderma edule (assembly GCA_947846245.1). Lineage (NCBI taxonomy): Eukaryota > Metazoa > Mollusca > Bivalvia > Cardiida > Cardiidae > Cerastoderma > Cerastoderma edule. The sequence goes on from OX401419.1 coordinate 18,608,086, forward strand.
AAAGCAGGTGCGATGGTTGGAATTAACTGTAACTTTGTACAGATCCTCGTGTTTAGTGCCTTAATTGTCGCAGTGGATCCTGTAGCTGTAAGTATATTCGGAATAGTTTGGTGTGGTGTGTCTCAGGTGGTCAATATCCTATGCATAGTTATCGTTCGTTTCTCACATATATTGAAACGTGAGAGAGATTGTCACAAGAGTTGTATTTGCTTCAAGTTATAAGAGAAAATGTGTATCTCATGATATATATTTTTTCTCACGTGAAGAGAAGAAAATGCAAACCTCGCGAAAGATAACACACCATGATGTTGCTTTTATTGTGAGCATATACCTTATCATCAATTAGGACACTAGCTTTAACTATATTTATTCTTTTGGATAACAATATAATAAGACAATAAACGTGTTTAAACGTTTTCGACTTTTAAACTTCAGATGAATAGGTTAAGAATATATTACAAAATGACAGAGCCACAACCATACCGTATTGGCTTTCATGGTTATTGTTCTGGTTCTGGTACAACGTTATTTGGATATTTTAATGTCGTTTGTGATTTGATCCGCGTGAAAATTATGTATTGTGAAAATCACTGTGTATGATAAGTGCATTAATCGTTTTATTATTCTCCTTCTTTTTTCTTCTTCTATGTATCATGGTCATTTTGTTTGAAGGTACTAGCTGTCTTTCAAGAGGTAGGCGTTAATGACCAACTCTACTTCATGGTGTTTGGAGAATCCCTTTTAAACGGTACTGTATGACTTTTGTAACATTATATTGATGTTTTTATACAGACTCTTTAAATTTTGGGGACTTAATAAATAACAAAATAACACTGACATACGAATACAGTTTGAGTAGTTGGTGTAACCTCTACATTGAGTTGTTAAGTAGATGCCGTTTAGACATGTTCTCATCATGCAAAGGTTTTTGGAGTCATTTGCATCTTTTGCACTTAACTGAGTCAAGATGTTATTGGTTAACATTAGAATTCGTGAAGAATTTAGAGGTGTGAACGGGACGTCTAATTTTTTATTGATTTACGTTCTTTTAAAGAGTAAATGTCATACCCATGTTTAAAACATGATTCATGAAAATATATAAGGCACGCCTAGTTTTTAAATGCGCTAGATTATATATCCTTACTCGTTTTAAAACTTTATTTAACTTAATTTCTTTTTAATCTTTTTGAAATAATCATTGGTTGATTACATAAGTGATTGGTGCATTTTAGAGTCTTCAATTGAAAGTATAAGTTGGAGAATAATTGCATGTATGCAATCCACTTGCGGAAAAGAAAAACTGCTCCGTTATACATTTTCCTTCGAGTTGATTGTATTCGACAGAAACCAAGAATATGTTAATGGGCTTTTAAGGAATATTTAACAAATTATTGTTTTGTTAATCGATTTGGATAATTCAATCTATGCACCACTCGAAACCATCTTACAACTAAGACCACTTCGAATAACCAGGATTTTGTTTTATTTCAGACGGTGTCACTGTCGTTTTATATAACGTGTTACAGATATTTAACAGAATGGATGACTTTGGTGCTCCAGAGGTTAGATTTCCAATGTTGTATATTACCTTTATGATCGTGTTTTATTGTATCAATGAGCGTTTTATATTTGCAAAATTACTTTCCTTTAAGAAGTTTTCTTCTTTATGAGCACAATTAATAACACCATTTTTTACCATTTGATTTTTTTTTATTAATTTTATTCTTAATTTCTTATTGATAATCATGAGTTCTTAGGTGAACGCTTTATCATATTTTTGGGGTTTCATATACGTAGGAATATCTTTGCCTTGTTTTTCCGATTGTCGACGGTCTCTTTACATCGAAGTTAATACGGGGTCCCGAATTATTGGCTCCTTACTTCTAAGTTAACTCCTCTTCGATGTGATCTCTTTCCTCATATAGCTTTTGCGTTAAAGGCCTTGAAAATAGAAGTATATTATCTTTTTGTTTGATCCATAGAATGCTGGGTAATTTTCTAGAAATACATTTTTGTGTCGTATGCTGTCCCAAACCTTAACTATCTGCTCAAATCTATTGAGAATAGACACTCAGAGTGGCAAATAGGTAAGATCACAGGCCAGCCGCCAATTAACTTGGCGGCTGGCGTAGGTCTTACCTGTTTGCATAGACATATAGTCGGTTCCAGCACTATAAGCGTTTAAACATTTTTGTAGTGGTTTTACTAGAACTTCATGTGTTTATATCAAGTACACTCGCCTTTCTTCTCTTCAGGTGTTTTTGGGGATCGTCAAGTTTTGCATCGTCGTTGTCTGCGGTATTTTGATCGGAATTGTTTGCGGACTGGTTTCATCATTTATCTGCAAATATACAAACTCTGTGAAAGGTGGGTATAGAACCAAATTTGGCTGAAACATATTATTGTTATAAAGGCGGAAAGTAGTTTTATTTTATAAAAATACGGCTCTTGTTTCCAACTTCAAAAGTACAGAGATAGGATAGAGTAACATTACGTTCATTTATTCTAGTTAAATACGTTAAGTTGTTTAGTGGTTAAGCGATTTCATGTTCTCCGTGTGGAGAAGGATGGCCACGACCTTCACATACCTATAAACGTAGATAATAAAGTATTACAAAATAAAAGTATTCATCTTATGAAACAATTAAATGCAACTCTTGGTAGAGTTTAGCTGAAATATTTAAGCAGTGTTAAAAACAGCGAATGACAATATTAGTGGGGGAAATTAAAATTAAGATGTTTATATACAGATGTTTCTGATATCTTACTTCACCAGTCCTTATGAGCTGTTAGTTTTTAATCTTTATCAATGTGTTTGAAGCACGACATTGCAAAAAAAAACCTCAATTCAATTACTAAGACCAATTGTTAGTCTGTTTGGTTCGAATGTTTTGTCCCTCGTGTAAAAGAAAGCATACATATTTGAATATTATTTCATTTGATTATCACATGATTCTTTTAATTGCAAAGCCAGTAAGTTCATCTTTCCAAACACTAGTTGATCTGTTTGGTCCAAATGTTTCTTATACTAAGAATATGAACAAATATGAATATCGAAATATAATTACATTTACCAATTTTACTTATCTCCCTACGTACAAAATTAGAATAAAATATTTTGAATCTTTTTTCAGTGGTGGAGCCTTTGATTATCTTCGGTTTTGCTTACCTGTCGTACGTGTTGTCCGAGCTGTTCCAATTCTCAGGGATCATAAGGTATGGCTTAAACCGGAAGTCGATGTTCCAATCCGAATATAGTCCGAATAATCCAGACGTAGATACTTCATTCTACACAGTTACAGCTTGGATTGCCCGAGTAAATCCGAATACTGATTTTGAAATCGCTTCTGTATTCTTTAATCACCATAACATCTTGGCATTGTCATTCTGAGCTGGGTTTCAAGTTAAAGTTCAAGTTTAAGGTCAAATTGCCGAACAATCAGAACAGATCATGACTGGAAGGCGTGATGCTTATGTATCATGAATTTGATAAATTAAATTGTTCAATTGTGGATTTAAAGAGCGTGTATGTAGTAAAAAAAGGGATAAAGAGACATGATGGTCAAATTAACTTGGAGACCCTTATTGTTCCAAAACCGACTTCATGCTTATGCAAACAAGTTGGATCAAAGCTGGTCTGTGATCTAACAGTGCTACTCTGAGTATCTTTTCTCATAAAAGAATTAGCAGATATCCAGAGTTTTTGAAAGCAGATGACAAAACAATCTTGATTTTAGAAAATGACCCAGTTTTCTAAGGGTTCATTGTTGCTTAACCCTTTCCCAAACAACAAATTTTCGACTGTCCCTAATTGAAAGAGTTTGCAGACGACATTTCAAAATGTGATGAAACTGGAAAATAATCTTCTAATAGGACAGAAAACATTGTGGGAAAAGGAAAAATTGCTCGTTACGAGTAATTTTTCCTTCTCCCACACTGTTTTCTAAAGTCGTCTTAAACAAAGTGGTCAAATGTCGTTAGTGTTTGGGAAAGGGTTAAACATGTTGCCACACCCATCTACAAGTCATGTATCGCCATGTCTATCTATATACACGTGCACCGTTACTTCCACCTTATATCATAAGATCAATATAGTGAGGCGTGCTATAGAGGAATGCAAAAACGAAATTAGAAGATTAAACACAACAACATTTATTTTCCTTTTCCATTTCAGTATGGTAACATGTGGCGTCTTACAAGTTCACTACGCATTCCACAACATAACCAACAAATCGAGGCTGGCTGTGAAATTTTTCGCCAAGGTGATGGCGTAAGTGTTTAAGCTTTCCTTCCCGACTCTCTATTAAAATGTAAAGGTTCTAAAACATCTCTAACCGGCACTTTGTCTGTTTACGTTTATCCTGCAAGGAGGGGTTGTTATTTTTTGATAACCTTAAGATGCTGGTTGGTTTGAGCTAAACTCTTTTACCAAACGCATGATTTAGAAAATCCTATACTAATTATGAAGAGATTAACAAAAGATCGATGAAGAATATCTGTCAATAAACAACCAAGAAGCAAGCTTGAATGAAGGACAACCACTAGAAATACGAACGTGCATGGCCGTTTTGTCCGATTTTCAATGCATACTCTTCATTGGTTTTGTCGCAATTCAGAGTTACCAAGCTCTATATCTTATCTGTATTTTAATTGCGGTTTTGTCTCTTGTTCTAAATGCAATTCAGTATTGTTAGGATCTATTACTTATACGTATGTATCTTAATTACGTTGTTGTCACGTTTTTTTTATGCATTTCAGAACAGCCAGCGAGATAATGATATTTCTGTTTCTCGGTATTGTGACTATTGACCCCCACCACGACTGGAATACGGGCTTCACACTGTGGTCTCTGTTTCTCTGCTTTGCTTGGAGAATGATAAGTAAGTACATGGAGCTACATGTATCAATTATTTAGATATTGGCACGTTTCTTGACTTTTTTTAATAGTGTTTAAAGGTTCATTTCCTGGCGTGTAAATAAACTGATCTTATTAATAAGAAGAAATAGGCTGCTATTGCTTTTGTTAACTTAAGTAAGCATACATATCGTTGCTTTGCTAAGATGATGATAAAGAAAAGTACACGTAGCTACATGTATCGCTTATCAAATATCAACATATTTCTTGGCTTTCTTGTCATAATGATACATAGGTTTATTTCATTTTAAGCTAAACGTTACGGCAGGTTAATGCAAATAAAAGTTATTGTTCTGTTGATTTTTCTGTCAGCCTTTGATAATGCATATCAAGATCGTATAGTTTGGCATAAGATGAGTATACAATACAAATAGATACGTTTTTATTGTTTTGTTTGTTTTAATGTCAAAACCCTTTTCAACATACCTCTTTCCTTACTTTCCAGTCGTGTACGCTATTTCTTTCTCGATCAATTACTTCGACAAAGACCGAGTGAGAAAAATCCGACTGGACGAAATGTTTATGATAGTAAGTATACAACTCGAAGTTATGTCACCAATGTTGATTAATTAACAAAAATGAACTGTCGTTCTTGTTCAGGAATTAAAAGCGGATTGATGAGGACGCGTCGTAAAATTACGTATAATGGACTGGATTAAGATTAAGAACAACTTGTAACGAGAAGTTTCTCGTCTTGATCTTGAGTTGATATTGTAAAGAAACGATTAATCAGAAAACGCATTTTAATTTGTCATAACAGTTTTTTACCTTTCATGAATAACTTTTAAAATCTTAAACATCCCATTACCATTCAAGACCCATGCTTTGTCATGCATAAAAGCAACAATGGTAGTGTTGCAACTTTATGGAACATCTATGCAAATCGAGAATCTAACGCTTTGATAGAAGGACCATGCGTGTATAGGCAGGCCTATATATAGACACTACAACTGATCAGAGAATGCCAGCATGTTTTCACCAATCGGATGCGATTTCGGTTTTGAGAAGTGCCATTGCTCCGTTCGTTGCAATATGTTTGCCTCATGTAATTATAGTCTGAGTAAAGAGATGATCTGTAAGACAGGACAAGCTAGTGCCATGTTTAGAACAGATAGCTTTTGTCTGAAAACAGGATATTGTTGAAAGCGGATTTAAACCACAAATTCAAACCGATCTTTTGATGCAGACTTTAAGGGGGTTTTGATACCTAAATGCTTTTCCTTGTTTCAAGATAATACATAAGAAATTAACAGTTCACAACATGCATTCTTCAATCATATTCAAAATCATTATGGATATCAAGAACGACAACCTATGAATGGACTTGTACTGTATGATTGTTACAGAGTTACGGGGGTTTGAGAGGAGCGGTATGCTTCTCCTTGGTGGAAATCATCGATCCAGGGGAAATCCCTGCGAAGAACATGTTCGTTACGACAACGCTGTTTATCATAGGCTTTACGGTCTTCGTACAGGTAACTTTGATAACATTTCTCTTATAAAAGAAGAATTCTATGCTCCGAAGGAACTCATAGAAATGTTCAACATTGAGAGAGTTCGACGTAAAGATATCTGGAATATGAATTATTATAAATACAGAACAAATGAATTGGGACCCCGTATTTTCTTCGACGTATAGAGGAGTTCGATACTCAGAAGTCTGAGGTATAGACATTCTACCGTACATTGTTTAGACAAACCAAAAGTGCCTTCTTTAGATAGATTCATCACAGCTCCTGTTATTAATATACTATAGATATATTCTCTTAACCCTTTCCCAAACGCCAAATTTTCGACTGTCCCAAATTGAAAGAGTTTGCAGACGACATATCAAAATGTGATGAAATTGGAAAATAATCTCTGATAGGGCAGAAAACCACAATGGTTTCTTAAGTCGTCTGCAACAAAGTGGTGAAATGTCGTTATTGTTTGGGAAAGGGTTAAGACTATAATGAATATAAGGCATGCCCAGATCATTTGTTCGTTATTGATCAATTGTCCAATGACTTTAACTATCAACTATTATCACCTACCAAATTCAGAGGTAAACGCAGTCATACGCTATCTTCCAATCATTCTCCAGCAATAGCAGTTCTGCAAAAAGCAACAAAGGTTTAAAATCATGACAATAACATTAAGAAATATTCATTCCACCATAACAAAGTCATAACTATCAACTTTTCATTCATGCTTGTATTTAGGGTGGCACGATCAAATGGTTGGTCAAGAAACTCCGTATCAAATTGGCTGCCAGGGACAAAGAAATGAACCTTTCCGAGGAACTGTCAAATCATGTAAGTGACTTAAACTCTTCAACTCTGCCAACGGTTTCCTAATGCAGACATTGGTGGTTAAGTAACGCAGGTGTTGTCATTTCTTAAAATCGTTTCATAAACTATAATTTCAGCAAAAAAGTTAAGTGTGAGTTCATTTCTAGATCACCACTTCGATAATTATACTTATACTGATGTTCAAAATTTGGTAATGCTTCTAATTTTAACCCTTTCCCAAACAATAACGACATTTGACCACTTTGTTGCAGACGACTTTAGAAAACATTGAGGGAAAAGGAGAAATTGCTCGTGACGAGCAATTTCTCCCTTTCCCACAATGTTTTCTGGCCTATCAGGCGATTATTTTCCTATTTCATCACATTTTGAGATGTCGTCTGCAAACTCTTTCAATTTGGGAGAGTCGAAAATGTGTTGTTTGGGAAAAGGTTAAGAGAAGACGAATTAACATACATGTAGATTGGGTATACGCCAGTATATGGATCTTTGGTATATATATGTCCCGAACGGACACATTGGAGAAATTTGTTTTGCCAGAATGCCAAAATAAACTAATAAAAACCACGAACTTACAAGCTATGGTCTTAATTTATCACTTGACGTGCCCAGGTTGTGGACCACTTGATGGCTGGTATTGAAGAGATTGTCGGGTACACGCACGGGAAACACCACCTCAAGGTAAATAAACGTCTTTATCGTCTGGTTTAGGAATAAAAACAAAACCAGACTTAATTAACCATAGTCATGAAAAGCACCGCAATGGCTGTAATGTAAAAGTGTGTAAAATATTAAGGATACTGATAAATCCTCAGATCGGTCACGTGGGCTGAGGGTTCGATTCCCGCGTGTAGCAGGATCCGCCTTGTAGCCTATCACTTGTCCTTTACCAAACGCAAAATTTTCCACTGTCCCAAATTGAAAGAGATTTCAAACTATATTCTAAACAGTGATAAAATTGAAAATTACTCTTTTGATAGGGCATAAAACATTGTGGGACCAATGTTTTCCAGAGGCCTCTGCAACAAACTGGTCAAATGTCGTTACTGTTTGGTAAAGGGTTAATCCAAATTCGGTATGAGTACTGGTTATGAATGAGTATGATGAAGAATCGAGAGAGATTAATCAAAGCTTGGCAGATAAGCAGAACAACAAGAACTAGCACTTCGTTTTCAAAAGAAGATAGCGTGTTTTGAAAATGAATAATTAGTCAAAAATACACATTCCAAAATTATTTACTCTTCATATCCCATCTGTGCTCTTATAGGTGTCTACTCATGAGCTAATTGTATCATATGGATACTGCTTTAAACTGTAACTGTTTTTGAATAAAACGCAATTTTATATTCATAACATGCAAGTTAGTATAGCAAATGGTCGCGTTGTTTTTATGGTGTTTTGAATTAAATTGTTTATCATGATTAGGAGAAACTTGACCATATAGATGATCACATAATACGACCAAGGATGCTGAGGAATGCCACCAACTCCGAGATGGAAGGGATTTCAGCATACTACGAGAAACTGGTGATGAAGTAAGTGACAAATCACAATATGTCGTCACGAAAGCCGATATGGGTCTATAATGAAGTATTAGCCATTGTGTAAGGGACAGAATGATTAGTATTGGATGAATCTGGTTTCGATTGATTAGAAGTATGATATAGAGTTGATATACGTTACTTAAACATTGGGTTCGGAGAAGCGTTTAACTAAATATCTTATGCTAAGAACTTCCGTTAGGTTAAAACAATAGTCCCTCTTATTTTGATAATGAATGCGCTTCAATCGACGTGTAACATTACAAACTGTACTTTTGTTTGAGAAAATGTCTATGTATATCTGTTTTGACTTAAGCATATATTTCCCCAAAGTCCTTCAGTAAAACACTTCCAGTGCTTTGTTTCTAGCGAATTCTATTATTATCTTTCTCATCAATGGCAAAGTAAAATAAGTTATGACTTATTGTTTTTAATAAATAAATCCTACGGTTCACATTTGTCTTCAGAATAATTGCTTTCATAAACCCTTTGGTCAATTTGTGTTTACATTTTTTAACTAGACTTTTTTGATAGTTCTAGATTCTGAAGCAGTAGAACACCTTTTTGTGTTGTAATTTGGTTTCTTAAGTTTATTAATTCATTCTTTTCAGAGAACATTACAAGAATCTACATCTAAGCGGTGCCAAACTACCACGGGTCAAAACGGAAATGTAAGTTACATTTGGCATGTCTCCATTCATAATTGGTGCCTCCAAGGCAATACGGTTAAAGCAAAACATTTACTGAATGAAACCGAAACGACATATTCCATTGTTTTAGTTATTGCTTACATATTTTAATCAAAGGCATAGTATTTATTTCAGGGTATGTGACCTATAGAAAAATGCATTCACTAAACTATAAAACAAGATGAAATCTTAACGTCTGTATTTCTCTGAAACGGTTTCTTACCTTTAGCAACAAAAAAACCCAAGAACTAACCCTTAGAATGCGGGGCAATTTTCTAAAAAAAAAAGATTTGTGTGTCGTCTGCTTTCCAAAACCTTTAATATCTGGTTAATTTGATGAGGAAAGATACTCAGAGAGCAAACAGGTTAGATCACAGCCCAGAGGCCAATTTACTTGGCGGCTGGCCTGTGATCTAAGCCTGTTTGCATAAGCACGAAATCGGTTCCAGCACTATAAGCTCTAATCTGTACCTGTTTATCTCCCTTTAATTTTCAGCCGCCACCTGGACAGCGAACTTATGTTAGATCAACTTGTGCAAGATTCGGACGAACACGAAGCCCATCTCCAACATGGTAAGGTCATTCATGATGAAAGTTGTTTAAAACGAATATCTCATAAATTGTGTTTTGTGAATAACGAATGTTACATCGGGCATCTGAATAATATTTTATCACTTAATAATTGCCTTTTAGAAATATGTTCATTTTATGGATGCCGAAAACATGTGTTTCCGTTTGTTTTACGTTTGAAATAAGTTATGCATCTTGTTGAAAAATGAAACAAGTGGGGAAATTTCGTTCATCTTGTGGAATTTATGGTGAAGATAATGTTTATATCACCTTATCTATTAAACATTAGGAGTAGAATTATTAACCGTGGAGGTTGGGCGGGGTTATCCTTCAATCTGCCACACTTGTAACCTCGATCTCTCTTTATCTAAGAAGATAATCAAAACTGCATAAAACTGATTTAATTCACTATTTTGAATTTTCCACCTCTTTATTCAACAGAGAAATACGTGGAGGAGAGAGAAGAAGAGCATAGAACTTTGAACGAGAGCCACGGACACAGCGTGCATAAATTTCTGTCTCACACTCTCAACACAGTGCGCAGTGTAAGTACCTTTAACCCTTGGTTGATCGTTTGTTATTTAACGTCGCTTTTAACAATTCCACATATTCAACGCCACTTTACCTGGACCCAAAGCTAGTATTGCCTCTTTGGTTCATGTCTTAACTGTGTTTGTTTGTCTGTCTTGTATTAGGGTTTTATATCTATTTGTATTAAATCAATAGCTAATCAATCGCTCTTTCAGTTTAAGATAATAATTGATCATACATGCATATGTGTTTGATATGGCTCGGTATGGTTGAAGTGTTGAAGACTTTTCTTTGTATATCAAACACTCATTATATTTCTTTTAAATGCACTAGGAACCCAAAGAGGTAAGCTTTAACAATTCCCACATATGAAACTTTGCGACCGGTTCAAATTGAGGGAGACCTCACAAGGCAACTCTAACTGATCACAGATGGCGTTGTGTTTGTTCACTTTATTTTCATATCACTAGTATATTTGTTTGTGCTATTGATCACTTTGTTGTGTATATTGGTCTGTAACAATGTTAATCAATCACATTGAATTTATTGGCACATCTTTACAACTCAAACCGTTATCCATAAGAAAGTTTTCTTTTACCCACCATTGTTGAAAGTTCTTAGATGAAATGGTGTGCTTTAGTTATCAAAATCCTCGTCAATAGAGATTAGTTTTCGTAAATTAGTCTGATTTCCTAACCATACATATGAGATATAAGACAAAGGAGTCATACAAATGGTGCGCTTAAACGATCGCAGTCATGTCTCTACAAACAACCATTGATGTGTTTTCAGATTATAGAGCAACGTCGCATATAATTTGTTTGTTAATTGCTCTAACAGTTATTCAGTTATATGGCTGGGCCTGGCTCATCATCTATGGAGAAAGACCCCTAACACAAATACCCACAAGAGCTTGCCAAATAAAAGCTTTTCCATCGATTTTGGGCGTCATAACGTAAAACTCTGCCCCGAACTTCAACCTCTAAGCCATGAAACTCATTTTAACCCTTTCCCAAACAATAACGACATTTGACTACTTTGTTGCAGACGACTTTAGAAAACATTGTGGGAAAAGGAGAAATTGCTCTATCTGAAGACCTTTTTTCAATTCCGTCGCATTTTGAAATGCCGTCTGCAAACCCTTTGAATTTGGGACAGTCGAAAATGTGTTGTTTAAGAAAGGGTTAATTCACACAAACTTCATCGACTTTTATCGTTATGTTTCTTTACACCACTATTACAGAGGATGCATCTGAAGGTACACGACAAGAACATGGTGCACGACCAGAACCATCACATGGTGACATACCTAAGGAAGAAGCACAAGAAGAACAAGCAGTTATCACAGATCAAGAAAGTAGAGAATGAGCACCGTGTGTTACCCTCGACGTCTCTTTTCCCGACCTTCGATGAGGGGAGGAGCCCGAGTCAGGTGAGCCGCTGTTTTATTTCTTCAAACTATATAAAGAAAATTGTAATACTATCATTTTTCTCATTTTTGGTTTTAATCTTTTGAAACTATTGTAAGTATTTCTCAATATAAAGTTGCTTATCATTTTCCAGTTTTGATGTGGTGTTTGAGTCTTTTGAACTTATGGTACATTTTTATGGAAATATATATAGGTACATTTCCTGTCATTTTCATATCTTTCGTTATTGAAACTATTGGTCAAGTCTATTGATACATGTATATTGATAACCGTACATATTTTCTTAATGCATCTATCAATACCAAATTAACGAACAAGAAGTTGTGTTCTCATTGCAGGTAAAATTCAAATTACACGATGAAACTATCCATGAAAATCATGCGCTCGAAATGGACGAGGAAAACCAAGAAGACGAAGAACAACAACCAGCAGAGAATGGAAAAGTTGTCTTCCATTTATAAATGAAATTATTTAATAGTGCCATTCTCAGTACACTTTGTCAACAGAGACATTTTTGACAATAGGTAAAACGTGCGCTCCGAGTGTGGGAGGAAGCTGGCCCGATTCCCGCTGAGATCATTACCAGAGCAGAAAAACAACGATTGCAGCAATGACTTCTCTCCATGGCATTCTGGGTACCTGGAGTGGTATGACTGGGTCAGAAAATGGAAGTACTTGTATGGATTCAGAAAATCCTGTTACAAGAATACATTGATAACGTCGTTTATTAGGGAAGAGATGGTCCAGTTAATTTACATCAATTCCATTAGACTAATAAGCCTATATGGGACATTAATGACAATTAATTCAATGGACAGAATACAAGAATATAATTCATGAGGTCGAGTAAAGATAACATGACGATCTACAATAAGAGTAAACAAATTTTAAACGTGCAAAGCAATTCAAAAGCCAATGAACAAACTCATAGTTGGTCTTAAATGCTTGTTGAATGCAGATTTATATGTTGGTCTCTTGAATCGGACCTTGCAGAGGTTTCCGGATTTTTTTTGTATACCACTGCAAACTCTGTGTACGAATAAACATGAAGAATGCTACAGGAACCTTTATGTTGACACCACATTGAGAGAAGGTTAGTTATGTGAGCAGTAGGAGTAAAAGTAGGTAAAAAAAGTATTGTTCCTTTTAATGAATTAAATATATATAATGATGTATATGTTTCAATTGTATGACAATGTACCAACAGATCTAATGAATAAAACAATTTTATTTTTGTATTTCATTGTTTTCTTTTTTGATATTTTTAATAACTATTTTGTATCAGGTTCATAAACTTAGCGAAGCACGCCATTCGTCAGAGTAGTTTGTATACTTATGGTACATGTATATCGAAACATTATTGAACGCTCTGCTGCCAGAGCACGCCATTCGTCAGAGTAGTTTGCATACTTATGGTACATGTATATCGAAACATTATTGAACGCTCTGCTGCCAGAGCACGCCATTCGTCAGAGTAGTTTGCATACTTATGGTACATGTATATCGAAACATTATTGAATGCCTTGCTGCCAGAGCACGCCATTCGTCAGAGTAGTTTGTATACTTATGGTACATGTATATCGAAACATTATTGAACGCTCTGCTGCCAGAGCACGCCATTCGTCAGAATAGTTAGTATACTTTTGGTACATGTATTTTAAAACATTATTGAATGCCTTGCTGCCAGAGCACGCCATTCGTCAGAGTAGTAAGTATACTTATGGTACATGTATATCGAAACATTATTGAATGCTTTGCTGCCAGAGCACGCCATTCGTCAGAGTAGTTTGTATACTTATGGTACATGTATATTAAAACATTATTGAATGCCTTGCTGCCAGAGCACGCCATCCGTCAGAGTAGTTAGTATACTTATGGTACATGTATATTAAAACATTATTGAATGCCTTGCTGCCAGAGCACGCCATTCGTCAGAGTAGTTTGTATACTTATGGTACATGTATATTAAAACATTATTGAATGCCTTGCTGCCAGAGCACGCCATTCGTCAGAGTAGTTAGTATACTTATGGTACATGTATATCGAAACATTATTGAACGCTCTGCTGCCAGAGCACGCCATTCGTCAGAGTAGTTAGTATACTTATGGTACATGTATATTAAAACATTATTGAATGCCTTGCTGCCAGAGCACGCCATTCGTCAGAGTAGTTTGTATACTTATGGTACATGTATATCGAAACATTATTGAACGCTCTGCTGCCAGAGCACGCCATTCGTCAGAGTAGTTTGCATACTTATGGTACATGTATATCGAAACATTATTGAATGCCTTGCTGCCAGAGCACGCCATTCGTCAGAGTAGTTTGTATACTTATGGTACATGTATATCGAAACATTATTGAACGCTCTGCTGCCAGAGCACGCCATTCGTCAGAATAGTTAGTATACTTATGGTACATGTTTATTAAAACATTATTGAATGCCTTGCTGCCAGAGCACGCCATTCGTCAGAGTAGTTAGTATACTTATGGTACATGTATATCGAAACATTATTGAATGCTTTGCTGCCAGAGCACGCCATTCGTCAGAGTAGTTTGTATACTTATGGTACATGTATATCGAAACATTATTGAATGCCTTGCTGCCAGAGCACGCCATTCGTCAGAGTAGTTAGTATACTTATGGTACAGGTATATTAAAACATTATTGAATGCCTTGCTGCCAGAGCACGCCATTCGTCAGAGTAGTTTGTATACTTATGGTACATGTATATTAAAACATTATTGAATGCCTTGCTGCCAGAGCACGCCATTCGTCAGAGTAGTTTGTATACTTATGGTACATGTATATTAAAACATTATTGAATGCCTTGCTGCCAGAGCACGCCATTCGTCAGAGTAGTTTGCATACTTATGGTACATGTATATCGAAACATTATTGAACGCTCTGCTGCCAGAGCACGCCATTCGTCAGAGTAGTTAGTATACTTATGGTACATGTATATTAAAACATTATTGAATGCCTTGCTGCCAGAGCACGCCATTCGTCAGAGTAGTTTGTATACTTATGGTACATGTATATTAAAACATTATTGAATGCCTTGCTGCCAGAGCACGCCATTCGTCAGAGTAGTTTGTATACTTATGGTACATGTATATCGAAACATTATTGAATGCTTTGCTGCAAGAGCACGCCATTTGTCAGAGTAGTTTGTATACTTATGGTACATGTATATCGAAACATTATTGAACGCTCTGCTGCCAGAGCACGCCATTCGTCAGAGTAGTTAGTATACTTATGGTACATGTATATTAAAACATTATTGAATGCTTTGCTGCCAGAGCACGCCATTCGTCAGAGTAGTTAGTATTCTTATGGTACATGTATATCGAAACATTATTGAACGCTTTGCTGCCAGAGCACGCCATTCGTCAGAGTAGTTAGTATTCTTATGGTACATGTATATTAAAACATTATTGAATGCTTTGCTGCCAGAGCACGCCATTCGTCAGAGTAGTTTGCATACTTATAGTACATGTATATCGAAACATTATTGAATGCCTTGCTGCCAGTACAAGCAATTCGTCAGAGTAGTTTGTATACTTATGGTACATGTATATCGAAACATTATTGAATGCTTTGCTGCCAGAGCACGCCATTCGTCAGAGTAGTTAGTATACCTATGGTACATGTATATCGAAACATTATTGAATGCATTGCAGCCAGAGCATTCGAACAAGACAGTCTACTACACAAACCAATTTTCGCATCCAAACATGACACTAGCATTGCAAACCAGTACATAAAAGCTCGGTATTTATCCATTTTTGATAGCTTTGCCGACTAAACATATTAGGAAAACACCATAATAGATGTCGGAGGAAATGCATTTATGACTTCCTTGCAGACAGGAAACTCCAGCAGGACACTAATATAGTAGTCAAAGAAAGTGCTCATCTGACTGCCCTGCTGGCATAGCACTCAAGGAGGACATGAGCAAAGCAGCCAAAAAAGTGTATTTATACTATTTTCTCGACAGTTAAATCCTGCAGGATACTCGAAGTGCTATCATAAAAAATTGTGCTCATCTGGCTGCTATGCTGGCAGTGCACTCACGAAAGACACTAGAAGAGCGGTTTTATGCAATTTTGGCTTCTCTGTTCAGAAAGCACCAACAAAGAAATCAGAACAAGGGTAGATTGAACCTGCTGCTTGCAGAGGATAATAGAATGATGCTATCACAACAGTTGTACAAATATTTTTCTTATTACTCTTCTAGCTAAACACTCCAACAGGACAATAGTACAGCTGTCAAAGAATTGAGCACTCAAGGAGGGCAAAAATAGGGCAGTTGAGATATTATGCAATTTTGGCCTTTCTGCTGAAAGAGTGCTGAGAGGGCATCAGCAGAACAGTCAGAACAAGTACAGTTTGACACCGTCCAAGGCTGAGCACTACAAAATGCCACGAGCAGAACAGCCGGACAAGATATTTTTCTCATTGGTTTTCTGGCAGAGCAATTCTAACAGAAGACTAGCAGAGCAGCCAGAGAAAACGACTTTCTGACTCCTGGGCTAATAGAGCAGTGCAGCACGACACCAGCAGAGCGGTTAGAGAAAGCACTTTATTGATTTCTCTGTAGTAGTAGGACTCCAGCAAGACACAAGCATACCAATCGCATGGACCCTACTTATTCCGCTGATGACAGAGCGCACCAGCAGAACACGTTTAGAGCAGTCAGATAATTTATATTTATGACAGCACCACTAACAGTGCGCTTGAGCAGGTTATCAGCAGAGCTGTTAAAGATACGGCATTTAGTACAGCTCTGCTGGAAGAGCACCCAAGCAGAACAGAAGCATAGTATTCAGAGGAACTGCAGTTTGACTGCCTTGTTTGCAGATCACTCTACACTCCAGAATGATAATAGCGGATCAGTTGGAACAACGTTCTGTTATGGCTGCTCTGGTGGCAGTGCTCTAAGGCAGGCCATTATCTGGACTGTCGGATATTGAGATTTCTTGCTACTCTTCTTAAACAGCACTTAAGAGGTACACTAGCACTCTAAAGCTTACCTAGCAAAAGACTGCAACGTGATACTTGGAGAGCTGTCGGAGAGACATCTTCTTAACTTATATGCTGATAGAGCATTTTTGACTTTGACTGTTGTGCTGACAGATGTCTTAAACAGGACACAAGCAGAGTAGTCAAAGAAAATGCATTACTGAACTTTCTGGGCTCCAAATGGACAATATGTAGAGCAAGAGAAAAGCGTGCATTTTGACTGGTCTTCTTGCAAAGCATTCAAGCAGCCTCCAAATAGAGCTGGGGATAAATAAAATGTGTCCTGCTTGAATGCTCCACCAGTGCTGTCATAATACTTATCAGTTTTCATTTCCCTGCTAGCGCCAGCTGAGCAGTCTAAAATTCAGCTTCTCCTATTGCCCTGCTAGCGCACAACCGAAATGCTAGTTAGTTAGCAATGTTCGTGGTCTGCCAGCAGAGCAGTCTAAAATTCGTTTACTCCGACTTTCCTACTGCACCCAATTGTAGAAACGTTGGTTAACTTAACCCACGGTTAACTGGTAACCATGGGTTAAATATTAACCATTTTGGTTAGCTAACAAATCTGGATAACCCGTTTGTATAAAAGTATGTAACCTAGTGGTTAGCTAACCAAACTGGTTAGAGTTAACCACTAGTTATTTTAACCTATATATCCCATAATGCAACAAAATAACTCGGTTCATGTTGGGAATCTTTCACCGCTTCACTTTTTATAAGAAGTTTATTTCATTGAATAAGAAGTTACCACCCAAAAAGAAAGCATAATTAGCTATGAAACAAAGAAAAGCTGCACTATGTAAGAATTTTAGCTTACGGGGAGCCTATATTCCAAGTAAATTGAGATCGCTATTGTCGGCCTTTGTTGACATGCAAGAATGGTGACGAAATTATCCGTTGTCGCGATATGGGAACAAGAAGTCTGGGATTATGACATAAAGAGTTTTTGAATTAACTCACACAAATTTAGAATATATGTAAAGATGCATGGGAAATTCTTGAAGTCCCTTGTCATTATAAACCAAAACAGAGATGTCCTGCAAGAAGTAGGAAAAGCACTTTTACTGACCGTTCTGCTACTGTTTTTTTTCCACAAAAGTTCTGAGGACACTTTGATGTCGTACATAATTTTTGAAACACTATGGCAAAATAACTCTTCGCTTTTAGAAACACATTTCTTTGAGTCATAATGCTTTCCAAATTACGAAAAGTTTTTTTTAGCAATTAGTCTATTTCATTTCTCATATGGGAATTCCTTTCTTATAAGCTATATCATAAGAAGAAGAAAAATAAAGAGATATACCCCATTTTATCAATATATTGTATTGAGAATAAATGTATTACATAACTAAGTTAGTACACAGATAAAGTGTTTGCCTCGTATGAAGAGATCTGTGGGTTCGAAACAGACCGATAGGTTCAGAAGACCAACACAGCAGTTGCAGTAATTGTCTCCCCTATAACACTACACATTCCAACCCATTCTAGATCAACAAAGAGTACACCTTGTTTGAATCCTGAGCCGCTGCAGTACAGCTGGCAAGTTACTGCCAATGTAAAGAAATAACAATAACATTCACAACATAATTCAAAGGAAAACCTGCAAGGTTTTAGACTTGGAGGCATTGACATCGATGAATATTGAAGTATTTCACCGCCTGTATTGTCGCCATTTTGAATCAAAGTCTTTCATATCACCAAATTACCTCTTTGGTGTCGCACACTTAACTAGGTCATGGATACATGCTATCTAATTGCATTGATTAGCTGTATCCAATCGCGAATATACTCTAATTAGGGTGAGACGCTTACGAGAGATACCGATGGTGACGTTCTAGTAGTGTAAGCTCAATCGGTACTACTCGGGTATTTCCGTGGTCCGAGAAATGCACCTCGTACATAAGAGTAGGGTTACAACTTTTGCTGTAAATGTCCCGGCTAATAACACATTCCCCATGAGCGTCCATGTTGAATAGTTCAATGTATATAAAAGTGTTGAACATCGTAAAAATCCATTATTTTTAGGCGGTAACTAATACATAATAGTGCAATTATAAGTTTTGATACATTTTTGGTTTCCTTACTCAAATTAGATGACCGTTTTGATATTGCATTTTTTATTTACATTTACAAAACGAAAGTACCTCGAAATGAGCCTTCGAAGAAGCAACATAGCGGCTTTCATATTAAGTCAGAGGTGTTTTCGTTGGATAAACCGGATAAGTCCTGATTGGTCTAAGCTGTGTTCACAGCCTCCTGGTACGACGGGGGTTTGTCCCTGTAACCCGGCGGCCCGACGCTGTAATTCACGTTCACTATAGCGTTTACGTTTTGTTCACTTCCTGACAACGTATACACAGGGTTGGCAACACCTGTGCTACGCGTTGGGGTTCTTGTGTTCCCCCGCTTGGAGTATTTATAGATTCCCAGCGACACACAGATACCTATAAACGCGGGAACCATCCCGAAAACGATGACGTAAAGATAGACACGTGGTTGACACGTGACCAGAACATCGACGTCGGATGCGCTATTTTTAGGCACATCGAGAATGACGCTCGTGAGGCTCCCCAAGTCTAGCTCGATTGTACACGACTCGGAATCTTGGCAATCCCTTATGCCTGTGGAAACGTCGAATATCGTCCTGTTGAGAGAGAATCTCGCGTCCAAATCTACACCAATATAATCGTTATTGATGTTCGAAAACAGGAAGTAGTACTGGTCAGTTTCGGTAAACTCGAACGAGGCTCTGTAACCCGAAGAGGCGATATTTACGCTGCTGGAGAACCATGTACAATCGGAACAGTCCGCGTTGTCGATCCACTTAGCCAAATTGGACTTGCCCTTGATGACGTAGAAATTCAACTCGGGATCGTATAGGCTCGTTACCCAAACACTTGCAGACGATCCCTCGATGAAATAGAAGCCCCAGTACTCGTATCGATTGACGCCAATATACGTATTGAAATGCGGGGACCCAGATCGAATCGACCCGGGTTTAACTTTCGGCGCGAACGGTAGGACGTAGACGTCAACGTCGTCAGAAGCGGTAACGGATACGCTCTCACAAAACGACGTCGCCACATCGAGCCGCCGCATGTCCCAGGGCGAGTCCGCCAACTGCTGGTCCGCGAAACGGTGCTGTTTTACCATGACACCGGAAGTGACGGCGGCGGTGATAACCCAGATCCACGTCAAAATAATCCTAGCTTTCGGGGTCATTTTGACGAGACACAATAAAAACGCGACGAGCCAGCAGACGGCGCAACAGCAATCCGTGTCGTCATCGCGGCTGTTTCCCGCGTTTCGTCGCCGAGCGCTTTGGCTGGCTCCCGCCATCAACACGGTTGTCATGGAAACACCGCTGCTGAAACCACCACCACCACCACCCGATGATACGGTCCCGCATCCGTGCGTCATTATCACTTTAGTGACCTATGAACCCTTGACTAATTCTTGGAAAAGAGCGTAAATGTGCGTTTGAAGTGCTTACTGAAAATTGAAAGAAAATAAAGAAATCAGTCATAAAGTGGTGATTGTAAATCAATATTTGGATGTGTACCCCGAATGACACGTTGCAGATATGTTATCACTATTGCATACATATAGAAATTCGGTCAAATGCTTTAAATGTCGAGGGTTTGCTACCAACGTCAGATTATTCCAAATCTAAAAAAAGAACCGCTGAACCAGACTGTCCAGTGTCAATCTAAGCTGTACGCTTTATAAGAGCGCAACCAAGTTTTATTTACACGTGTAGGAATCTGAAATTTTGTTCATTGATTTTGTAATTGTTGCAAACAACTCTGTCCGTTTTGTTTGTATTTTATCTCTTCCATTATTGTTATAATCATCATGTGACACGTAATAGGGCATTGATTATTCAATTTCTGTTGAAAATGGTGTTAAGTCAAAAAAACAAATTTATTTTTCACTGTTTCATGCAGACAATGTAATTATTTTTGCGTTGTCCCGTGATGGAAAATGCTCGGAACTTCTAAAGGATCACGCACATTGGGCGACATGAATGAAAACTTATTGAAAACGAGTTAAGATAACCAAGAATCTCGTTTTATGACTTTATGTAAAATGTAAATGATAATGATTAAAAAAAAAAATTTGACTTACATATTTAAACACGCCTTTCTGAACTTTAAATCCCAAAATATACCGTGTGTAAGCCTCAGTAAATATGTTTACTTTAAAATCAGCGTTTTGAATAAGAGGTAAGTTGTCAGAGGTACGATATATATGCGTACAGACACAGAGATAACAGATGTGTCAACTAAAATCGATCCTACAGTCATTGAGTGAATGGTATTCGAATAAGAACCGGTGTATGAAGTATTTTTAGCTTTTTCACCCATTATCAAAAATTAACATCATTTGACCAATTTGTTGCAGACGATTTTGGAAAATATTGTGAGAAAAGGAGAAATTGCTCGTGACGAGCAATTTCTCCTTTCCCCACAATGTTTTCTGTCCTATCAGAAGATTATTTTCCAATTTTCGATTCATCACGTTTCGATAAGTCGTCTGCAAACCCTTTCAATTTGGGACAGTCGAAAATTTGGCGTTTCGTAAAGGGTAAATGACTTCTCAAAAATGAAAAGCTTTATAAAACGAACCTTTCATGAAATATGAAAAACTTAGATAAAAAGATCACTGATCAATAAACAAATACTCCATGTTTATTGATTATCCCATGATGTTTGTGCAATATTTAATGTTTCAAAGTGCTTCACTTCTAACCCTCAAAACTTGATACAAATATTCTTGAATCAATTCAAGAGCAAAGAAGAACTTCAAACGAAGAAATACAATGCAACGTTGTTCTGTAATTTTATAGGAATTTATAACACCCGAAATAAGAAAGAGTCACCGAAAACTAGATGGATAAAAACAAAACAAAGCCGAGTGTTCGAGTATCAACATTGGTATGTGTTGTCATTCATTAAAAGTACCTTCTTTGTATTACAGTGAAAAAGCCATTATAACAGATAAGTTGTCTATTATAGTAGTTTCTTTCTTTTTTACGTTACTATCTTTAGTCAACTTTTGGTACAGAGGTAAGTACTGTTTTCGGCTGTTGCGTACGTGTATACTTGATGACGATACAAATATAAATCAGCTGGTTGATAACTGATTAATATTCAAATGACGATAATCAAATGATTCTGAATCCCGTGTTATCTTTATTTCAAAAGGGGCGAATGTTTTACCACCAATTTAACATGTAACATTTTAAATTTGTATTGCAATCTATTTCCCAATAAAGGGATTTGGTTCTGATCCGGAATAGTTAGTAACAGTGGACGACTAAAAATAGCCAGAGAAATGAACAACATCTATTTACCATCGAGGTGAATCATTTGTGTTAATAGGATGTTGATTAAATTAGTTAATAAGTTAATTGTGAGGTATTTCTTCACAATGGTATCTTAAGCCATTCTCTAGCATGTCGTAATATGTGTATTGACTATGACCTTGTATGCTTAATGTCTCAATAAAACTATGTTATGCTATGCTATGCTATGCTATGCTATGCTATGCTATGCTATGTTATGTTATGTTATGCTATGCTTTGCTATGCTATGTAATGTTATGTTATGTTATGTTAAAAAGCATTTGAGGTAGAGTAAAGGTTTAACGCAACCGCAGCTAAAGTTAACCAGTTTTCTCCAATGAGAATGTTTGGACTGATCCAAAAATAAAAGAAATTAGCACATGACATTGATATTTATCCTTTTACTTACCATTTTTTTATGTCTTCTGTTGAAGGTGCAAAAGGGTACTACGCGGCCAAGTGGTTAAGATGGCGGACACAGAACTCGGGGATCCTTGGTTCGAGCCCCACGAACACCTCTGGTTTCATAGGAATGGTCTTTGTCAAATCAGGTCAGAGCCATAGCTTAGTACTGGTGGATCCAAGCCGTTACAACTGATAAATTGTTGATACGGTGTTAAACACCATACAAAGTTAAAGAAGGTGAACAAAATTTAGCCTAGTTAGATATTACCTCGTTGTTGTATTATCTTATCAGTACAGGTAGTTTTCGAAAACCCCAATGCTCACTGATGAGTCTTTGTCATGGAATGTTTGTATAATATGTAAATTACTATAAACTGTAACTGTTTTTGTAATAAAGAATAATGTAGTGTAATGCAAAGGGAAAAGAGATATAACGCATCACATCTTATCTTTTTCATGTAGATAACTGCTGGTGTTTCGTAATATATTGTCCAATTAAGTGAAACTCTATCTGAAATGACATTTTATTGAAATCTACTACACCTTTTACCTTTTACGTTTTACTTTTGACCAATTACCTTTTTACTCCACATTGATATAGTATGAAGAATATGTAATGGAAAACATTAGAAACTTTTGTGAAAGAGGGTGAAATCGCTCGGGAAATTCTCTCTAAAGTTTCTATACAACATCTCAAATAAAGGGTTATTTGTCATACTTAATAAGAGTCGTCTGCATTTGCTTTCCATTTGGACCAGACCAAAAGGATTAGATATATGTAAGAACGAGTTAAATGTGACCCTGCGGATCAAACCGGGCACAAAACGTGATCTTCACAATTAAACACGTACAAACTCATTAACTTATTTTATTGGGAGAAAAACTGGTCATGCAGATACAAAGGAGGGGTTGTTATATGGTATTTCTTAAGACCGAAGTTCAGAGATAAGTCATCTCATCTATTCGAACCCCAATCTGAACTCATCGGGTTCATCCAATGAAAACACCTCTGACATAATATGGAAGCCTTCATATTTCTTCTTGCAATACTACTTTCCGCCCGAACCTCGTAGTGGAGTTTAGTCCATAGAACCATACTAATTCCTCGAATCATCTCCAAAATGCTCCATTATATAGTAAGCAAACCGGACAGGTTGTAGGATAGAATGAACAGCCTGGCGGCTAGATAGATATACAAGGATACAAGATATTTATACACCATACCCTTAGACTAAATGAGTTGTCTTAGATTGCGTCAGTGAAGAGGTAGCACACTGGAATCGAACCTTAGACTAGCGTGTCCCGATGCCGACGCTCTATCCTTCGATCACTGGCCTCTGCTTTCCACTCAATCAATTAGTAGGACTTTACGAGCTACATAACTATAATCTCATTAACGGATTGAAAAAGGTAGGCACACGCCGGCTTGTTTTGTTTAAAATTAGTTATTCACTGACCGTAGTTATATTTTGTTTTCCTAGATAATCCGTCTTATCCCATTTTCAAATAAAGAAGTTATGTTAGTGATCCCAGGATAAAGACGTTATGTTAGTGATCCCAGAATAAAGACGTTATGTTAGTGATCCCAGAATAAAGACGTTATGTTTGTGATCCCAGAATAAAGAAGTTATGTTAGTGATCCCAGAATAAAGACGTTATGTTAGTGATCCCAGAATAAAGACGTTATGTTAGTGATCCCAGAATAAAGACGTTATGTTACTGATCCCAGAATAAAGAAGTTATGTTACTGATCCCAGAATAAAGACGTTATGTTAGTGATCCCAGAATAAAGACGTTATGTTACTGATCCCAGAATAAAGACGTTATGTTACTGATCCCAGAATAAAGAAGTTATGTTAGTGATCCCAGAATAAAGACGTTATGTAACTGATCCCAGAATAAAGAAGTTATGTTAGTGATCCCAGAATAAAGACGTTATGTTACTGATCCCAGAATAAAGACGTTATGTTAGTGATCCCAGAATAAAGACGTTATGTTACTGATCCCAGAATAAAGACGTTATGTTAGTGATCCCAGAAAAAAGAAGTTATGTTACTGATCCCAGAATAAAGACGTTATGTTAGTGATCCCAGAATAAAGACGTTATGTTACTGATCCCAGAATAAAGACGTTTTGTTACTGATCCAAGAATAAAGAAGTTATGTTAGTGATCCCAGAATAAAGACGTTATGTTAGTGATCCCAGAATAAAGACGTTATGTTAGTGATCTAGAATAAAGACGTTATGTTACTGATCCCAGAATAAAGAAGTTATGTTACTGATCCCAGAATAAAGAAGTCATGTTTGTGATCCCAGAATAAAGACGTTAGTAGACCTGATAAAGTAGAAGCAATTGCGACAACAGATGTTGGATCGTTATTTAGGTTGACGGAGCAATCACGTGGAAAGTATGCTTTGTTGCCTTGTTGGATTGGTTTTGCTTAGCCCTTAGAATGCAGAGTAATTTTATAGAAATATACTTTTGTGTCATCTGCTTTCCAAAGTCTTAAAAATCTGCTTAATTTTGACGAGGAATACAGTCAGAGTCGCAAACAGGTTCGATCACAGGCCGGCCGCCAATTTACTTGGCGGCTGGTCTGGATCTAGCCTGTTTCCTTAACCATGAAGTCGGTTCCAGCACTATAAAGGTTAATCACTCCAGTACATCCCTTTCAAGTTGAACAAACCTTATACACACATTCGGAATTCTGAGAGCGACCAAACATTGCATGCAACAATTATTTTCGAAAAAAATGATGTTTCCATTTAGATATGAGACTGTCATAATAATATCTGAATTCGTTGAATGTATGTGTTTCACAACACTTAAATTTGGGGTTGTTGGTTTATGTAAGGTTAGTCATGTAAAATGCGTTTCAGTACCATTCCCAAATAGGTGACAACAAATAAAGACGTCTTTGTATGAGTTTAACGTCTTGTCGGTAATATTTCAGTCTTTCCATGAATTCACTCACAGGTGCTTGAAACAATCTTCGATAACATTCTAATATATGCACTATTTGCTATATACTTTTTCTCTTATATAGTATATAGTACATATATTGGGATATTATCGTATATTGTTTCAAGCACCTATGCATTCACCTGCACAATGCCTTGCCAAATGACACACATACAACAAGCTAGTCGTGCTGCAGGGGAACGAACCCGAGACATCAAAGTTACAAACCCTCCACCTTAACCCCAGGGTACCTACATGTCGGCCAGAGATATGAATCAAAGGACGATCATTGGGTTAAAAGTACTTACGCTCTTGAAGTTTAGATGGCCTTCACGATAGATATTTTAAGAAACGCAATTATGTTATTTTTATTTAATCTACGGTACCTTTATAATCATGTAATGTAATAGTTAAAACTCGTTAGAGAAACATTTTTCGACAAAGATCCGATATTGTGGATGAACTACTTTTATCACAGTGCTTTCAACTCAGTATAATAATTGTGCACAGCTCAAAGGCAAACCTTTCCTCTGAAACCCATTACCAAACAATAACGACATTTGACCAGTTTGTTGCAGACGACTCTGGAAAACATTGTGGGAAAAGGAAACATTGCTCTCAACAAGCAATTTGTCCTTTTCCCACAATGTTTTCTGCCCTATGATAAGATTTTTTTTTCAATTTCATTACCTTTTTAAATGTCGTTTGCAATCTCTTTCAATTTGAATAAGTAGAAAATTTGGCGTTTGGTAAAGGGTTAAACCCTTATTCATATTTAAATGTTTAAGGACCGGCACTAAATGGATAATTATAGACAAAAAAAGTTATAAAAAAAAACTTTGCTTTACAAATACCTATTCGTAGTTTATTGGCTATTTTTAGACACCTACCCACCTCGAACGTAATGAATATTGGAATATACTATAGTCGTTGTCATTTTCGTCGACAATTGTGAAGTGAAATAAACCTTGAACAATTCATAGTACCATATAATGCGGAATTAAAAAAGAAATACATTTCGAACAGTTTTTGCTGTCTATATACATAAAGTTACAAATGTATTGAATAAGATAAAAACGCTTAAGACGGATAAAAATGCGGAAGTAGAGGGATATATATTTCGAGCATAATTCGCTTCATGGATAAGATAACTGAAGTTAGATATTAAACAAGGGGGAATTAGAAAAAAAGAGGGAAAAGGAAAAACAAAGAAAAGAAAGGAACAATACAAAAATGAATAACAAGCAGAAAGAGGTGTTGCAGCATCATCGTAACTTTCTACTCAGAAATGTGGTGTGGTCGGATGATTTGGCCAACAAGATGTTGGCCGATGGAGTTATCACGGATTTAACGATGAAGGAGATCCAGGTGAGTAATTGTCTTAATTAACAATCAGAATGATTTTATCAATTCATACAAATACAGCACATCGTCGTTTTGACCATTATAGTACTGGAACAGACTTCATGCTTTTATGCAAACAGGTAAGATCCAGGTCAGCCGCCAATAATAAATAGATAAAGATGAATGAATAGATAAAGATGAATAATAAGTTAAATATGAATAAATAGATAAAAACTATAGATAGAAATAAGCAAATCAACTGACGTAGAAAAGACTTAAATTTAATCAAATAATCCCTTAAACATTTTCTTTACAATTTCCAAAAAAAGCAGAGAAAATGTTAAGCATTTTTTAACCCTTTCCCAAACAATAACGACTTTTGACCACTTTGTTGCAGACGAATTGAGAAAACATTGTGGGAAAAGGAGAAATTGCTCGTAACGAGCAATTTTTCCTTTTTCCACAATATTTTCTGCCCTCCCAGAAGTTTATTTTCCAAATTCATCACA
The DNA here is from genome assembly GCA_947846245.1 of Cerastoderma edule. Classification (NCBI taxonomy): domain Eukaryota; kingdom Metazoa; phylum Mollusca; class Bivalvia; order Cardiida; family Cardiidae; genus Cerastoderma; species Cerastoderma edule. Next base: position 18,635,644 of record OX401419.1, read on the forward strand.
TTTTGAAATGTCGTCTGCAAACCCTTTTAATTTAGGACAGTCGAAAATTTGTTGTTTTGGAAAGGGTTTAAGTGTAGATTGAACATGCATTTTAGGTGGGTTTTTTTTATATTGCCTTTTGTTTCAAGTAACTACCGTACACATTAGATCTCTCCTTCGCATGACTGATCGATTTATAAAGAGCAGGCAATAATCCTTATTGTTTATTGATTAGATCGATTGTGTAAACGGTAATCGACCGTTTCAACTCGACAAGGTAATCTTGGAAACTTCAATAAGTTCAATACAAATACTGTTTATGATTGATACATGGATACTACTATTTACTTTAACGACAATTAGGTTGTCATATATCTTGATTAACCCAGTACCAAACAAAAACGACATTTAACCACTTTGTTGCAGACGACTCTGGAAAACATTGTGGCTCAAGGAGAAATTGCTCGTAACGAGCACTTTTTCCTTTTCCCACAATGTTTTCTGTCTCTTCAGAAGATTATTTTCCAATTTCGTTACATTTTGAAACGTCGTCTGCAAATTCTTTTAATTTGGGACAGTCAAACATTTGGCGTTTGGTAAACGGTTAAGACTTAAGATGAATGTTCCTATTTCGTCTTTTTGGAAAAGTAAGTTTATCATTTGTAATGGAACATTTTTTTTTCAGTACGATTTTTACGACTCCACTTGATCGTGTCAATTATTGTAAATCGATTTAAATCTTCAATTAAGGAATTTGATACGTAACAGAATATGATTTATGCAAGCACCACACGGACCCATGTTTAAGGCACTTCTTCATATTTCATCATTTGACAATGCTGTAAAAAACTGTATTTAATCCTTCTCATGACTCAAATCGATTGTGTAACAAGTTCTCACAACTTAGGTTTTTCGCTCTTGAATGTGGTTCCGGAGTTCATGACCAATATTAGGATTGATTTGTGGATTGATGAAAAATGGCAGGATGGGTCCTGCTTGTCACAGGAATTGGACTCACGACCCCCGTGTACCGAGGCACAAGATTCATTCTTTGACCCTGTCTCCGCCCTCTAACTGTCAAGTACATAGATGGTATGACAATGCTACTCCTTTCTTTATATATTCGATTAAACGAATATTGACATTCTTACGTCTTTCAGCCACTTAGTTAAGAGACGATCATGACATAGATTATTGACAAGCCATTTCTCCTTGTGTTACTCCGTCAGCACATATTTGAATGGATCGTTGATAACAGTAAAATAGTCAATGTTCTTTAAAGTAAGGCGGACAGGATTATTACTAGGCGAGTCGGTTACAGGTAGAAAGAGTAGGGCTTGTATGATTTCAGTGATTGCTGCGGTGAATCCGAAAATTCGTTGAAAGCGTCGTTACCCCAACGATTAACATACCAAACTGGTCATTCCAGGTCAATACAGGACATTAGCAGTAGTCGATAGCCTTTACAGACGTGTTATTAAACTTTTATAAACTTAATGGTTATAAAAACATGAACGACCATGTAAATAGATAGTACAAACAAACGAACAGACAGTATTGTCCGGCTTAAAAAGTACGCATCGGTTATTAAGCTGCCGCTTAAGCTACTATTGGTTACAACAAATGATTGACTGTCCCAAATTGAAAGAGTTTGCAGACGACATTTCAAAATGTGATGAAATTAGAAAATAATCTTCTGATAGGGCAGAAAACATTGGGGGAAAAGGAAAAATTGCTCGTTTCGAGCAATTTTTCCTTTTCCCACAATGTTTTCTTAAGTCGTCTGCAACAAAGAGGTCAAATATCGTTATTGTTTGGAAAAAGGGTTAAGCTACTATTGATTACCATACTCATGTTTTATTACGTAAAACTGGCTTGTTGTAAAGGTTATTATTGTCACTTTCAACTTTATTCGAATTATATCGAAGCTATTAATACACTTATCCATGATTCCGATACATTCGCGTCAGGACACTTAAATTCTCTCTCAGAGTGACTTGCTCTATACCTTTAAGGACATAACTGTTCATTTGAGAGAGACAAAGTAGTTATGTCGAAATTATATCAAAGGTCAGAAAGAATATTGGCCGAAATGATGTCACGTATTCAAGACCCCTGTATACAAGTTTGACATATCACCAACCTCTGTAAAATATACAGAAATCATGTCTTTAGGAATGTCATCGCAATTTAATTAGCATTTGAAACAATTAGATCATAATCAAACGGATAATCATCGTTTAGAGTTCGCTAGCACTATAACTGACCGAGATGACTGCATGAATTGATTTATCAGTGGAGTTTATTGTACAAAATGAAAAACATTTGGATTCACAACAAAGAAAAACTAGGCATTGATTTGTACAATAAAAATGTTATATTATTATATGTTCTGTATTTTGTCTCAAATCAAAGGGTATACCGATCGGAATAAAAATTACATTTCTCATAATACTTATTATCAATAAACTCAGTTACAGCATTGCTCTTTCTAGAAAAGTGTTTGAAATCATTCGTAGATTGGATATGTGGTTTCTTTGCACAGGCTATTTACTGCCACTGGTCCAAACATTTATTTTCCAAATAAACACATGAGCATTTATTCCAGTCTTATGGCTTTCATTTCTTAGATCGGCCTTTGTATTGTGTCTTTATTTAAATGTTACGTATTCATATAATACCATACCCGGTTGTAAGAAAAGTCATTGCGATATATTGAGTTGTTTTCTCCTAAAGATGTGTTTTTGACATTCTGTTATCTATTTTGTCTGAGCAAAGTGTCCTTCCTTAGATCAAATATTTCCTTTTTTGCCTTTCTACATCAGTTTTGTCGGGTCGATAAATCCTTCTCTATTAGAGTATTCCACCATGGCTCCATTGGTTGGTTTAAACCCTTAAAGTGCTGGAATCGACTACATGCTCCCGCAAGCAGGTTAGATCCAGGCCCGCTGGTCTGTGATCTAACCTGTGTGCTACTCTGAGTGTTTTTCATCCTATGAAATAAGCAGAAATTCAAGGTTTTTGGAAAGCAGACAACACAAAAATGTTTTTTTAGAAAATTACCGAGCATTTTAAGGGTTAAGCAGTGTTAAGTTAATCGCTTAGTCTATAAATTAAGTAACACGATACATTATGAATAGACCAACGGGCTGATACAGACTGAATTCTACATGGGCAATTATCGTTCATATCGACATACTATAACATTTGGAGAAATAAACAGAAACTTTATCAATGATAGGATCAAGCTTGATTGATAGAGAAATTCTCAAAGATATCTTCGCATATTGACGTTTAGCATTTTCTCCATTTATAACAATATATCCACGAACCAAACCAACAAGACATTAATCAAACCAACAAAAGAATATCTAAACGTGTAATAGTGTAGTGACAAACATATAGTGTAAAAATAGGTGAAAGACCGCTTCAATTCGAAGTCGCTTTGTCTCGATAAATCTCCAATTAACCCATTACCCAACAATAACGACATTTGACTAGTTTGTTGACGACGACTATGAAAGCATTGTGGGTGAAAGGAGAAATTGCTCTTGAAGAGCAATTTCTCCCTTTCCCACAATGTTTTCTGCCCTATCAGAAGATTATTTTCTAATTTCATCACATTTTGAAATGTCGTCTGCAAATTCTTACAATTTGAGATAGTGGAAAATTTGGCGTTTGGTAAAGGGTTAAACGACAAAAAATCGAATCATAACGATTATGAAAGAAAACATATTTCCTCCCGTCTCTCTTATCAGATGGTACTTACTACACATTTTTTGGTTGGCCAGGAGCGGCGCTATGATTGAAAACGCTGACGGAACAAACATAGTGGTATTAGCACTCAACTTAACCACTCCCTGGTATATTTTATATCGAACTATCATAATAAACTGGAAAAAGAATTTTGACTTAAATTTGCCATTCCCAGGTATATTTTATATCGAGCTACTATTGAATCAGATAAGGAATTGCTAAAACTTAACTTTGCCATTTCCGTAGTTTATCTTACGTCGAAATTTCGCAGGAAAAAGGGAGAAATTGCTCGATTATTCTATGATGGTTTTTATTAATTTATAAAAATATCATCACACTTTGTTTTGATTTTTGGTTTGTTCTGTTATGATCATTTTCAATTTGGACCGATAAAGTAATGTGTTATTAAGTTTATAGTTGATTTGTTTTCAAAATATATATAGTTTTTGTTGTTGAAAGTTCTTAAATGTGTATTTAAAGGAAACCTGGTTCGATCCCATTGATTTTGACGAAGTGTCGTTTTACAAGGCACATCGCAGGGCTTGTCTATGGTTGGTGAACCGTTGGAAAGCAATTTTGGGTTTCTGAGCGCGTTTGAAAACTGGCAAATTGTTGACAAGGAATAAATCTTACAAAACATATTTGTTCTAACTAACAAGCATCGTACTTTTTAAATCTCAGCCCCTATTGCATGCGAGAAGGGTCATGCCTTTATTCAAAGAGCTGACCTCAAGATATAACACGTTTAACGTTCTGAAATATAATGGGAGGTATCAAATTAAACTTCAAACGCTGCTTATGATTAAATGAGAAATTAGAATTAAACAAAATACTAAAATCGATCGAGTCTTGGACATTGTTTTAAACAAACGCACTTAACCCGTCGACTCCATCCTAATGAAATTGTTCTGACTAACATACGGATAGGTGCGGGCTCTGCTCAGATGCTTGATCGGGCGCTGATTGGCATTTTAATTCTACAGAAATATTGTTGATGTGATCGAAAACGTAAAAATAGGATACACGATACACCTCTTCGTCGCCAAAGAAGCTCAAACACTCCCACTAAAGTTAAAAAAATGCTATCCCTTTTCGTTAGTCACACCTCCTTCTCTATTTGCAGTAAAGATCTGGTACCTGTCACTGGCATATTCGATTCATATCAGTTTATTTTGTAAGATAATTCATTTCAACCAAAGAAAGACTGTTAGATTTGCACATATCAATAGAAAATAAATAAAACATTTGGAAGAATTGCTTTAGTGTAATACCGGTAAGGCTATTTCAGAGGTATTTAAATATACGATGATTTACATGTGACTGAAATACCGTTGAAAACGGCGTAAGCCCCATTTCTTACGCACTAGCCAAATGAATAAGATAAAAAGAATTATTTTAGTTTTCAAATAGGGACGTGGATTCTATTAGCCTGTTTAAGCCTGTTCAGTTCAATCCATACAGTGACGCCTTATCTTTTGCCAATTAAAACTGAATAGTTAAGTTTATTAGGTGCTCAAAAAGGAACAGAAGTTCAAGTAGTTTGGTTTTAGCCTTGCTGATCGAATTTATACACAGACGTCATAACAAATACTTGTGGGTAGATGGGCGATATCTTATGACACGCCTTTAATTGCTATTCATTGTGCTGGTAATTATTAAATGAATATTACGTTTGGATCTATACAATCCCGATTTAAGATCGGTTTGTAACGGTTAAAAGAAACCCATATTATTCTCTCAAATGAGTAATTGTATACCACAACCCCTAATTTCTTTCAATTGTCATGGAAATTAAGGGCTGGAACCGTTATGTTGTGACGACTACTTTAAAAAAAAATACGTTAAATATTTTTTGGAGAGGTTGAACAAAATGTATATAATTAAAAAACGTCTTTTAATAGTTTAAAATTAAAGGAACCTAAGGTTTGGATCTAGGATATCCCTAAGGTTGATTAACAGTTGTGTTTATAATGCAGACATTATTCATGGTGATATTTTTCTAGATTAATGGTAACATTTTCAAAATTCGTTTCTATTACTGTAGAAGAATTTTAGAAAGAGATGACAATGTTAAACGGTCTTACACTTTTTCGAAAGACCTTTTCGTCAAAACGTTTCGCTGTAGTAAACGCCAACAAAAGAATTATTCACCTTAGCCAAGAAATAAATCATCCGCCTCTTGTATGGAACGTTTTGCATTTAGCGACAGCGCCAGGTCATGAGGACGGCTCTATACAGCTTGACCAGGAAAACCCACCATTTATTAAGAAGGGAAACCTTCAATTGTTGGGATGGTGATGTACGGGGAAACTGAATGTGTCACTTGTAGAAATATACATTCCCCTTGGTTTTCCACCCGACTAATTAAATTTATGTTTGATATTACTGTTTATGTATCGTTACTAAACCATTTGTCTGAACTTTAATTCCAATCGTTCGTGCATAAACAGCATGCACTGCGATTGTAATCCTCTTGTTTCAAGGGCAAAGTTGATTTAACCTTCCGTGGTAATTTATTTTAAGAATGATATGCTCACGTCTGACAATAGATTTGTCTCTTAGAGTACAAAAACAAACTATTTACAGCGATGATTGTTCTTGATATGCGTGTGTTTTCGGTATAATTATTTGATTGAAGTACATGATATAAGATCATCCTTTTGCGAATTTGGAATTTTATTAAATGTTTTATCTTATAAACGAACAGTTCCAATATAGTAGATCAGTGCTTCATTCAAAAACAGGCTGTTCTGGTGCAACACATTATGCATATTTCATATTCTCTGAACATGCAGTTTTTGGCTCTCTTACATCGTGCGATTTACCCTTTACCAAACGCCAAATTCTTTACTGTCCCTAACTGAAAGAGTTTCCAGATGACATTTCAAAAATGTGATGAAATTGATGGATAATTTCCTGATAGGGCAACACTCGTTGTGGGAAAGGGAGGAATTGCTCTTTACAAGCAATTTCTCCAATTCTCATAATGTTTTCAAGAGTCATCTGCAACAAACTGGTCAAATATCGCTAATGTTTGGTAATGGGTCAATGTCACATATTGGTCTCAGATATCATTATTAAAAAAGGAAAAGTATGTTATGAATTATCATGTACGAGCATAAAAAGTTATAAACCCTTGATTTCCTTCTTTGCTTGGATTCGTCTTGATAAGCATAGCATAACAATACTTCGACATATTATTCTATCCAATCCAATATTTCCATATTAAACAGCGAAAAGGTAGAGATATTCGTATTTATGCCTGGCTTTCTCGTCTCAAGCCAATCTAGTTCAGGCCCATTAATGCTTGGAAGGTTTAGTCATAGACTGCAACTACGTGTACCCTGTAACGATAATAAAGGGTCTCAAACATGGAACGTACATACCTAAGTATCACATTACCATGCCTGTTATAATGAATAATCGACCCAATTTATGTTTAATACCCTAACTACCATATAATAAAAGCAAGAACAACCAACCTCTTGCCAACACACACACATAAGTCAGGGCCATTTCTCCAAACATTGCTAGTTCTGTGAATTACGAGACCGACATGGAATCGAAAAGTTCCCAATTTGAGACCTGGCTCCGTCAGAAATCTTTTTTCGGCATAAAATTTAGTCAATGCGACACGATTAATTCGTCTCTCAAAATTGATCAGCTTTGTTCATGTGGAAATGGGAAAGCAGTCAGCCGCTTTGTAAATGAAAATGTCCAGTTTTCGTGAGGAAATACCAGAGAATTGATAGGTGCAGTGACCTTCGTGATATGACTGAAATGATGTTGAAAATGGCATGCAAGCCCTATTCAACCAAACCCCTCCCACGATTAATCGAAATTGTTGATACGATGTTAAATCCCAAAAGATTAATCAACCAAACACACTTACACATGTACATTCTTACTTACACTCAAATGAACGCCGCGACATATGCTAATCTTGAAGATCATCTTTCATAACTTGAGTTTTGTCCTACACTGAATGTATACCAGGTCGAGGAGATATCTTCATCTCTTAAGGTGCCAACAACGAAAACGTTCTGATAGATAAGCAATATTTTAAAAATTAACTAAAATCAATGGCTTTCCTCATATGAACGCATTTTAACGCAACTGTTCATATTTGTGTCCAAATAGAACTTGCTTGATGTTTATTGTTTTCCACTTTGGAAGCATTGGTTTCTGCCCTGTAGTAAAAAGAAATTCTATTTTTGTATGTAATAACGAGTCGTCTGCTTTTGCTTTAAACTTGAAACATTCACAATTCAAAGATCGGAAATTGCTTTAATGAAAAGGTGCTTTGATCTTGCATGTCATTTCCTTAAATTGATATGTGCCTTTGGCTGCAAAACCTGAACAAAGAAAGAAACAAAATGGACAAAGGTACAAAAGCGCAAAGCCTTTCCTATGCATAGTCCATGTATTTGGCAGCATGCAATATCAGAACCAAGCCAACAGGTTCATAAGTTTATAAGTCCAAAGTGTCGCCAGGAATCAACATATGCTGTAGGCATATAAAAACGCATCCGAGACAAAATCTATCGCAGATTAGAGAACTATTTCTTTCTATTTGCGTGCAGACGACAGTTTACGCGTAGTAATTTCAAAACGATTAAGCTAATACGTAAAACAATCTACCCCTTGTGCAGCGTTGAACGATATACCAAATAACTCGTTGTAAAAATTAAAAATGTCATATCTCATGCATGACAATGGATGCGATAAGACATTTTGGGTTCTAACGCGATCCATTGTTTATGTATTTTAATAACGAGTGTTTGATGCGATTAAGCTATTATTGGCCTATAATTACCTGCACCAAAGACGCCTTGTCTCCAGACGGAATTAACCCTTTTGTCTATATTTAATAGCGGGCCTTCGTGGCCTTGTGGTTGGAGTACAGAACTGGAAATGACATTACCCCTCTCAGCAATGGGTCTAACTCCCGAGATGGAATTTGGATTTTCATTAAAGGCAGTCTCCGGACTGAATTAAGTAATATTGACGATTCTTCACGCCGCGACCAACCCTTATAGACAGGCAATGCTCTTTCGAAATATATTTCCTTCTATAATACGCTCAACCTATCTTATGATATTGGTATAAAGCACTCATTAAAGTGTTGTGCAAATCTTGATTATGATCTTCTTATAACAGTGCAATATTTCCGTAATTAAAGAGGTTTTAAACCGTAAGTAATTAAAAAGGAAAACACGATAAGTAATATTGATTAAAGACTTAACCTTTTACAGAACAGAGCAAAACATAAATTTTATTTGATGAGTTCGTGGTACAAAGTCATGTTCACATACAAATATTATCTTGATTTACGTCACACAACCGTTTCACCTCTTCTACATAGCAGAACTTAATACTTTGTGTCGATATGACCAAAGAAGAAAGTTGTTCGAAACGAACAATCTCGGTATTTTTGGTTTCATTTGGAAAACGAAACTTAGAACTTGATTCAGAATTCTAAGTGTGTGCTGGAAAGCGTTATATAACTAAATTCCGCTGACGCAATCTCAAACCCCAATAAGTGTTGAATTGACATCGTCTGAATAAAGTAATCTTCTCTCTCATTCCCGTGTAGTTAAACTGTTGATCAGAGGGGCAGACAGACTCAAAAGAACAAAGACCTGGGCTTAAATACACTCTTGAACTACAAGTAGGCTCAACTAAGTGTCCTCAAGAGTTACGCAACCTACGTCTGGCTATTTATTAAACCGACTTATAAACATATGAATATTTAGAGGTTACGGGGGTTTTGTACGCTTCTGTATATGGTATTTTAATCAGGGTTTGGCCATTCGCAGCTGCTTTTGAAGTTTAATATTTTCGTTCATCAATAGAAAACGTAGATTACTCAACGTCGTTGAATATTCCGTCGAATGCCGACGATTTAAGATCAACATTTGTTTCTTTTGGAAAACCGTTGGTATTATACAAAATAACTGATTAAATTTAATTTGTAACTTATCAATTCTGCGTTTTTCAAAATTGACCAATGACATTCCTCAAGTTGTAATGTCATATATTTATCTACTTATACACAACAAAGTACAAGATCTGCTCTGTCGGTGGAAACATGCCGTAACACACCCTTGCATCGGGGTCATACACTGCGTATATATATACAAAAACTGTGAAGTCCTTAACAAGGTTATAAAAAGAGCAATAAACTCAAACAGCAGGCGTGAAATCTAATTTAATGGTAACGACTTGTAAGTTCACGTGTGAAGGCACGCCATGTTATTTCAGCGATTGGCGTCACTCGAATCCGGGGAATGACAATCTTTCCTTAAACACATGCTGTTAATATGACCTTTTTACGTGTACTTGGGGTTTAAAGCCGTGTCAACAGTATTTCAGTTATTTCAAGGATTTCCTGGATTCATCCGTACTAAGCAGGGCTTTGTAGTGTCTTGCCCAAGGACACTCCCACGAAACCAATCCCAGTGTCACTGGTGAAGATTGAACCGGGGACCCCGTGTCACAAGAAGTCCTTCACCTTAACCACTATGCTATTAGCATCCTGATGTGGCCTTACCGACCAAGACGACATGTAGCCGTGAATGTGAAATGAATAATGATTGATAGAATCGACCGCTTTTCATATGCCCTGTCGAAATTCCGATATTTTAATTTTGTACTTAAGGCTTTACAATCAAAGGGTACAAAGCAATAAATCGAAAATCCATTTCATTTCGCCATGGAAGCGTTATATTTCAACACTGATGTTCTTTACTGTATGTTTTTATTAAGTTCGAATTTGTTTTCTGAATAGTCGTCGGTTGTGGGTGGCGTGTCAAATGACAATACAGTAATCTTGATATCTAGCGTTGTTGTGAAACACGGAGCTATTTTATCCGAAGGGTTTAGTTCGATTTCAGAATAAAACAATCTTGTTCCTTATAGGAAGCTTTTTGGCTTGTAAGGAACAATCTCTAGAATGGGTTATCAAGTTAAAACAACAATTTTCCTAACTCCAATGATCTTTATTGTATGTATTGTATATGGTAATTATTTTGAATCTAACATTTTAAAGATTTAAACGCGAACCTTAGGCCTAAGAGAAGAACGAGCGTGTGATGAGAAATTTCCCAATTGGCATATGGGTTCCACCAAATAGTACAAAGAACGTGTATATTCTTTACTTTACAACTTTCTTCTGCCGTTGCTAAAAAGTTTGGACCAGTCAAATTGATCTTTAAAGGCTAACCTTTAAAAAAGGTGAATAAGATGGTTTGTACCATAAGAAAAAAAAGTGTTTTATTTTAACAAGTCTCAACCATCATATGTAACTTTGAGATGAATAATTACGAACTTGAATTCCTGTCAAAACGCTTTCTTTGACAAATTCCTTTCAAAACTTCATTTAGTCACTGCATGGTCACTCTTTACATTACATGAAAATGATTAACAATTAGAATTCAATTATCAGAACTAATCTAGAACGCAATCAAAATCCTTACTTTTGTATTTTAATTTCTCGAAGTCAAGACAGAAGAGATTCCCCAGTAAGTAGATTTAGATCAGCATGGGCAATATAGACAATATAGCCTTGAACATCACGTTCTTTTTTCAGAACTTTTTAATTTACAAAGGACGGCATAAATTGCCTCTCAAAGAATTCCACAAACATAAGGAAAAAGGGAAATGAAGAGTTTCCTAACGCAGCAATAAATATTTTCAGAAGTTCTTTTCACAAATACACTTGAGGGTGTTGACACTTCGGCCTTTCAATATTTCCTTTTACTTATCACTTTGTCTATTTGTCCAGCCCTTCAGCCGGGTGCCTTATTAGACCGGCCGCTTCAAAGGTTTCCAAATACTTCTCAAGGATAATTCCCTCATATGTGCCCATTATAGATACCGTCAAAATAATGTCATTATCAAACTTGTCCTAGTTCGAAGACGAGCATTCTAATAGATCCGCAACGTTTTGGATAAACAATCGCTGACGAGGTTTGTACTTACGTCCGACAATAATCTATACTTCTCTGCAAACTTCGGCAGCAAGAATGTGTCTTAGATCATTGCATTTCGGATTCATTTATATTACGAGAAAAGGTGTATGTTACTTTGTTGAAAACGACTCTAGAAAACAGAGAATCGCTCAAGTTCCCATTCTCTATTCGTCCAATGTTATCTTTGCACGATTCTAGTTTGGATTTTGTTTCTGAGAGTACATTCTATATTTGTTGAGATATCTCGTATGAATGTATTTTCACCGTCTTATTACTGGCAAATAATGGAAAGTGACAACAAACTCTTTGAAAGCAAACTCTTACATGAACAAGGTGTAATCGATAACGCCTGATTGCTTATCTCCTGTTTCACAGTTCAATCCATTAAGATGTGTGCGACTTTGCAGTCACTACAAAATAACTGATACACCGTTGAAAGTGGCGCTTTTCCCCGATAAGAAAAGAAACACAATGTGAATGTACGCTTGTATCTAAAAGCTTATATCAGATTTCACAATCCTGTTTTTCTAGATGTCTGCAAGAGAATCGTTCCCAGCGATGTAACTAAACCATTGTTGAAAAGGCGTTTATTCCGATTTTTGAAAAACTCTGTTTGATTTATTGCCCAGGTGCACTACGCTAGGCATGAGAACTTTAATGGATTCGAGTGTCCGTTTTGTCGTCTATACAAAAACATTTATTCAAACATACTTATAGTTTCTAGTGGAGTTTACATTTTACACAGACACCTTTACACGTTCCCCATCGTTGAAGTTTAATGACCTGTCAATTTAAACAGCAGTTTTTAAAGTATTTGAAAACCTGATTTTCTTATGATATTCGGTATACATATATCATCGAGTAAAATGAGAATTTGCTCATCTTGTTTATATGCTCAAGCATTTCCACGTTCTGTTTTATGGCACAGTGAAGGGTTGTGGTTAAACGTTCATTACTTATTAAATTCATGAAAATCATTGTGAACTGTTGTGGTTCAAGACAAAAGTGCTCACCAAAAGCAATGTTCTTTTCACTCTTCTTCATGTATGGTAAATATCTTTGAGGTATAAAAGTGTTCAAACACTTCAATCAAAATATTGCTCAGACCAAACAGTGACAGCATTGAGATATAACCAATGTAAATTACTCCGTAGCTATTTGAATTGTGATCATCAAGGTTGGAAGAACTGTTTGAAACAAATGCATTACTCATCATGAATGACAGATAAACAGTTTCTCAATCTTACAATCAGAATGCTTTCAACATTTAATAAATTCGTCTTTTTATGTTTATGTTTAATATGTATATGTTATGACGAGAAGCGTTTTATAGTTTAAGTGATTAAACGTATATCTACCTATCTGTTTATGTTAATTTACTGTCGCGGTTTGGCAAAAACTCAGTTGAAAAAATGGTTAAAACTCGAGTTCTATACACCCTTTTATCTTATGGGTTTCATTAATGGAACAATGCTTCTTAAGTTCATGTTTGCATAAAGGTGATTTCGTTTTATTTGCCTATTGATCGTGAAGATTTAAAAGGTATTAAGTGCTTTTTATACCTTTCCAAAAAGAAGAGCGGATTGTTTTAAAATCGGTTTCCGATATCATAATAATAGACATGGGGTTTCTATTTACCATTCTGAGTGTGACACATCGAGCCGATATCAATACGGTCTCGAACGATCTTCAATGTTTCTGGGTAAAACTTCACACCAGAAAGTCTCGTTTGCACAGTTTGATTGAAGATGGTATTTCCATCGCTATGGACATTAGTCACAAAGGGTCTGGATGGCTTGAACAGCTATTGTTCTTTATCCCTTCTAGGTAAACGCTTTTCTAAGGCACTCTTCTCAACTTTATATTTACGATTATGAGGAAATCTGTCATGCGAACCTTTGACAGAAAGGCTCCTGATTCGTCTAATCAGTTACCATAGACGCGCCATTTCTACCGTATATAGTTTCAAAATGTTGAGTAATTCTTTTTTATCAATTTTGAAAAACAAACATGATGACTGCTTGACCAAATCAAATGTTGCTCTATTTCATTTTGACTCAACGAAGTTATTAGTACCATTGTTTTCCAGTTCCTAGATTAAACCAATACGAGATTCGAAGCCTTAGAATTCCATACATGAGGTTGGTACTACACCAGGGTACCGTTTTACTAAACAGTTTACGCTTAAGATTTGTGTAAGTCTAAAACAACAATTCCTCTTATTTCAATATTGGACGAAGCAATATTGCAAAGTGAGACATCATTGGAATCGTCTCTCCGAGACGCTTCCAATGAAGTGCCACATTGCAACATTGTACTTTCATTGAAGATACTATCCATGTTTATCAATTATGACTTACGCACATATTTTCCGTAAGTTGTTTAGTAAAACGGGCCTCAAGTGCGTACAAATTTAATTTTGAAAATTTTGGTTTGTTGGTTATCAATTGTTTTGTTTGGTATTAAACACTTCATTAATTTCTGAATGCAAACATCTAGTTCCCTTTGAACATTTAGCTGGCTTGACAGGCGTAAAGCTTTCCTTGTAAGAAGAGGGTCATGGATTGAAGCCCTTTTAATATATCATTTTTTCTTTTTTTGTCTTTTCAGAGCTTGAATCACCATGGTAAACACGAGGACCGGAAGAAGCTCGTTAAAGTGTTGGACTCACTTCCGTTGCGCGGGGGAGCCATTTTTGTCAAGTTCTGTGACCTTTTACATGTTCAAGGTCACCCGTTCATTGCGGACTTACTGCGGGACGAAGGTTAGTTTTCCGCGCAGTATTTTAAAACCTTAAAACGTAATTTCCCCAAAGCCAACATCAATGTTACCCAATTTTGTTTGATTTTCAATATCTTTTCCATTGGCCTGCTGCACTGGAGCATTGCATAATGACGCATGGATAGATGTACTGACTACATAGAAATACTGTTTAAATTTGTGTAATGCTTCAACCAAATATTTGTAAAAACTAAGATTAAGTTGGGTGCATTCTCGGAAGACAATTAAGGAAGTAAATTCCATAAATGAATAAATCATATTGCTGTTATATATTGCCTCAATTCTTTTTTTAAAAAAGAAAATAAACGCGTGACAGAAAAGAAACTGACTATAAACTTGATGCGTAGTTGATGAATTTTGATACATGAGTATCTAAATCAGGGTCATCTCGAAACAGATGCAGCTAAATAAGGGATATTTCGATACAAAAGTTCGAGGTTGAATAAGGGAGACAACTTGATTAGATATGTAACTGTCTGCTGTATGAGTTATTTCTATTTCACACACTATAAACCAAAATACTGTATTTGATTATCTGATTAACCTTTCCCCAAACAATAACGACATTTGACCATTTTGTTGCAGACGACTTTAGAAAACATCGTGGGAAAAGGAGAAATTGCTCATGACGAGCAATTTTTCCTTTTCCCACAATGTTTTCTGGCCTATCAGAAGATTATTTTTCCAATTTCATCACATTTTGAAATGTCGTCTGCAAACTCTTTCAATTTGGGACAGTCGAAAATTTGTTGTTGGGGAAAGGGTTTAATTAAATTTGATCAAGAGCGCAGTTGAAACTGAAGAAAGAAATGCATACTGAATTGAAATCGACACAGAAATTAGGAATCAAACTTTCTTTTTGCCACAATGAACACACACGTATAGCTATCAAAACATCGTATAAATAATAGGAGTTGCTAAGTATCCGATCATTATTGTGTCCTAGGTATCATCAATCGGAACTACTCTGGTATTTCCGTGAGCTGTTTTCATTGGATAAACCCGATGTGTTCAGATTGAGGTATCATCCCATGACGATCGTAATATGAATGAAATGCCCCTCGGTTCTACGATTGAGCTTTTTCTTTCAGAAGCCGGCAACCTATCCGAAATTTCCGGTGTTAAAGAGATATACAAACTGGTACCAGCACTGGAGAAGGCACTAAAGGATGCAGATAAACGAACTGTAGAAATGTTCATAATAGAAAAGGTAACCTCATCTTCACATTTTTTTGGGTTGTGGGAACATTTTGATTCCAACACCTTTTAACAGAAGTTCAATCAATTCGCATCACTCAATCATTTAATCAATTCCTTCTTCCTTAAATCGATTACAACCTAAGGCAAGAACCCAACGGTCTGTCAACAAATCAGGCAATTTTTAGAGTTTATCAATTAATCATGCAACTAATCATAAAATGCATCTATCACTTTATGATGCAATATATTATGAAACCAATATATCTAATATTATTCGCCAACTATATGAATCAACCATTACTTTATCAATCGATCGATCGACAAACAAATAAAAACGACTCATACATTGACCAACATATTCTCAAATAAAGCACCTCTATTTCAGGCCAAGGAAGCTAGTCTAAAAGCCTCATGGTCAAAAGATGCCGTCGCAAGAGAAAAGCACAAAGCGATCAAAGCTATGGAAAAGCAACTCGAAGATGCATTCGAATACGAGGAAAAGGAGAAGAAGCGGAACGAGGAAATATCTAAACTGAAAGCGGAATTAGAGGAGGAAAAGCAACACGTAGTAGAACTTAGATCAGAAATCAAGCACCTGAAATCCGAAGTGCAAAACACCGAAACAAAGTTGCGGGGCGATTTCGGAATACAAATGAAGTTCAGCCTTGCGAACGAGAATGCGCTCCGAAAGATGACGGACAAATACGATAAGTGTACCCAGGTGCTTGATGCCGTGGACACAACGATAAAACAAACAATCGTCACACCATCTCGCTCCTCCGAAAGGGACCAGATGGCTCTGACGGAATTCCCGTACGCATTTCTCCTCACCGACCTCGAATCGCTCGTCTCGAAATACGGTGCGTTAAGAGAAGTTCAAAAACAGTACGACACTCTCCTAGGAGAACGTAACTACATCCTGGCGCAGTTGGGTGTACAGGAAACCGACGAAAACCAGCCGAGTCTGTTGAACGCTTACAGAGACTTTGCGGCCAGAAACGACGAAGATCTGACAGAATTGAAGCAGAAACTGAACAAACACACGGACGTTATCGAAGGTCAGAAGGACAAGATAGACAATCTGAGTAAAGAGATGGAGAAACAGAGCCATGTCACTAAGTTGAAAACCGCGGGAACGGCCTGGCAAAACGCCATGTTAAACGTAATGAGGAAGCAACTGAACGACGTGAAAATAGAAAACAGGAAACAGGACACTAAGCTTAGAGCATTTGAAGGCGAGAACACTAAACTGAAAGCGCGGATAGCGGAACTAGAAGGTAAACTAGAAGCGCAGCAGGTTCAGCACACAACTGTCCATACGCTTCAAAGAGATCCGCTTACTACGGAACAACTTAGGGCACCGAAAAACAGTTATCAGATCGAAGAAAACGATTCAAGCATTTCAACTGTGACGGAGGCCAACCGCAGGAAGAATGTATCACTGCCACCTCTTGGGGGAAAGTTTGTGTACCAACAGACCATTGACATACCGGTCCCTGTCCCTCACGACCCCTCTCCGAAACGGGTAAAGCCCAAACAGTCGTCGCGACAGGTGTGGGACCCGCGACACAGCGCCCTTAACACAGAAAGTCTGATAACCGCACAGTTGAAGCTAGAGAACAAAGGTATGCAGATTCCATCGCCACTCGGTGGTGGCGGGAAATACGGAAACCCCCATCGACTTGGCGATTTGAAAACTATGCATGGTAAAGCTAGCATTTATAAGTAATGGTGTTACGTGTCAACAAGCGCTGATGTAGAAAGGTTGTTTTCTTCGGAAGTTGGACTCTTATTATGACCAAGAACTTCGTTGTAGGCTACCATGTCCCACAAGTACTTCCACACAGGGCATCTTAAGTTCATCGAAGATTTGATGGTAAATTCGTGATATTTCATAGTAATTCATACGCCAAACATACGTCAATTGTATCCATCGTGCAAGCATTTTGAATGCAGCATGCATTAAGAATACGTGTTATAGCTTAAAATAACTACTCCAATTCATGATACTTCTTTGTTTTATCCTTTGAACCTTTGTTTCTTTCAGCCGCAAAGAAAATTGTTGTAATCTAAGCAGTAATCATACATTTGATACAGCGCATTTATATCATTCTTGTGTATTGTTTTTATGTATTTATAAAAAATAGTCATTTCAAGTAGAATTTGATACTTTGTTGAGTGTACATATTTTGTTCTCGTTTTGACGAAATACATTGTGTGTTTTTTTCTTCTGTACATAACAACAAATGGTGACATTTCATAGTGTAAAGTGCCTTATTTTCATAATGTTAATAGATAGTCCCTGCTTTAAAATTCTTGAAAACACTGTTAAGATACTTTTTAGTTAATATGCATTTTCATTATTAGTTGTGAAAATATTGTTGTTACATACTTTGAAAAGGCATTTCATTTAAGGTAGAATACCCATAATCCACTGTTTTGAAACTCATTATGTCGTCGAATTACCTCGGCCTTTCTCTGTATATCTCAGAAACTAGAAAACACATACTGGCTTATAAGGCCAATTTCAGGCCAGAAAAGGCACACCTTGAGTGAATATAATGAACATCGTGATATTACTTGATATTTGACGAAAACGACGTTAAACAACAAGCAGACAAATAATTCATAAGGATAGGGTGTTTCATATAAACAAAACTCATTGAACTAGCTGTGATATTTTCTCATTCTTTGATGCCATTTTTTATTATTTAGCATTAAATTTATCATATTACTCTTATGCGAGTTTCATTTCTTTTGTATCGTTTTCCGCTCTTGGAAAGGAAGAAAATGACGAAGGAAATGAATAAAGAGAAAAGAAGAAGGGAAAGAGGAATAGGCGAATAAGAAGAAGGAAAAGAAAAAGGGGGGAAAGAAGAAAAAGAGGACGAGGGAAAAAAAGAACTGTGACCTACATATTCTAGCTTTATTTGAGATTTCGACACTCATCAAACACAGGGTAATTTGCACCGTTCTTCCAATCAAAACTGTTTTTTTGGCCAATTATTTGAGGAATTAATCTTTGTAAAAAGAACCCTTGCAATGCATCTCGGATAGTCTTTATGAGACATTAGCAATAGTAAAGTAATGCGACAAGTTGTTTTTAAAACACATTGGGGCGAAATGTAACTTCAACGGGTGCATATTCGTTTAACTTCTTGTTTCGTTACGAAATTGCAACAAATTTGTTGTAGATCGTATACCCACATACTTAGTATAACTGTGCCGTTTGTTATTAGATAACAGCTGGAATAAGCTGCGAGAGCGGTAAATAAATGCACCTGACTCTCTATTATTCGAATCCCGTTAATTCGAAATGACCCTGGCAGCACAACCTATCCGAAAAAATGTTTCTGAATAACCGTCATCCATCAATAAAACAACACAGAGTTTTCGTAGATGATGAGCATGTTATATACCTTATACACATTCTCATAGGTGTTATTCTTTCGATAAACTTTGTATGTATAAGGGTATAGATAAACACTATCTTGGTCATTTTTACAGCACGATTTGTCGTAGATACTATCACACTTTTCTAAGAATCATAACGTCATCTATAAATGAAAAACGACTGCTCCGTTTCGCTCTTTTTCCCTTTCTTCCTCCTCTGATTCCAGTGTTGGGTTTTCCGCAATAACGTCATCGTGCAATTGAAACGTAACCTAAAACAGACAAAGAAAAACAGAAAGAAAAATAATTCGAATCAAGTCTGTTGCAAAAATCACCAATTGATCGGTTATAAAGTTCAAGGCTATACCAGGTTGTTCGAAGTCGACTTGACCGTAGTTTCTTTTTGAACAATGCATGGTGATGGGTGTTCCATGATCAAGAAGTAAAGCAACCAAGTTTTCCCAAATAAGATAGGTTGCTTATCCCACCCATCAACTCTCATGATGTCGCGATTATTATTCTAACCGATTTGTATTTTGTCATGGGATAAATCACACGGAATATGTTATGCACTGTTTTTTTTTATAATAGTCACAGAAGTGTCATTGTAAAGCCAAATATTACTTTTCCGTTATTTGTTTTGTTTATAGATTTGGGCTCGATTCAATGAACAACCATATTTAAGCGATGTGACAAGAAACGTTAATAACATAACATACCTGACTTGGGCTCTTTTCCACGTTAATGGTCGGTATGTTGGACGTTGAGGGTAACACGTGGTGTTCATTCGGAACGTTTCGGAGCTCCGACAGCTGCTTGTTCTTCTTGTGCTTCTTCCGCAACTGCGTCACCATGTGGTGCTTATGGTCATGCACCAAGTTCTTGTCATGCACCTTTAGGTGAAGTCGCTGCAAAACATAAGTTAATATTGCTTTACTTATCGTTTGCTGTCATAAATATACATTTTGCGTCTTATCAAGGAGAAATCTAAGACCAAATAATGTCCTTGATGAATCTTCTATTCACATTAACGTAAATCTCACCTTTCTCAGACGTTATGGTATACCGATTACCTACAAGGACACTATATAAACCAAACTGCCGAATTTGAAATAAAATGTGTTAAACCTAATTAACAAAGCTAAATTCGTGACTAGTCAAGATTGAATTAAACAAAAGACGATGATTATGAAGGTTAGACATTTACATGGATGTATGTTGATATCGAAAAGCAACCACTTTGAAAAGAAATGGGACTTGCTTGGCAATATTATGTTTGTATTTCTATAAATAACACTGTGGCGATGGAAAGCCATTTCAGTTAAGAGAAAGAAGCTGAAAGTTTAGGGAAGCAAGGATACATTTAATATCGACGTGACATTATTGATACCTGATAATCATATAACCCTATACGAATGTAAACTTGATTTACTGAGAAACGTAATGTCCTATGTTACACCAAAAAGACAAAACACTTGTTATAGGACAGTGGTCATTTGGTAGACCTCACTTCTCCAGCCATGAGGGTCGTTTGTTCAATTTCCGTAGATAGAAGATTCAACACTGTGATGATTAATTGATTTTTATTCAGTGCGAGTGCTGCCAATGCATCATGGAGACACAATCCAGAGCTATGGATTCACGTTGCAAGTTCAACTTTTTCAACTACAGACGACGGAAAAACTAATAACTCGGAACTAATCTATTAACAACAAATTGTTCATACAGGTTTGCAAAGTGCTTCATATAAAACGATATAAGTAAATAAATCCACCGAAAATTCTTAGCATTTCTCATGCAATCAACAAAGGGGAAACATTCCGTAAGTTGCAATAAATATTAAATCATAACATAAAATTAAAATCATACCAAATGAAACATAACTAACAAACTAATGCAAGTTATTTGTGGGATGAAGGTACGATCTCTAGGCATTTCAAATACTCAAGTGAGGGGGTGGGGGTAACAATTACAAAGAATAAAATCGCCTACCACAAAAGGTATCCCAAATATGGTCTAAACATCAGCAGGAGATACTCATAAAGTAAAAAGTATAAAAACTGCAATTCCGTTGTGATGTTAAATGTAAGAATTGTTGTGCTTACTGTCTATGTGTTGTAGAGATATGTGTATTGTATACAGTACTCGAAAACTAAAAACACGGAAAATTGTTAAAGGCGCTTCAAATCAAGTTCTTTATTAGAAAGTAGTTATCATGCCGTTGCATATCAATCGCTTCGGTTCTATTTATAGGACAACATTAATACATAAATAAATACATGCATTAATAAACAAAACCCAAAAATTCAATACAACGAAACACGCTCATTACCCACTTACCGTAGATGCCGTCTAAAGTATTGAACAGATTTAAAACATTAAATAACGAAATTATTTACAGAATATTGAAGTGTTAAGTAAGAAAGACTTCAAACTTTGTCTGTATCTGTGATCTTAAAATCCTATCGATCACTGACATGGTCGTAACTATTATCAAAGAATACTTTGTAAACCAAGAATATGTACTATGCAAGTTGTATAGGGTTGTTATCAAACAGGATCAAGAACACAGATCGAGATCTTTTATCCTTCAAGTAGATCGAATTATGCCAAACATCAACACGTTTGGTTTATGATTGAACACGGCTTTTGAAAGGGCTTGAATGCTAACAATGGAAGTTGAACCAAAGAACAATGACAAGTCATGAACATCAATGTTGACGAAAAACATCCGATCATTGACAACAGTCTCTCAATTTGAACAGGCGAACAGACTAGACCGTACAATTTTTTTTTAGAATACCAGATTTATCATACAAACCTCAAGAAATAAATGAAATCATATGTACGAATAAAAACTTACACTGCGAACTGTTTGAAGTGTATGAGAGAAAAACCTATGGATGTTATGACCATGGCTTTCGTTTGAGGTCCGGTGTTCTGTTTCCCTGGCTTCAACAATCCGATCTGTATAAAGAAAAGAACAGAAAGCATGGTAAATGCCAAAGCAAACACGAAGAAAGTTGTTTTCCATTGCTTTTATGAAAAAAAACCCCAACATATTAATTACGTTTGATTCGGCCTTAAAAAAACAACGTATATGACTACAATTTATGGTTGCCAAAGCATCTCTTCCTACTAGAAAAAGACACGTCATTGTTGTCAATGCACTTTGTCTTACTAAAAAGGACAGTTTGTGGTTGTCCATTCAATTTGTCTAACTAAAAAGGACAGGCTGTAGTTGTCCATGCAATTTGTCCTACCAGAAAGGAACACTGTGTGACTGCCAAGCAATCTATTCAACATAACAGGGTGATTTGTGGCGGCATTGTCCTCGCCATCTACAAAGATGATCTAGACCGATACCTTATTTTCCAGTAATTTTAACATTGAAGAAAGACATAGTCTTATCATACCATGTTCTCGGTCGGCTTCGAGCTCATCCGTGTCTTGAAACAATCTGTCTAAAGCCATTTCGCTGTCCAAATGTCGGCTGAAATGAAAAGAAGGTAGAATGTTATAGGACCAGGATAAAGCAACGTTAAAAAAATCAAAAAGAAAATCGATAATAATATGTGCTAGTTGTTATAGCTTCTACATTTAAATACTAGTGATGTTGATTGAGAAACCATCTGAAATTAGATAAAGCTATCTGAATCATTTGACTTTGCATTGTTTCAAGACAAACAAAACTTACATTTCTGTTTTAACACGTGGAAGTTTTGCTCCAGCTAATTGTAGATTCTTGTAGTGTTCCCTGAATGAAAAATAAATATCAAATGATACCACGCGGCGAATATACTTATCACAGTAGGGGTTCATGCAACAAGCAGTAATTCCATAAGAAATAATACATGGTTTAGTATGCTTTTATATAAATCATCATAAGATACATCAATTGACTTTATCAATCGACTCCATCTTTGAAAAGAGAAATCCGGCGAATTAAATAACCAACAGACGACACGGGTTTCCAGTCAAGTAGAAAACTCCAACAAGTGTCGCGTACTGTATTAAGTTTAAATCAGATTTTACAGCAATTCGAGCACCATTTAAATGAGGATGACAACTTGATACAGGATTAGTTTATGATTAAGATGTATACATTTACTGAATCTATGTGAGTTACAACACTTACTTCATGACAAGTTTCTCGTAGTAAGCTGAGATTCCATCCAGATCAGAACTCGTCGCGTTTCTCAACAATCTTGGCCGTATTACATGATCGTCAATATGGTCCAGCTTTTCCTTTAAAGTCATAATTATTTGAAAAAAAAAAAAATACATGGAAAAGATCCAAAACATTTTGATGAACATTTCCCCTTTAGTGAATTCAGTAAACCTTTTACATATTGTTACTTCTATTGCATGTACTTCTTACTTCATTTAAGATAACTACAAGGACAACAACCACTACTTCAATATGGTCCCCTGGATCGTTTGAATAAAGAGATCGCCAAACCCCTCTCCACTTGATTCCAAATAATCAAATAGTTTGGATTTTCACATAGAGGTCTTTGTAGTGGCTTTTGGAAAGAAAAGAGTTACCCGAAGAATTGTATCTGACCCTCTTTGGATAAGTTGTACAGAACACATGTTTCAAGCTCGTATGAGCTTTGCAATAAAAAGCGGAGATACTGTTAGACCAGCTTTAGAAATCCTACAAAACTTTGATACGAATTTAACGGATACTTGTCCTACTCTTATATCTATTTTGTAGACACTTTCACTATTACCTTGAGATGGTGTTTACCGTGTGTATATCCAACAATTTCTTCGATGCCAGCCATCAGATGGTCCATGACCTTAGAGGAGAAAAATACATAGATACAAAAATAACAGCAAAATAATAGTTTTATATCATATTCACGAAGAGCCCCTAAAACTGAAAAAAAGCAAAACGTTTTTGGTATTGGCCAGTGCCTTTAGAAAATCACACGATATGTTTCTCCCTATCAATGAGGAAAAAAGTTTCTCATGAAACCTGGAATACCCTTACACTTTGGATTCAGATCAAGATAATAATAGGCCAGCAGTTTTTCAATCGGCATCAAACGCCAAAATAGGTCTTATGATTCTGGGTAAAACAGTAAAAGTGTTTTTAAGTTCTTCAAATGCATTTAAAGAAGCGAAAACTCTTGTTTAAGCTTTAATCTACTTGTGTTTTTATTAAAAGATTAAAAGCGTTACAGGATAGCAAACAATGTGGAAAATAGAATCCCCCTTTGTAGGATGGTTAATTAGAACGAGACTTAAGAAACACGAGATAAAAGAAATGAAAACTTCAACTTACATGATTTGACAATTCTTCCGAAAGGTTCATGTCTTTGTCTTTGGTAGCCAGGGTAATCCTTAGTTTCTTTACAAGCCACTTAATGGTACCGCCCTGAAGCAAATACAATCGATATATTCATTCCTTGGCATAAATGTTGAAATTCGTATTGTAAACAATTGCCTAAATCACGTTTTTTCATTTAAAATTCCACATTTAAAATATTATGCAAAGGATTATGGAACAAATTGTCAATTGTAATATATACCCCGGGGGTACAAAGAGAGGAAAAATAAATAGATGCATTGTGAGTAATCTGCCTTCACTTGAAATATAGTTTTTAAGTTGTCCTAGTATATCATTAAGCGCATGTTCTTCTTTCAATATCTTTTAAGTTACCTGGATGAATACAGTGACGCCAATGATGAACAACGTTGTTGTGACGAACATGTTTTTCTGAGGGATTTCCTCTGGATCGATGAGTGCAACAAGGGAGAAGCACACGGCTCCTCTCAATCCACCGTAACTCTAAAATAAAAACGGAAAGTACACCAACCATAATTGTTTCTACGTTCATTTCCGCTTTTAAAGAACTATATTTAGCGGAGGATTGACACGTTCTTAAGAATATCTGCTTCTATCATTACATGCAATTGATTCTTAAAAAAGTTTCTTAGCTCCGCTCTCCATAAAATGCCTTGTGTTTATAATGGGTTTATAGTTTGTGTATTGTATTTTGCATGAATTGCTTTTTTTTCTTTGATGATATATCTTAGCACATATCCCTATAATTTCAGTTTTTAATGGGTATTTACTAAAAAGTGTCCCCCATCTTTTTTACATTTTCTTCTTAGATTTTTCATGATGACCCTTTACTTATGCTAACTATTATGTACGACTTCTTAAAATCCATATTACTTATTTCTACAAGTATCATAATGTCCATTTTTAAACAATTTATATATACATAATTAATTGTGCAGCCTAATTTCAACATTTTTGACCGATTGCTTGAACAAAGTTAAATTGGTGCAAGGTATTCTGTGCAAATCGTGTCATGGTCCAAAAATCCTTCACACAAACCCATAATATTACCTTGACAGTCGCAATAACTCGTTTAACTTTGTAATTTCAATATGATAAAACTATTAACTCACTATCATAAACATTTCGTCCAGTCGTATTTTTCGTACTCTCTCGGAATCGAAGAAATTAATTGAAAATGAAAGAAGGTAAACGACTGAAAAACAATAGAAAAACATTGATATGTAACTCAAAGTCATGCACCGACGACTATGATAAACATCACACAAAGGTTTAAAAATGACATGAGATTTACAAATAAGGCTTACTCACATATATGAAACGAACTCAGCCACATGCCGATCAAATATTATTTAAAACAAACTTGTATTGTCAATGATGGTTAGCCTACATATCGACACTTTTGATACGTCCACTTCATAACAAAACAATTAGTATTTTTACGTAACAAAGGAAAACTGGATGCGTCCTGTATTTCAATCACAATGATTTCTACCAATTTAAAAATTATCTTTCTTCTCGTCAATTGACGTTTCGCATTGTTTTCATTTTTGATGTATCGAATGGAAAACGAAATTTTGGTAAAAGAAATACTTAAAGTAAGCTCAAACATTTTTTCTCCACACATAAATGTTGCAGTCATTGTCAATTCCATTCCAGCGACAATGCTTTCTACCAATTCAAAAAGAAACACTTTATTCCTGAACGATGTTAGACATTGTTTTCATGTTTACTTTCGTAAAAATCATCGGATTATTTATGAAATGTTTAAGACTGTTCTGTGCTTATCAATCTCCATTCTACGCAAAAATGCCACTTACAACGGTTTCAATAAAATAACAGAATTTATCTTTTTCTTAATCATTGTTTTTTATGTTTTTCTTCTGTTAAAACGTCGGATAATTAAGGAATGTTGAAAGGATGTTATATACTTATAATCCTCCATATGAAGCACAGAAATGTAGCACACATCGTAAACCCCGTGTTCCAATCATGCTGCGGGGTCACAGTAACAATACCGAGGAAAAGGAATATCACAATCTCACTGGCAGTTCTGCAATGGAAACAATAAAAGCCGTTAATTACATACTTAAAGGTTCTACCTGAATATATTTTACAACCGTTTTTCCTACACAACTACAACATGCCTGACTATAACAGCATCACGTATCTTTCAGATAGTATGTTCAAACAATACATCGTTCGTGTTGCATTTCAAACAAGCTACATTCTTCGACATAACTGAGGGCAAACTTATAGCTTTATGTGGGCTTGTTAGCACAGCGCAACTTAGATATAAATGTCATCATTATTATCAAATATTTGTTCATTGTTGTAGTTCATCAGTCTCATACATGTCAATACAGATACAACTTGAGTATATGAGTAGTGTTACTTACGCCATAACTTTCGCGAAAAATTTGACGGCGAGCCTGGATTTGTTGGTAATGTTGTGAAACGCGTAATGGACCTGTATAACACCACAAGCAATCATGCTGAAAGGAAAAAAACCCCAAGAGATCTATTGTAATGAACCATTGTGAATTGGATTTAATTGTGTAGCTATACACATTTGTAAATCCCTTTTTCACCACTGTTGCGACATATTGGATAAAGGTGGCATCATACCAAACATTGCAGTGATGGAAAACGATATAATACTGCTAGTGATGAAGTATCCGTGAGTGGTGAAAGATGATGGTAAGACAAAAAATATTTAGGTAATTTACTTGAAATTATACCATAACGTTCATAGCGTAATTGCGACTGACCTCTAACCACACGGATATCTTATGTGTACGTGTAGTAGGACCACGTAGCACGGACAATTAAGAAATATAGATGATTTACCTTATAATCCCTGAGAACTGAAACAATTCCGACAGCAAGTATGACAAATAGGCGAATCCAAATATCATCAACGGCTCCACAACTGCAAAACAAATTGTTGTTCATATAAATGTTTTCAAATGATAAACGTAGATTTAAAAACACAAATATACAGAATATTAGTCAAACCTTCATGTACTTTGCCAAATTACATGGTGGCTGGCCTGGATCTGACCTGCTTGCATGAGCATTAAAGAGACCGTTGTGACAAAAGAAGAAGTTGCTTGACACATATCCTCCAGTGTCAATGGTCTCTAAGCCATTTCGTTTATCAAAAGTTTTTTCTTTCTTTATTATATTCTCGTAACAACATACTGTTTATGTTTTTCTCTTCCTTTTTTTCGAAATGGGACAAGCAAAAAGAAAGTTTTCCTTACTTGTTTGGTAGATCTATACGCACCTTTCACAGAGTTGGTAAACTTGCAGATAAAAGCAGAAATCAGGCCGCAAAGGATACCGATAAACACCCCACAAACAACAACTATACAGAACTTGACCACCCCTAAAAGAACCTGCAATAAGATTGGTTGATTAAATGATTGGCTTTTCTGGATATCATTTTAGTCCATTTGGCAGCATATAAAACAATCCCAACACATCTGGTTTATCAAATGAAAACATATCCTACATAATAAGCAAGTCGCCATTTTCTTTCTTACCTTTAGGACTAACTTCATTGTACTCGTTTGCAAATGATACTATCGAGTACACCATTAAAAAAGTAACTAAATCTGATCGAAAAGGACCCCAAAATATATCATAATTTCACCTTCAATTTTTGAGTGTAAAAGTGACCGCCGAAACAATTATGATGTAAAATGATGCTCAACAATTCCATACATATTCTGGACTACTTAAAGAAACATTTTGTCACGAAGTTTGAAACAAATACGATCGTCGGGAAGGATACTTCACAACGTGTATATTACAAACGATAAGTATCAATACATTTAAAAGTAAATGGAAACACGAAGATATTATGTTATTTGTTTTTTGATTTCATATTTTGTCTTTGCGGTTTTTTTCTTACCTCAGTGGCACCAAAGTCCTCCATTCTGTTAAATATCTGCAAAACATTGTATAAAACGACCGTGACACCGTCTGAAATACACAATGTGCCAAAAACAATTGATTCAATGGTAGAACATGACTAGAGTCTTTCTATCAATATCTAATACGTATAAGTAATCGTACACGAAGGCCTTAGATTTGTCTGAATACATATTGCCTATCCCTGCATCATTGGTGTATGACCAAAAGGCTAAAGTGTTTTAATTCCGGAATTACTGCATATCCAATTAAAGAAATCAAGATCTACTGGGAGAGATATCACAGTATTTAAATTTGAATTAATTACTATAACGTTTATATTGTTAGATTAAATGAGAGAAATATTTGGAGTGTTTGACGAGAATGATGCTTAGCTTTAGACTTATAAAACATGTAAAGTGTCGGTAATGTCTTCCTACACATTTATTTATATGCATTAGTTTAAGGTTTATCTTCGTCGCACTTAAAAAGATTCATTAGCGAAAGAGAAAAACAAACCAGGCGTTTTGATAAATGCCTTTACATTACCGTTTAACAGTGACTCTCCAAACACCATGAAGTACAGTTGATCATTGACACCCAGTTCTTGAAAGACTGCTAGTACCTGGTTATTAATAACAATTGATTAGTCCTTGCTAGATAATTATTTCGCGCCGTTTTTTCGAGTATTCGGTAATGTACAAGGTCCTTTTTATGTGAGATCAAACCTAGACACTGGTTGGTAAGAATTCATGAGAGAGGTTGATTTATCTGGACTTAAATAATGCTAATGATGTTACCCAGCTTGATACCATGGTTTACTTTGGAGTCTACAACAATCGCTTCTGAACCAGACATAAATAAGATTCCAATATTACAAACACTAGATTGGCTAAAATAAGGTATTTTCCTTTGTGCTAAATGCTTACATGTTAAAAACGTTGCCTGTATGAATATTTAAGAAAAATAAATTGAAATTCCTTACCGGTTAATATGTTAGCTATATGGGTATACATAATAAGTCCTTATGTGATACGCAAACCTTCCTGTTATTGTTCAAGGAAACCATGTTGAGTCACAAAACAAATGAAAAGGAAAAATGCTATTGATGTTGTTGATGCTATTTAGACCCAAAATAACATAAGACCAACTCTATACTTACGGCTACAGGATCTACGGCAACAATTAAGGCACTAAACACGAGGATCTGTACAAAGGAACAATGGACACCAACCATCGCACCTGCTTTTAGCAGTCCCCATAACGATAAACCTGTTGAATGAATAAGTAGTTATCATACCATCATGTTGAATCTATGTGTTCGCTATACTGTTCAAGATGTTAATAACACCTTTGTCCAATATTCACATGGTTGAGGACAGTACTGATAACATTTCAAATTATTTTAAATTAGTTTGAATCATCTTGAATTATTTTGGACCATTTTGAATTATTTTGAATTATTTCAAATGATTTATTTCCTTTTGACTTATTTTGAATTATTTGTTTCTAGTATACCATGGTTTGGAACGAAAGATCCCCCATGGTTAAGTTTGGATTTGGATGATCGAACTTGAGACTCTCATTGTCGACAATTTCATAATCGGATAAAAAAAAAACCAATAAAAATCAAGATTCTGCAGGGTAGATTTGTAAGTGTGATGCATTCAAATTAAAAGCAACAGCGGACCCTAATAAAAACGTCAATCCAAACACATGAATACATCTCTAACCATTGGACTGGATTTTATGTGAAAGCGGAGTCGTTGACTTGGAAAGATCGGTGGTATAATTTCCGGCATATAATAAATTGGGCAACGATGTTGGCATTCTTATTATTTCTTAAATAACCAGATTGAAATGCTTAGATAACTCGCTTCATGCAATTGGTTGAGGGATTTTCTGGATGATACTGATTCGAACAGATGATTTAGATATCTTGTTAACAAAAGGAAACATTGTTTAAAAACTAATACAACTGTAAAACGCTTTTATGACCTAAAGTCACGAAATGTTTGTTATAAGGCTTGACTTGCTATGTGATGCATTGGCTTGATTTTGAAAATTAAGAAACAGACAACGTGTAATACTAACCTATCGCAAAGCAAGCGACAACAGTTCCCTGAAATAAAAGATACATGTAACCAACATTAGAAATATCAGATACGAAGTCAAACTCCATGACTTCAAATAGCAAAGCTAAGGCACTGGTCTCATTATATATAAAGTAATTGATTGTAAGCGTAAGCGTGTTTTGTGCACAATTTTCGGAAACGGTTAACTTATGCAAAAGATTCCAATTACAGAACGTGCAGCCATCTATGATACTTCGTTTGCGAAAATATGAGAAGTTAAAAATCTAATTATGGGTCTAGTAAAGGGTATTGATATAGGTTAATGGTATGCCTTCAAGGAACATAAATGGGGTAATAGTCTATACGCGCTATTCACAAAACAATTGTTGAGAATGACGTGAATACAATACAAAGCAACTTACCACTACTGCGAAGAGGAGAACGCTTCCAATGTTTTCCGCGAACGTTCTGTCGTGTAAACTAAACGAGGCTTCGAGGATTATTCTGGAAAAAGATAAACGACATGCTTCATGTTTACTGAGGTAAAGCATTGATGAAACAATAGTGGCCATTCTTCGTAGAGCTGTTTGAGAACCAAATACGAAAAAGCGAAGCGTATTCTAAGAATGGGTTTGAAACCGATGCCGAATGATTTGGATTCTTTTTGAGAGGTCGTTTCTAAGCTTCAAAATAGAATTCCGATGGTTCTATCCGGCTTGTAGAGCCTTATAACCAGTCATCATTGAAGTCATAGTCCATCGAGTTGGAGCAAAGCACCCCATTGTAACTGAATGCCCTTTTCCGTTATAAAAAGATCTAATGTAACCTCCGATGGAAATGAAATAGGCTAACGACTATCAAGCCGTACATTGCCGAGAACCATTGACAAAATGATTAAGAAGTCTCGAAGAGTTTGTATCGTCACACTCACTTATGAGAGTTTGCCGACCGTCAAAATTGCATGCAACATCAGACAATATTATAAAAGTATGGTAAATGACATTGTTGTGTTAAATTCGGCAGAAGCCATTATGTCAAAAAGGGGAAATGTATCTTTGAGTCTAAGTCTTAAGTCTTTAATTTTTTTCAGCCACACATTTGAGGATCCTCAATATTTGAGGTTGAGAAAGGATTTGAGACGTTTCGTGAAACCGAGGCCTGGCTCCTAGAAAGTTCATACAATACAGGAACCTTTATTGGATTTCTCACACAGAAAATTAACCGATGGCTATTCATGCCAATATATAAACAGCTTTAGACATAACGCAAATGTCAGAACAAGTCCGATAAAAAATTCAGAGGTCTTGATAAAAGAGGCTTTCCCCATTCATTTGCATACATGCAAGTTATTCCTGTTATTAGTAACTTCGGATCATATAAAGGAGAGGAAGTCATCAAGCTCACCCACCGGAAACCAACAACTAAACCCAGTTATAAAGGATCGTTATGGCGATTAATTCACACGCATTTTTAAAACACTCTCAACATGTTGTCGGTTATATTGCCATGCTGAATTTTAATGAAGAACCCAAACTCAACTGCCTGTAAGAATCATGTCAAGCTGGTGAAACCATCGACAATCCTTTGGTCATTCGGTTGACTACCTCATATAAAAATACAACTTATATCACCGTGCATTGAATCCACACGTAGAGAGGCCATTTGATTTCAAGTTCTTTACTATAACCACAAGACCACGGAGGCCAATATTGGCGATTTAGATTGAAGCCTTCGTTTATTGATTAAAGGGTTGAGATCGCAGAATTTAAAGGATACTGTAGACGCAATGGATATCACCATAAAGCAAAATGTCCCCATTGGGAGATGTTCGCAAGGGGATAAGAATGAAATGTGTGTTAAACGTTGTATTCATAATTCGATAAAACTAATAACCCCTCTATTGAACAATATGATTCATATAACATAACTCTATTTAATCGAATGAACAACTTTTCGAACGAAAATAGAAAGCAATCGTCACAGGACAAAACGTTGGTCTCACTTTTGCGGAAGCTACAGTTATTCATGAAAGCAACACGATAATGAACTGACAGGTTATATGCTACTTTTAGAATTATCCATTTTTGTGACGATGTCCCCGAACAATGGCGGTTCGTGCTGGGGTACGTGTGAACACGCTAATGGGTCATCATTTCGCCCAAACGGCAAATAGGTATTTCGAATGGTCGGAATTGTAAGGAAGAACATACGACAAAGTAAAGCAAGAAAGAAATAAGAAATACGCTTTCTGTATGACACTGGGGGCTGGGGGGGAACATTTGGCCAAAGGGTTAAGTGACTCATAAGGAACGACTTATTCTTTTTCCACGCTGATTTTCTTGATTTACTACAGCAGATGCACACCAAAGAAATGTATTGTGGAAGCAAGCGTTTAAATCCAATTTCTTGAACAGCGTTACACAAATTTAATGATAAGCTTGCAGTGTACGCGATGAAATGAGGTATATCAAATAGCTGTATGCTTCGAATTAATCTTCTGTGTGATTCAATTAATGTGCTTATATCGCCCAAAGACTACTATAATGTTTTTGAGAAAATCAGTCTTGTACTAGATCGGCAAGAACTGGAACTTTCCATTCGTTCATATATGCTGAATTTTCAACAATATTCTGAATCTAAGAATTGGTCAAAAAATTGGTCAAAAAGCATAATGCACAAAGTACATGTTGATCGCAACCTTGACACATGTTACACATCGTGGTCACCAACTTGACACATAAATTACATTTTTATCGCCGATTTGAAGCACGGAATCGTTTTTGTTCGCCGACTTGAAATATGGAACACTCTGAAGATATTTTCGCCAAGTGATTCAATGCTAAACTTGACACACGATATTCGATTTGGTCGCCAACTTGTTGCACGTTATACAGTTTGATCACCAAGGGAAATCATTCTGAATTTGAGGCAAGATGGACACGTACATTTATTCGCTCTGCAACAATTGATTTAATTTGACGCGCTTAAGTCAGTATTCGTTGCCTGATCGTTTGATTCTTTCGTAGTTACGCTTTTATAGACACCTGAAATCTATCGCCAATAACAGACCACACAGTGATATTTGGGAGACAATTGGGCGATCGCTTGGCACGCGGCATCGGTCAAAGATAATTATTGGTCGGTCGTAGACTCATTCCAAGTAATTTCCTCTGAGAAAAGACCTCTAAGACAGTCGGCTCTGTCATCTTTTCCTCACATCCAAATTGACTTGTTACAGTAGCACAGCTTATAGGTTATGCTGCAGCTGCTACGCTTAGTTTGTTCCATTACATTCTCAAATCGTATGGTGGGAAAACTATATAGCCTAACGAAACACCGATGAAGGACATCTAACTATTGACTTAAATAATGGTTTGCGTGAATTGTATAGAAAATGATGAGAATGTTGCCCCATATAATAACCTGCAACATGAAAAGTGATTTAGTCCAATAACTGTCTAGTACCGTTAAGGAAATTCCAGGAGCATGGACCGAAACAAAAGTCTGATACCTGGGCTGTTGCTGGAAATGTCGCTAAGTTTCAAGTTAATGGCCCAGACATTATAAGTCGGCATAAATATATATCATATAACATATATCTCTAAAAGTACATATGCTATGCTTTGCATTAGTGTGCTTTCATGGTACATCAGCTTTATTGTCATTCTTTGTCAATCATGAGCTGTATATGCTTCGTTTGAAATAAAATGTCGATTGCATTTGTGATCCACAAATACACGTTTTTATATTTCTATTCTGTTTTGCTGCCATGTAATGGTATATCATTTTAACAAATTATCTATATATTAAGCATACTTACGGTGGTAGAAGGAACAGGAAAAACTCATGCGGTTCATAAAGCGTGATCTTTGAGTTTAGATCGGCAAAACTGAAACAAAAATACAGTCCAATTAGGAGACTTTTGTAGGAAATATAAAGGAGAAACACAAAGGAAAATATATTATAAAACGAACCAGTTTTGGGTTAACGGCCGCAACACCTGAATGAAAGAGAAAAGCATAAAGGACCCCCCATAATAAGATAATACCTCCCTTTATAGCACCTGTTCATGAATACTTTGGTCGCCAACGTGACAAACGGAGAAATAGCTACAAATATCACAAAGAAGACGTACTTCGTTCATGATATCTATTGCTGTCTGCTGTCAATTTGGACGAGTCAAAATAACCAATTTGGCGATAGGTTAATGGGCGTCCTAGACTTTATTCTATCCCTATTTGTAAGATTGTGACGAAAGAAAATATTTACTGTATTTTGACGTTGGTCAAACCAATAATTTTGAACATGTTGTGTTAACTCTGTTCCTTCTTGAGATATTTTGGAGTAAGCGATTAAACGCCAATGAATAGGTAATATACATCTATTTAAAACAAGAGACTGCATCTTTGTGCAACATCACAATGGTTTGTAAATAAACATGACTGGCACTACAATAATACAATCACCGCCATCTTTCGATGTTATCTCATATTCGTGATCCACACAAACTGAAAATAACAGATTGCCCAATCACGATCCTAGTTGTATGACTTGTCTACGAGATGCGGTGATGGCACGTATAATTAGGCTGGTTTTTGTCGTTTAATTCCACGTCGAGCCGCACCAATTCCACACCAAATTGGTGTAGTTGTGATTCAACAGCGCCTAACGAGATATTTCATCAGACGCAATTCAAGATTTGAACGCTTAGCGACGCTGAACAAATACCAAAAGGTCATATATCCGCTTTATAAAAACAAACAAAGGAGGTGCGACCTTTTAGTTGCTAGGCAACGGATTTCGAAATTTCCTGGAAACCAGGGAACATCTAATACAAGTTTTTTAAGTAAAAAAATACTTCGATTATTTTGAAATGATGGTATTCTAAGAAGTACGAAATAACGAGGTTAAAATTTGAATACCACTCATTCTGTATCAGAAACAATTTGTCTTGCAACTCAAAACATAGGCCATCTCAATAGCGATACCATTTTTCTGTGTAACAACGCTTCATAGCATATAAGGGTTTTCTACGACAGAGGAAGAGTCACCAGCTTACGATTTTCTCTCAGATAATTGTGGTTCTTCGCCGTTTCAACAAATTTCTTGTTATAACTCTTTACTATTAGTTTTATACCAAAACAATGCCTCCTTATTCTCGACCTGGTGTTGGCCTTTCAGTCAAGATTATTCAGGAATTACCCAGAGTGCCATGGAGTAAAGCCATAGTTTCATGACGGCCCTTATCATTTGTTTGTGTTTTTGGCATGGACCATTAGAGTCCCGAGGTCCTTGACCCTGTGATGACGGTGGCGATGTATTACCACTGTTCCTTCGGTTTATAGTTCTTATCTTGTACTGATGGATCGCAAGAAACACGCAACATAACAGAAAAATTACTAACACGGTGTCAAACCAAATACAAGGTTATAACAACTCTGGCAAACGATCTCTGCAATATCGCGCTGTCATGATTTCCTCTAAGCGGCCAGATTGCAATACAATAAAAATATAGATGACCCTTGGTTCTTACTATAAAATGCCTTACTGTACTAGGCTTACTATAACATGGACTTACTATACTTACTATAATATCATGCCAAATACCACCCCTAGCAGGATCAGCACACTAAAATATACAATACAAGAAATGGTCTTATTAAGTCATTAGAAACTCTTCTTCAAAATGCTAGTTTTATGCTATTTTGGAACGACATAGTCAATCAATCTGGGTATTTTCAATGCTTAAAGGAACGATTGTTCACGATCTTTAAATGCAATCCCAAATACTTCAACAATTTTTCTTTGTTTATTTGGGGTTTACGTCATTCTAAGAAAAGTCCATTTATATCACCGCGGCCAGTGTATCATGTGTTTATATTTATGATTTTATATCCATCAGTTTTTCACATTTCTCTCACCATGCCGCTGAAAGCAATTGCCAATTAGCGGGGGACGACTGATTTATGTAGTATAAAACACAATAAAACCGGAAGTTATATCGACAAATGGTGGACTTAATGTCAACTGAGCGATGAAGACATTTCCTGTTAGTCTTGAGTTTAGACAGTATACCAAGCAATGCGTGATAGACGGCGATAATAAAGTCTGATACATGGCAGATTGAATGTAATAGTATTGAGCTCTTTCGAAAGGCGTCGTATTATATTGTGTAGGAGTTCGAAATCTATAAATCACGTCTGGTTTTTGTATAATGTGAAATGGAAGTCTGAGAGACGGGTTACTGTTTGGTAATTGATTTTTGAGAATTGGGTGATATGTAACACTTGATTGTATCTTCTTAATCATTCAATTTTCGCATATGTAAAACGTATTCCATTGCAGTTTCTGAGTACCAAGTGAAACTGTTTATGTCTAGTAACAAACAATCTCTCATATATATAATTTTGATAGTGTCTTCAATTAACAGTATTTCGCCTTTATCTAGCAGCCAATTTGCTTTAAAATTGATTTTTTTAGAGTGGTATTATGGCTAACTCTGTATCAACACTTTATAAGATTACTTACCAAGACTCCGGAACTTTCGAAGACAAGAAGTGAGAAAAGTGGAAAAGTAGCTTGCTTATACCAGCAACTAGAACCACGATTGTAAAAACAAGCGGATGTTTCACATGGGTAAAATGCACCGGGACCAATTCTATTGCAGCACCGTGCACCAGTCCGCCATGGACCGTTCTGTTATGGTTCTCTCGTCCCCGGTGTAGATCCGAACTTGTGTTGTCATGGTGATATGTACTTCCGGTGCTGTATCCAATCGTGTGGTGACCCGCCGTCGTTGTTGTTGCTCCCAATTCCGGTTGCTTGGTTTCTAATCGTATTGTTGGTATTTCATTCGATAGTTTCGTCGTTGTTGTTGCTGTTGTTGGTTGTGTGGTAGTGTTAATGGTCGTTGATGCGCAGAGATATGGGTGTAGCAACAAGACGAGCAGAGCAACCATTTTAGACACCATCTTTAATCTGGAAGTATAATTCAAAAATGGGCATAGCAGATCAAGATTCATTTACCACAAATAATTGATATCTTAGTGAAATTACACTCGCGATGTCGTGATGTTGGAATGCAAAATATCATGTGTACATCCTTTCGCTTTTAGGAGATGAGAAAAGAAGATTATGCGAAATGTTTAGACACATTTATTTCGAATTACTTTGATATCACTGGTCACATTAACTAAATATCACGTTGATAAACCCATATCATCTTTTCTTTTTTAGCGTATGATCGTTTTCGTCCCAGACAAAAATATAATGGAAGCAATCGCTCCTCTCGATATATCTGAGCTTGGTAACATCACTCTATCCCTGTCATCATCACCGTCTTATTCGGCAAGTGCCATCTTTAACAGAAAAACCCATACACGTTGACGAGTTGGTCGCCTTACTGACTAGATGAGAATCGATGTTTTCACTGCGTCATTCCAAAATACGTCATTCCAAAATCCGAAAACAAAAATGGCTTGAATCCATGACACTCTCTATAATTGCTTATACTGTGATAGGAAAGGCCATTTCCGGTTCAAGACAGGGTCTGTTCAGTTTTAGAACCATTGGATCACTACGAATTATGTTATTGATGAAATATTGAAAATCGCCGATAAACAACGTAACTAACAAGAAAACCCATAGCTTAACATGTTGATATCTGTCAGTTTGGTCAAATGACGTCACTACCCCACGCAGCAAATGATCACCATACTGTGAATGCCGATAATGTTTCATCTTTATTCAAGAAAATTGGGATTGATTTTATTCTCTTAATCTAATAGAGGGACCTACGCAGTATTGGCGAATTGAAACAGGCTATCAATCAGAGGAGCAGTTCATAATGGGTTTGCAAAGCTGCAGTGGAAAAGCGAATACTTCTCTTGCAGCACATGTAACAGAGAGTCAAAGGAAAAGATTAACATTGTTACAAATGTTGCAAAGATCATGGTTACATTTGACTTAATTTGTCCGTATTGCCCTGCTTGACCAAAAGCCTTCACGGACGTTTGAATTTGTGCTGAGATATACTATGTAAACAGCGTGTAGAAAAGTCCAGAAATAGATATGTCATCTACGGACAAGTGAATCAAAATCAGATTTCGCCACCCCTGGGTACCGTTTTACTAAACAGTTTACGCTTAAGATTTGCGTAAGTATAAAACAACAATTCCTGTTATTTCAATATTAGGCGAAGCAATATTGCAAAGTGACACATCATTGGAATCGTCTCTCCGAGACGCTTCCAATGACGTGTCACATTGCAATATTGTACTTTCATTGAAGATACTATCCATGTGTATCAATTATGACCTACGCAAATAGTTTCCTTAAGTTGTTTAGTAAAACGGTACCCTGGTGTATATGTATAAGACAGCTTATAGCTTAATACGGACGCCAGCCACTCAGGAAGCTACCGTATGACCTTTCCGAAAGATTTTCATTCTGTTTTATGATAATCAAAGACGAAAATAACCTTTCACAATATCGAATGTACTGAACCCAGAAGCCAAAACGAACATTAGCTCTATGTTGTGTATTTCAAAGAAGTAATCGTGTAACTTTCCCGCAATAGTTTGTGGACATATAATCGCCAACGAAATGTGTAGAGGTGTCTGGATGATTCTTGGCAATCATTTGTCCGAAAAGTTGCTTGAACCTATCTGGAATTACACCAAAAATTGGTTTTCCTGCCCAATAGATACGCCGGCTTTATCCAAGAGTTATGGCTGGCAATCAATCCAGGACATCGTGAAACACACTTTTAATATGGGTGAAACGACCGTCACTGATAACAACATTGATTACGCCAGTTGGAAATTGATTTACGATCTACTAAATCTTTCGCTTAATCAACTATCAATCAGGTTGCGATCGGACTAAAAGACACGTTGTTGCAAATTGCAATTTTAAAGTGTGGAATTGGCCTCATCTGTGCATTCTAAAGTGGGAACCATTATTACGAGCTACATAACATTTTGTAAAAACTGTTTCTGAACTTTTTAGACGTTTCATTGTAGCGAAGATTGAATGGGGTGTCCGAGTGCATTCTTGAGCGAATGTGCGTCCAAAACGATATGATGCTATTTCATGGATATCATCTTATCAAAATATCAAAATGACCGTTGTTTCAATGCAGGATGTGGATGTCTACCATATTGGACATTATCCGGTGTTCTTATAGAGTTTTTGGAATTGTTAACAAATGAAAGCAAAGGCAAACGAATGTATTAAAGCATGAACTCAACAAAAATGCATATATCGTTAAAATGGTAATAAGTCATTGTGGCAAAAGTTGAAATAGCATTTCAGATGATAAACATTTTCCTAAGCAGGCGTAATAGAACGGGTGAATGAACATGTATTATATAGGAAGACAGGGCTACATACTAAATACATGTAATGACAGAATAGTGATAACATAACGCGTGTGTAACAAGATTTCCTTTAAGCACATGATTGTAGACAGTTCCGCTGTACATGTATATGAAACATTATCACTTATGAAACTTATAGAAATTTTGCATACTTCGTCAGCGATTATAAGTACGAAAAAGTGCAGTGATACAAAACGCATACACTATCTTATGATAAACAATGATTGTACATTTATCAAATATTTAAAATGTATTACTCCCAAAGCATAAACATCTGAGATAGTCCCTTTCATGGCAGTCAAATCTTTAATCTTTTTATTGTTTGTTTTAAATCGAACAACCGTTCATGTACAATTGAATCGAACACTCAACCAAAGTTCAAAGCTTTCGTTGGGTATGATAACCTTTATCTTTGTTACAACATGCTTCAAGGGTTATGCGATTTGCTTTCAAGCCAAGATTATGCCCTGTAAATCAATGTAATCTTGCACAGGGTGCGCAATTCACATGAGTGCAAAAGATAACATTCATTAGACAAAGTCCTTTCAAAGAATGCATGTTTTGCAGTAAAAATTGGACAGGTATAATATATGGATTGCTCCAAATGTGTGTAATGCACATTTAATGGGGACATCTAAGGATGGAGAACCGGCTTATGAAAATTACATGTGCAATTAAGGTTACATATTCCTTGTTGTACCAATCAAGAATTGTAACATTCTAATGCGGTCTTTACAGTTAAGGTTACATACTTATACATGTATCGTATCTACATTTAAGGCTAGCTATCCGTTATTGCACAATACGAGAACTTGTAACAATCGAATATGGTACATTGTATTTACATTTATGGTTGCCTATCCCTCACTTTACCAAACAAGAACTGATCTTATTCCCTACCTCTACCTTATACAAATGAGTGCACTTGCTTCCGTTCTGTACATATAGGGAGATATCTCACCTGAACCATAGTAATGACGTATGCTCTAATACAGAGCTTAATGCAATCTGGTAATGGGATATTCGAATGTTAGGCAACATTCTTCATTAGCTTGTCTCCTTTCTCCCTTTTTTCCATGGCAAACGTAGCCGATGATATTTGAGCCATAAAAACTAAATGTCGAATGTACTCACGAAATGTTCTAACCAATTAAGATAAGAATCGGTGTGACAAGAGAAAGTTTGCTCTTAAAGGTTCTTTCTTAAAAGTCAACTGAAAACGTCTGAACCATCCTCATTTCTAAAAGCCATTCTTTGTCGACATTCTTGAAAACGATTTACGAATCAATATGAAATTAAATATGACGTCCATCAAATGCAAGTAATACCTTACTGTATCACGCAACAATACCCCCTGATGTCATAAAACATTCTGCTAAGTGATGCCTATTGGTTTGGATGATCCTTCCGGTATCAGATTCTGAACGATTTTTCCAGGACATGGGATCCTAATTTCATGTTTGCTGAGTGTTTCTGTCTTATGTATGTATGAATGTCTGTATGTACATTTGTTTCTGTTTGTTTGTCTGTATGTATGCATGATTGTTAATATACATTAGGTGTTGCTGGCTTTTATGAATGCGTGTATGATTGTTTGTCTGTACAAGCATCTGATTTTTCATTTGGTTTGCCTGAATGTCTTAGTCGTTTGTGCTTTTGTATTTTTCTTCGCGTTTTCGTTTTCCTAAAACTCGCAAAAAACATACAATCAATCAAAAGCTTAATGATATCAAGCGACTCGAAACATTTTATCGTAGAGAAACAGTTTCTTTCTTTCATTACTCAGTCAGAGTTTAACCCTGTTTTCAACCTTTTCTGCTAAACTCGACTTCATGGATTATCTGCTAACACAAGGCTTTGGATAAACGTCCTGTTCAAGGACGCAAAAAGTAACACTGTGTCTTGAAGGTATGGAACAATGCAATCAAGAAAGAAAAGAAAGTAAATCCTCCCACCATTAAAGCAGAACTTGATTCATTCACAGATGGAGCACTTGACGCAATCTATCTTTTATACCGTCTGATTTAATTTGTTATGGGTGAAAACAATCGCCATTATCGAATTTATGACAAATATTTTGACGCAGGGGTTTATTCCCGATTGGCCAACGTCTAGAACTAGATTTCTTACCATAAACTCTATAACATCCCTTGTCATAACCCTTAGAATGCTGGGTAATTTTCTAAAAAAAGAAATTGTGTCGTATCCTATTCAAAACCTTAAATAACTACTTATATTTTGTTGAGGAAAGATACTCAGAGCAGCAGACAGGTTAGAGAACAGGCCAGCGACCAATTTAGTTGGCGGCTGGCCTGGTTCTAACCTGTGTGCATAAACATGAAGTCGGTTATGACACTATAAGGTTAAGAAAGCATCGTACCGTATCAACTCTATGTCGCCATCATGGAAAGGAAAAATAAGTTATAAAAACTTTTATGTCAATCCCTTTCACTCTATTTCTTACATATGATATTTTTTTTTTTTTATAAACAATGATTGAAATAAACTAACGGGGACATTTCCCATGACAAGAAATGACACACTTCACAATAGTTTCGTGTGGCTTATGTTCATTCATTTTGGACACTGGTTTCATCAAAGTAATAACTTCATCTGTTTAGTTTGAATTACACCATAGATAGATGAGCATCTCACTAAAAGCAATTGTTTTAATGGTTCAAGATCAACATCGTATCGTTTTAATTGAATAAAACATCGCTTTCGCCAAATTTTAAGTAATATGCTGCACCATCAATTATCAATGGATACATAGCTGCAAAATTGTGTTTGGATGAAGGTCTCTTAAAAAGGGGCCAAAGTTTACCGCCAGCAGGAAGTGAGGTAAGCTTGTCCATTCTAGGAACACGCTTGGTCCTAGGCATGAATTGAAAAAGATTTTGAATTGGGTCTCTTTTTACTTAAAGGTAATTCACAACATACATATATGGCACATATACTTTTTCTTTGTAACCAGTCTAGGTAAGATAGGCAGACAGTATGACAGACACGGATGGGCGGACAAACAGACAGACAGACAGATAGAAAACCAGTCATACAAAAACAGACATACAGAAAAACAGACATACAGAAAAACAGACATACAGAAACAAAAACTAATAGAAACACAAAAAGAAAGACAAACAGAAACACAGATGAACAGAGACAAAGACAGGCAAAAAGACAGACAGAAACACATACATAAACACAGTCAAACATAAATAATAAACAGACAGAAACACGGATAGACAGAAACACAGGCAGAAACACAGGCAGACAGAAACAGACAGATAAGAGACAGACAGAAACACGGACATACAGAAATAAAGACAGAAACACAGACATACTAGAGACAAACAGAAACACGGACAAACAGAAATACAGTCAAAAATACAGACAGAAATACAGACAGAAATACACACAGAAATACACACAGAAATACAGACAGAAATACAGACAGAAATACAGACAGAAAACAAAGATGAACAGAAGCACAGACACACAAAAACACGGTCAGACAGTCTGACGAACAACTAAACCAATTAACAGATAAACTGGCGAACGGAAATATCCCTGTACACAAATTGCAAAATAGAAACACAGAAAGACAGATAATCAAACAGACGGATAAACAGATAGACAATTATCAAAACACGGATAATTCACATTTAACAAGACAGAAAGTTTGGCAGAAAAAGAGTATGTCAAATTACACCCAATAGAATCTTTAAATAACCTTAAAGTATACAAACCCTTATGGGCTTTCGATCTCTAACCAAGCTTGAATGCGCGGACGAATTCGTTTGATTCCACGCCTTGTGATAGACTTTCGAAATCTAGTTTAAGTTTACGCCTTAGTTCAATGAACCGTTTCCCTCATATGTACATTTCCTAATGCACCTATGTGAATAAGAGTCAGACACTATCTAGATGAAAGAAGACGTTGCTCATCATAAGCAATTTTTGCTTTTTTGTCTTAACTCTTTCCCAATCAACAAATTTTGGACTGTCCCAAATTGAAAGAGTTTGCAGACGACATTTCAAAATGTGAAGAAATTGGAAAATAATCTTCTGATAGGGCTGAAAACATTGTGGGAAAAGGAAAAATTGCTCGTTACGAGCAATTTTTCCTTTTCCCACAATGTTTTCTTAAGTTGTCTACAACAAAGTCGTCAAATGTCGTTATTGTTTGGGAAAGGGTTAATGGGTTTAACCATTTTTTTTTAGAAAGGAACTGTTTTGTTTCGGATTTCAATCATCGTTGGATGTTCCTCTCAATTTGAACCAGTCACATAATTCAAAAATGAGGAAATGCGTGAACCAGATATTTCATGTAAATGGAATAGACTCTACCACAGACTGATTAATGGAAAGTCAATAAACCAACGTGCAATGAGTTATATGGGGAATAAGTATTGATTATTCAATTGATTAATTACGCTGGTTTTAATTTATTTATTTTCCAGACAGGAAAAAAAATAAAAACGAGTTCGTACTTAGAAGATCGGTGCCATTCATGTGGTTGATATATTCTATGGGATTTAACGCATAATCAACATTTTTTCAGTTTTATATCATATGCTAGATATATCAACTCGTCAGCAATCGTCATTAAACCGAATCATTGTTTCTTATACAACAACGCTTTTGATTTCAATGAAATATGGGTATAAAACATTGACGTAAATACTTCTCTCGAAATAAATTTCACAGAAAATTAATCTTTAAATTGTCTTTTTTTGACAAAACCGAGCCTTTAGAAACAACGAAAATAACCAGAAATGCGAAGTTATGGGCAAACAGACACATAAGTAGCATTTATTGTTCTTTAATTACCGAGAACTAGTTACCAACTACGATGTTCTAGAAATCAAGTTATTTCTATGATGAAGATGAGCTGCTGCAAACAACGAACAATAAACCAGGAAAAAGAGACGCGATGAACACACTCGCCAATAAAAACCAACAGTTATTGAGGGACATTTTTATGTAGGCATGCTGTTATAGAATATCAAGTTTCGTCTTTAATGAAGTCTAGCTGTAAAACGAAACAATAGCCGGTAAATGTGAAGCAAAGAACACACAAGCAAATGAAAACTAGCATTTATTGAAATAACTTTTTTACATGAGGAGGATGCAACAGAATATCAAGTTCCTTCTATAATGAAGTCTAGCTGTAAAAATCAACAAT
Source organism: Cerastoderma edule (assembly GCA_947846245.1). Classification (NCBI taxonomy): domain Eukaryota; kingdom Metazoa; phylum Mollusca; class Bivalvia; order Cardiida; family Cardiidae; genus Cerastoderma; species Cerastoderma edule. Next base: position 18,680,604 of record OX401419.1, read on the forward strand.
AACAAACCAGAGAAAGTGAAGCAATAAACAGACAAACAAATCAAAAGCAGCAATCATTGATCTTAAATTCCAAGGAATATCTACTAAACCAGAATGTTTACACCTTTCACTCACGACAGAGGCATTAAACTCAGCCCATATATAGAACGCCTCCATTGTTAATGAGGATGGTGAAATCACACGAAGAATTTGTCACGTACAATCTCAAAGAGTGTTGGGCCTTTTCTTCTTGCTTAAAAGGACTATCTCACAGATTTGGAGTTATACAAACAAATTGTCTTCCACTGATAAAATGACAAGATAGATTTCTTAAAAGCATACTAGCGCTCAGAAAAACTGCAAGTCTTTGTAATATGAGTTATAAATTATGACAGAATGTGTTCAAACATAGCGAAAAACCACAGGATCATGACAATATAACACCTGCACTATTTAGTATTTATTATCTATTTTTAAAAGGGCTATTTCCAGAAATTTGGTGCCTACCAAATTTAACCGCATTGTTTAAATTGGAGTAACATTTAAACTAGCAATGAGCGCTTGGATTTATGAGTGGCAATCACCTGGTTAGAAATACCACATGAAACACATCAAAATACTTGTCATTTATCCAAAATTAACAACGTGAACATTCAAAATCAACAATTTCTTGGGTTTTATTGGTTCCCAACGTTTCTTGGCTGACCTTGTTTTATCGCTAATTGTAAACAAACCTAATAGTATTCACTCTTTTAAAACCATCACATAAACGTGTTATAGTCTGAGTTCCTCTGTAAAAGGGAATTTAAAGTAATTTTAAGTTCATTATTAATGATTCTAGAACAATTAAAATGTTATTGAGCACAAGTATGGCTTTAGGTAACACAAGGCTTGATTATAGACAGATCTTCAACCCCGTCAATAACCGTACAAAAAAGATATAGATAATGGGTATTGCAGAAATTTCAAACGGTTTAAAAGGGTTTATTCTGTAAGCAATGAATTAAACTTAGAATAAGATGTGCTATTTTAAGATTCCATTGTCACGTTGGTCTTTGTAGATAAACGCAGGAATTCTTTTCGTTTTCATGCATATTACTGGCATCACATGATAAGAGAGGTTAAACGTTTCCAAAGACCTGAAAAGTAAATCACAAGCAAAGGACTTTATGAGGGAAAAGTAAAAGTCTTCTCATTTCGCGAATTCACTTATAGACCTACACTATCCAAATGCCCCACTCGCACGATCGATTCCACAGCAAAGCTCCTAGATCTAGTATGTTATAAAGTGTTTGATTAAATTGGCAATTTAATCGTCTGCTTCAATTAACGCATTGCATGGAACAGTCTTTAAAAGAAAGGCACGCACACTTAACGCGTTATTCAAGAGAAAAGTGTTGTCTGTTGTATTTCCTTGCTTATCTTTTGGTAGGATAATAGAGAAAGACACGGAATACGTGCATTTGATCAAAAAGGCAATAGTGTTGTTTGCTACAAATAATTAATAGCTAGGAAAGGTTTTGAATATGCCTGCTTTAAAGAACGCTTATCTGCCGATTTCATTAGGAGAAATGAAACGGCGATATTTTACTGACACATTGATCTGAACGGCTTTGGTCAGTTGCCAATATTTACTGAATTTCATAAAGAGACATCGAATCGATAATCTATACGTATGAATTAATGATGATCTGATACACATATACATATATGAGATATCACATATGATTAGCCTGACGTTTTCATGATTCGCTTTATCTCACTTTACCCAGTTTCTTCAGATGTAAGTGTTTTGTTTTACGCAACCTTGGTAGATCTATGACAAAGGTATGGATAAATGATAATCTAATACAAATATACATATATATGATTAGATTGACATCTTTGATTCTTCTAATCTTTAGCCAGTTTCTTCAAATGCATTTGCTGTTTTATACGACATTGGTAGATCTTCGGTTTGATAGAGAAAATCATAGGGACAAAGGAAAAAATTGCTCATTATCAGCCTTTTTATATTTTGGCACCATGGTTCAGGCTAAAAATTCGATAACAATCTAGACGACAAAGCGCAAAAATTATTGGAATAGACGCGTCAGTACGGAAGAATGAGTCATTGTTTCTTTTCTACAAACAAATTCAAAGGGTTTCAAAGCAGACATAAACAAATAAAACAAATCTACTACATGTACTTAAGAATTGCTTCCCTTTCTTATACACACATTTCACGATACCTGCAGTTTACTTTGTGTATAAAACAGAACAGATGCGTCACTATAATCGAATGAGTCATTGCCTCTTTTCTACTAACACATTCAAAATGTTTCATATCAGGCGGAAACGAATACAAAACATTCTGCTACTTAAGAACTGATTTTCTTTCTGATAAAAAAATCCAATGTCTATCAATTATCTGCAGTTAACTTTGCAAAGGGAAATGGTAAACGAATATCGAGAGTCATTAGCCAACATACCATCATAAATCGGCTATAAGAAGGAAACGTGTGTTATCAGAAATCCCGCTTACATACTGTTTAAAAGAAAAATAGCCTGCTACTTAAGAACTTATCCTCTCCGACAAGAACATTTCAATGTGTGGAAGTTGTCTACTATCTGCAGTTTACTTTTCAAATGGGTAAATGGTAAACGAATGCCAAAAGTCATAAGCGAAATTACCATCATAAATCGGCTGTCAGAAGGAAACGTACGCTATAAAAAAAACCCGCTTACATACTGTTTACTATCATTACTTTTAATTGAATGATTAAGGTGGAACATTCGACAGCCTGTAGCTATGACGTCATCTGTAGATATAAAACCATGGCATCGCTCAACCGTTATCGTGTTCTAATAGGCTGGTTCTCTAACTCATATGTTAGCGATAATATGTAGCGGGGTACCAAAAATTAAGCGCATGCGGGCGTAGGGGCCCTTGAACGGAGATCTGGCTCTCGTTAACGCTTCCTTGTGACGCTTGGAATTTCCCAATCTGAACACATCGGGTTTATCCAATGTGTATTTCACAGCTCACGGAAATACCCGAGTAGTTCTGATTGGGAATTTCCAACTTCCCGTTCGTTCCGAAGTTGCCATAATATATGTTGGCTTATCGGAGACCATTTTACGCAATGTTTCAACAACTTTTCGACAACTTCTATACTGTAGGTACTCGCCAGAATCGTCCCATAGAGACACTTCTAATGAGTACCGACAATATTGTTAAGTTGAGTAAAGTTGTGATTAAATTTTACACATGTCCCACAGGGTTGCTCTTCACCAGTGCCGAATCAACAATGTTCAGTTTTGTTACAGCTATATACATGTAGGAATTATAGGATAAATCACACGACCAGAGAAATAGAGCTCATATATGTTGGTCCGGCAATTGGAACCTCTCGTTGTTATTGGCATGTCACAATGATCTCGGTCTCCTTCGGCCTGCCGGAAATTGCCGAATAGTTCCGATTGTCTTCTTTACAATCGTACCTAGAGAACCCGGATACTGCTATGTTTATAGTGAACATCCTGTGTTACATCCTGAATCACTTCACAGGCATTGTTAGTTTGTATACTCAAAACCTTAGTTTCGATTATATTTTTGGAAATCGGACTGTGGGAGGTCTGTGGTTTAACGTTGTCTTTCAACAAATATTCAGTTGTATAAGCGGCGATCCTTGGATCCAAACTAGTATTGGTAAAGAGCCGAAGCATGGCGGAGAGACGGGGTAGTATTTGAGAATAGGAATAGGCGATTACACCTGAAAGAATGAGCTGGGTTATTGCAACATATTGCAACGTGAGGGAGGGATGAGTGGAAGAATTGAGAAAACAAAGAGGGAAAAAGAGGGGAAACGAAAAGGATACAAAGAGAGCAAATTGAAAGAAGCTATGTTGCGTTAGTGGCTACACGAAAATACAGGTACTGACCCACAAATTAGCACCAGTATTGGTTACGTATCTAGATGGTTATCATCGAAATGAAGTTCAGTAAGATTCAAACTTCTATCGCAATCGATGTAAAAGATATAATTTAGTATGGGAATCAAATGCCGTTTCATACATCTTTTTAAAAATGTCGAGGCGTTAAATGAATATGGGCATGGTCATTGTATTTTCTATGCAGCTTTGTATAGAATTTACTTTTAACAGCTGATTGTTTTTTTTAAAGATAACATTTACTAAGTGGTGAATTATGAATGGCGCATGTCGCATTTACTTCATGAACGCGTAAAAGAATATTGGCTAGGCCGAAGACTTTCATTCGACACTCCGTATGCTAGTCGGACGTGATTACAGACTGAGCTTTCGAGGGTAGGACTAAAGAATGAAGAGTTTGTGAGATGAAGGGGCGGTGTGAAGGGACTAGGGATGAAATTGTTCAAAGTAGGAACGATTTCGGGGGAATTTCGAGAAAAGAGTAACAACAGATAAATACAATAGGTGTGTGTATGATGTAATGGAGAAGTTAGGGATGGACTAGGGAATGAAGGAGAGGTGTGTATTAATGTACCAAGGAATGATAGGTGGTGAAACTTGAGAGGGAGAGAAAGAACAACAGAAGGAAGAAATGGAGATATAACCGAGGATCAGTGAAAAGTTGTTGGTATTGAGAAAGGTAACTGACGTAACAGATAGAGTGGGCTATACAGGAACAGCCTCTGTATAGTATCTATAGAATCGGTGTGTACTCACTGTTCATCCTAAAAATTCCAATAAAACTTCCACATATCCCCGAGCAGTTTGGTCCCACTACGTCCGTATCACAAAATGAGAACCGCGTATAGATCGCTCGTGGTAATCGATTAAATCGTAACGAATAGACTGGGAACCGGCCGCTCATCTGGCATACTTGTTGATCAAAGTACAGCCACTAGACAGCGGCGGGGAACCAGTTTATAGCAACACATCCTTTTCGGTCCTTTTCCGATCCCAACTATGGTAACTGTTGGGTTTTACAGTCAGTTATGCAAGAAGGATCACCGAGCTAGATGACAATGGAGTTGATGAATGCAATTGACATAAACAACATAAAGATAACCCATCTCTCTTTCGTCTTAAGTGTTTTAAAACAAGACATTTATTTTAAAAAAAAATGAAGAGGAAAGTAAAGGTATCACTTCGGTAAAAAAATAAGACAAAAAAAAAAAAAAAAAAACCAAGCAAACACACACACACAAGAAAATGTTTCCTTTTGTGTGTTGCATAATGGCAAATTTATTAATAAATCTGACTTAAGATCAGATCTTTGTTGTTTTTGCTGTATTTAACTAATGATACTGAGTAGGTGTAGGAAATTTTCTCTCATAAAAAAGCTCCGGAAAGCATACTTATTTCCTTCTTTTTCCAATAGCACTGATCATATTATTGGATCAATTCCAAGAAATATGCACATGTAAAGGTGTTGATGTGACAGTTTTACAATACGGTCATTATGTACCAGGGGTAGGAGACGAGTGTATTTAGTAGCATTGCCTTAATCAAACCTCGGGAAAAGTATTGGCTGAGCCGTGTTTCAAACTCATAGCCCCAAATTTGATCATCTACCGACTTGACGATTCAGGCTCGACCATTATGGTGAAGGTTGAATAAAAAAGTTGAGAATAAGTCTTTATGAACTGCAATTAAGTCAATATCAGTAGTATATCAGTACAACTCTAGTTATGTACTTGTATTACTTACATACTTTACTTCTTGAAATTCTGATTGCATTACACTTCCCGGTAAAATCGCAACAATCCTAATCATGGATTGTGGTATACTAAACGGCTTAAAAAGCATTGTAAGTCAAAACTGGTGTACAACATTTTAAACAAAAGTACAAAATACCAATATGACACGCCATATGAAGCGTCTCAGAAAGACGATTCCAGTGATGCGTTATTTTGCACTATTGCTCATGTCAATGCTTGTTCACTTTACGTTAATTTTCAGCACAAGATGTTAAGTAAAGCGCAGTCAGATGGGCAACTACAAAACATGTTTATTATAAGAATTGCCTTGCAAGACGAAAACTCTGAGTACTCATTCCTTCATTACCATAGGAACGACAAAGGGGGTAATTATCCAGTCTACAACTTGGTGGTAAGAGAAGTTTTTAACGACCACCTCGAAGATTGATCTAGGCTAATTGTAAACAGTCTTTACGTTATAATCAAGCTACATGAAATAGCCACTCCTTGTAATGGACTCGCAACGTTTAAGACAAATAAATGATCGCACACGAAGTTTGTAGAAATGTTTGAAAGTCATTGAGATGCATTATAAAATGTCACCCGCGAACATGCACCCGAAATGTTGAAATAGCATTAGACGGGTAGCCCATTAACATTATCTTATACTATTAGTGGGGTAAGGGTTTCTCAGATAATCGATTTCCCCTTCTGACACAACGTAAATATCAATATTCTAATAATGATTTAAATCAATTCAATTCTTCCTAAAATGCACATATAATTATATATTTGATTTAATGAATGCCTGAACTTGTAGTTTCAATAAGTTTTATAACAAATAATCACCATTAACAAGATTAATAAGCGGAAATTAACTAGCGAAATGACAGCGACTTTCGTTTTTGTCTTCGGCAGCCATCTTGAAGTTGTTGCCTAGGTCGCTTTGTAAAGCGGCTTTTGATTGGTCAAAATGAGACGGTGGTGAATGTAATTTTCAGCGATTGTAAAAATTGCACAGTCATTTCCAGCGGTTATTTTTATCACTTAAAGATTGGTAAGTTTTCAAACGGTTAGATAACCTGTAAACCCTGTTAAGAAAAGAAAAGAAATGTGTAGTGGCGTAGTTTAATGTATTATGCGTTCAACAAAGCCAAACTCGATGTCGTACGTTGTTTCGCAATTTTCCGCCGGCGGTTACACTCGACCGGGTGAGCTGGGAAGGCATTGTGTCATGTATTTTCGCGACTTTGTTATTTTCGAGTGTTTTTAGTTTAATGTTTATACGTTTCAAGTTCGCTTCTGTAGAGGTGTTTAATGTGAATAATTTAAAAACAGACTGCCCTATGATGTATTTAATTATTAAATCATGTAATTATTTACTTCATAATATTAATGTTAAATAACATTTCACCTTGATATTAACTTATAAACATAGTTTATGACTATGTCTATGATTATGAACCAGGGCTTGCGGATTTTTACTTTAGTTTCATATGTAACTATTCTGATAAGGACATTGGTTCAATATTGAATAAAATACAGAACTGAATTGGGTCCCTGAATTGCATTACATCACTTGAGTCTTGACATTTTATTTTTAGACCTGCAAATTGCATGTTTTCGATGAGCAGCAGTGTAGCTGAAACTAGTGACAGTGAGTCGAGTGACACCGTCACAAGTCAGCAATCGACGTAAGCACCAGACGGTGGGGTTTCTTGTAGTCAGCAATCGACACAAGCACCAGAAGGTCTGGTTTCATTTAGTCAAGAGTTGACACAAGCCCCGGAGGATTGGGTTTCATTTAGTCAAGAGTTGACACAAGCCCCGGAGGATTGGGTTTCATTTTAGTCAAGAGTTGACACAAGCCCAGAGGATTGGGTCAGCCAACATACGCCAAGTACACTCCACAACCAACAGTCAACCCAATCTACACACGACCAAGACCCAGATTGTATTGTTATTTCGGATGCCAGCGACACAGAAGCTGACGTAAGTTTTAGGTGCATGATGATACACATGATAAACACAAAGAATGTTTAATGTACATTGTATATTTAATCCGACATAAATCAAGCTCAGGTTGTTAATAGAAGTTTGTAGAGACTAATAACCTTGGGGTTCCTGGTTCGAATCATGCTGGTGGCAAACTTTCTCTGTGACATATTTAAAAGTACCATGTATTCTGTATTCTGGTAACTTCCTCCGTTAGATTGCGGAGCACACCTCTTATATTGAGGTTATCTAGTTGTGGTAGAATTGTCCTTCAATAATGAATATATCACATTCAAATATTGTCTTTAGTAATAACGTATTTTCTTAATTTCACTTAATAAACGCAATGACATTGATATTGTTTTAGGAGCTGGACAGTGACATAGATATCTTCACTGGCGAGAGACACAAGAGGCCAAGACCCAGTACTTCGAATGGATATGAGTCATTTGTAAGGACAATGAAATTTTCTTTTATTTTGTAATAATAATAATCAAAAAGCCATGCCAGTAACTGTGAAAATGAGATTAAAAGATCTTAGCACCGAATTATTTCTGAACTCAAAAACATCAGTTTGTGATTTAGTGTACCGATGTTTCGGGCATACTTGGGCTACTTAAACAGATAGTGAAATCGTGAAATGATTTTAAAGCGGGTAGGCAATAACGTAAATGTTATTTGTGTAGCTGAATTATTTTTCAGCCTGACTGTCCACTCGTGAAACGGCATCACTGTACTGACTGTGGTCATAGAAGATACCTGCCAACCTGTATGTTGCCAAAAGATTACAGCAGCGCCAGCTCGAGTTCAGTAAGAGAACTCTGTGTCTTGTTTCTGTATCCCTAGTGCTTAATGCTTATATTTGTATATAACCCTCTAGCTCTCGTAGCTGTACATAACCGTAGCTCACCTAGCTGTATATGTATTATAGTGCTGCTTTTAAGTGTGTCAACCTATAAAGGGGCCCTAACAACTATACTATCTTTAATTTTTAACCAGTACAATCAATTGATTCTAATTCGCGGAAAACAACTTCGAGGCTCTCAAATATGGGTTGATTCACTTTAAAATTTCCTTATAATTAAATATGCTTATGGTGGTACATATTAAATCAGCATGCTTTACTAACTTCATATGGACATACCAACCATGCTAGTATTAGACTTTTATTACTATTTGCAGGATGAGGATTAAGTATAGATAGTGCATGCAGAGACTAACCTTGTAATGAGTGACTAACCTTGTAACAATAGCAATTAATCATGAATAACAACATTTTACTAACACACTACAAAGACACTAATAAAAACAGTGCAATTGAGTTATAAAACAACATGATCAAAGGGAAAGTTTAAGTAGCTGTCCACCAACACATGACGCTTATATAAAATCATTTGAAAATTTCTTAAAAAATGTAAAAAAGTTAGAAAAAGATAAACATCGACCAAAGGGTGCTGCTGAACTGAAAGCATTCTTGGAGAAAGAATACATATTACCTGAAGCCCACTTGGAAAAACGTGTGCCACGAGTAACAACCAATGATGAGCTAGACATGAAGGACTCTCTCATATACTCCAAAGTAAAAGAACAAAAGCTAACTGAAAAACTTGTACATACTGAAACACTACTCAAAGAAAATATAACTCAGTTAGCAGTGAAGGAGACAGAAATAGTAAATGTCAATTCCAAGTTAGTATCAACTAAATTAAACTTAAAACGAGTAAAGGCCAGAGAAAATTACTCACTGAACAAAATTAAAAAACTAGAAGAAAATGTGTCTGGGAAATGTTGTAAAGTAAATAAAGAATATGCACAACAGCTAGAAAGGCAGCTGGCTGAACAAGAAAGGGTGATTGCAGAACTGACAGAAAGTGTAGAATATTTAACAGACATTTTGCATGATAATAACATGGAGAACCGAGTTGTTAACATTTTTGATGAGAATAGCCAACGCTACAATACAAGTTTTAAGACATGTGTCTATGAACTATTGAAACTGCATGTGCGTGCTTCCAAAGTAGGGACCGTTGTTGAATCGGTATTGAAATTAGTAAACTGTTCTCCAAATAAGCTGCCTTCGAAACCGACGGTATTAAATATGAATTTGCAGCGATTATGTTTAGCACATAAACAACTAACAGATGTTTTTGTTGCCGAAGAAAGTACATGTCTATTAACGGATGAAACTTCAAAGTTTGGAGCAAAGTATATGGGATACGAGGCATCATATTCTTCAGGACAGTTGTGGGTGTTTGGCCTAAGAGAAATTGAGACTAAGTCATCACAAGATACACTGAAAGTGTTCAAAGAAATACTGTCGGACCTAGATAATGTTGCACAAACAAACACTGTATCCAGAGATATTGTGTCCCACATTTCTGCGACCATGTCAGATAGGGCAGCAACAGAAATGAAGTTTAACACATTGCTAGAATCATATCGGAAAGAAGTCCTGCCATTGACGTACCACAATTATGACAGATTCAGTGACGAGGAAAGATCTTCTCTTGAGAATCTCAACAACTTCTTCTGTGGGCTACATGCCCTGGTGAATTATGCGGAGACAAGTCAGAAGTGTTTGTTACAAGTTAACAAGGACATATTTGATGATGAACAGCCGATACATGATAGTTCATTCAGACAAACCAGTGAACCTGGAAGCTGTAGGCTAGTACGGACAGCCTCGAAAGCATTTGGTGAAGGCAGTGGCGGGGACGAGAAGAGTGGGTGTCAAGGACATTTCCGGACTTTCATGCCAGACTTTTTATCCGAAAGAAATATGAGATCAGTTCCTTTGAAATCATATGGGGGGATCAAGATTCAATATATTGTTCAGTAATGCCTGCTCTGTTTTCTTTCTTTATGAGAAAATGGTCGAATTTTTAGAGTCATATGGGGCTGAAAACAGATTGTTGAAAGCAGTGTTGTTTGATCTCAAAGTGCCAGAGTATATTGCTGGCGTAAAAGCACTTGGACTGATATGCAAAATCATAACAAGTCCTCTCTGGTCTATCCTGGAAGACAAGACTGTTTCTATTGCAGATATGAATGCAAAATATCAGCAGCTAGTATATTTCTTTGATGAGGCTGTTCGGGACATTGATGGTTTCATGATAGGACAGATAATATATGACAACCGTGTGGTGAAAGATCAATTCTTCGAGTGTTTAATACAACCACGGCCATTTGATCAAGCAGTCCACACATATTTGGAAGTGATTTTGTCAGCTTTGGGGAAGTTAGCCAAACGCCTATATGCTGATCATTTGCCAGGTGGGAAGTTGACAACAAGTGAAATCAAAGCAAAAGCAGCACCAATAACTTCATGTTTTGCCGAGAGTGTGTTCGGCCAAATGGACCATATGATGCGCACAAAACCGAACCTGTCCATTCTGGCTGCAGAAGCTAGCATTATGTTTGCATACACAAAAAAACACTGGAATTACTTAAATCAAAGGAGGTAGAAGAAAGAACAACTGTTATAAATAAGGCATCACGGCAAGTGGCAGGAATGCGTCGGAAATTCAAAGAACGGATAAATAGTATCAAGGAACAGAGACGAATAAAGATGCAAGAGAAAATAGAAAAGAAAGAACAAGCAGAGAGAGAGAAGATTAGAAAACAAGAAAGGTCTACACAGGAAATAGTTTTCCATGGATTGTGGCAATCACAAACAGAGATTGATCAGATGCTAATGTCGTATGAAACAAACCAACAAAAAGTAGATGCTTTGAAAGCCCAATTGAAATTTAGGAAAAGTGTACTATGTCAAGTACCTGAAACCAAAGCAGAATTCAATATAACAAAGACTGTTCCCGGGAAAAAGTCAAGAAAGATTCTCACCGCGGAAGAATTAACAGACAGTCTCAAGTCATTAGTTCAGCGAGCAGTTGTCAAGGACCGTGAGAATGAAGAAGAAAAACATATGCTGATTGGCAAACGAATAAAGCATCAGTTTACAATGACAGAAAATGGAGAGGAAGTTCTGAAGTGGTACACTGGCAAAGTGATATCTCAGGTGCACTTTCACTAACCAATAACCTTTCTATTTATATAATACTATATACTTAATCTAAAATTAAACTTGTTAAATATAATTTGTGGATTAATTGCCATATTTTAAATATGATAACGAAAACAAAATATTTTCATCTGAATGGATAATTGTAATCAAACCCACTTGAACATTAGTGAACTAGTCATTAACAAAATATATGGGGCCTCCGTGGCCTAGTGGTTAGAGTACAGAACTTGAAATCACATGGCCCCTCTCCGCGTGGGTTCAAATCCTGAGAGGGGTTTGGATTTTCATGAGAGGCAGTCTCCCAACTGACTTACGGAATGCCGATGGTTCTACCCGCCTTGACCAGCCCTTGTGGGCAGTTGAGTGTGGGGTATTCCTCCATCATTAAGAGTCGGGCATCGCTACATAACTGAAATAATGTTGATGTGATGTAAACCCATAAAAAAATATATATATATATATATCCATAGCTTATTATGTTTTAATTATAATATTTGTTTACTATTTTAATTTGTTTTTAATTTGTTTATTATTTATCTGCTTTAAATAACGTTTTCCAGGTACCGTGGTTCAGGGATTGGTTTAATGGCATATATGACGACGACCCAGCAGTCTACACTTTGAAATATTTGCCAACAGACCTGGAGAGGGAAGACCTCAAGATTCTGGTTTAAAGATGTCAGTTGTTTAAAGAGGATCTGAAGAACACTTAAATAAACAATAATCACACAGAAGCAGATAATTAATTGAGCTGTGAACAAGAACACTGGACTTGTACATCTGGGTGCCATTTTGCTGAAATTTAGTTTCCTAGTGTCGGCCATTGCTTATGGTCACAGTCATGTTATAATAATTGTTTTTGGCTTTAATCTTGTCAGGACAATACAAACAATATTATTAAACCACAAAGTTTCTTATGAATGACAATTCTGCTCTGTTTAACGACACACCGGAATATCGCCTTTTACGGTAGAAAAAAGGTCAATGTCATAAATTTAAAAAACATCATTACTTTTTTATTTTAACAGATATTAAGATGAAATAAAGACCATTGTTCTGCATTTGAAATTCCCTTTAAAATAGGCGTTTGACTGGCATCAGGTATCAAGGTACATGTAATACCTAATCATGTTCAATGCATAAGAATTCGTTTAGCGATGGACGCTTAAACAGGGTCAGTTACATGAAAACAGATTCTTTAGAGGCAACCTACAAACAATATCAAAATAAAAATGCATTACCTTTGTTTACGTCTAAATGGCGTCAAAGACAACGCGATGATGACGTAGATTTGACGTCACTATAATCTAAATAGCAATTCCATACCACAAATTCGATGAATCTCAAACATTGCGCTTCGATGTGAAAGTATGCAAAGGTTCAATAACAACGTTTTAATATATTCAAAAATTGAGGAAACAAAACCTTAAAAAACAAGTTATTGATTTGGTAGGACTATGTGTATAGGCCTTCACGTTCTTGGACACTGGTGTACCACAGGAATAGATAAAGTAGGCTAGTCTCGAAACAATAACTTCTTTTTGTTCAAAATTAAAGTTTATAAACAAAACCAGCAACCGAACAAAACTCGTCAGTATAGATCGCTGTACTTACCGGATTCAAACCAAGAATCCTCGTGTTCGGAAACGGACAGTTATCCCTAAATTTCTACTCTTAACGCAGATGCCGTTTAAAGATGTTTATTGAAAAACAATCAAATAATAGAATTAAGAATCAAATGTGTCATAAACCACTCATTAGTTAACAGCAATCGGAAATCTTCGGCAATTTCCGGCAAACAGGTCAACCAATCGTATCTACTCGGCAATCCCCGTAACAAGTCGGTAGATATACCTCGTAGGCAGTACATGAATACACCAGAAATCCTGGGGTAATTCGCCTTATTTCCGGCGGATAACGCAAAATGCACACAGGCCCTAAATATGAATTTGAGTACATACAAATTGGTTATATATCACAATTGAATGGGCTTTTTACCCTTTTCATTAAAGATGATCATATCAACACATCTTGTTTCATATTTTGTCAATCAGCTCTTTCCGGTAATCCCCGGCTTATGACGGGGATTGCCGAGTTGATACGATTGGCCCTTCGTTGCTGACCTACTTTCAAAAATGGCTCCCCATTACCTCCGAGGTTATTTTAAGAAATGGCCGAGGTGTTCCGAATGCAGGTCAACATCACCGACAATCGGAACTACTCGGGTATTTCCGTGAGCTGTGTTTTCATTGGATAAACCCGGTGTGTTCAGATTGCATCACCGAGGGATTCCGCTAGTATCTAACAGCAATCGAAACTACTTGGGAATTTCCGTGATATGAGAATGTTCATTAGATAAACCCAATGGGTTCAGATTGATTCAACAGGTCACATCGAAACATATTGTGCCAATTTGCGAAGCGTGCTCCTGAGATAATGCTTTACCAATAATGACAAATCTAACCCATCAAGTAATGCAACGTAACGTACGCAGAATTTGCTGATCCTTTGTATGTGACCTTTTATCACTTTATCTATTGGGCCAATATCGTGGTGCGTTCGACTGGGAACATACGGGCTCTGGGTTCGGAACCCCGCTCGGCAAATACCCTTTATGACATTTATGATTAAGTCAATGCTAGATTTATTTCGTTTCCCCTTTCATCTGATCAAATATAGGACAAAGTTCATTGTCTTGGCGTGTTTTTTTTTTAATTGTCAATACTTACCGACGATTTAAATACGATAATGCAGGAAAGCACCGTGTTACTAAGAATTCTGTTAAATAATGGTGAGGAAATGGATACACATGTTCCCCTTCCGCAGAAGTACGACCGAGAGACTAATAACGACGTTTTGAAAATAAAATGTAATTCAATCATTAATCTTTTATATGTCACAACATGTAATGCCCGATGTTTAACATTTTTTCGGCTTTCGTTGGCAAAATCTTTCAGTGTGGGTGGCAAATAGATTTAGTCATTTGGTTTAATGTTCATACTAAATAAAGACTTGGTTAAACGTGAACAAGGGAGATAACTGTGTTAATGACAACCGAATGAAAATTAGATAGGTTATCTCCCATAATACGGTGTATGTTAAAATATGTGATGGCTATCATTCAATGTGGCGACTGATTCATAGCTTTCACCAAAGTTCTTTATGTAAAGGCCTACTCCAGAGTGATTTCCGATTTTCGAGTGTTGTGCGTTGTAACCAATTGAAAGGATACCAGATACCATATTTGAACGAGCTTTCGACTTTGAAAAGATAATGCAACTTCAACTAGTATTGCAGGCTGGGAACCGGTCTCTCGTCCATCTTGTGGAACAAAGTGGAGTCATTAGACAGCGGGGAACCGGTTTACTAGAAGTGTAGATTTATGCCCCATTGTAAATCCAGCACATTAAAAAGGATATCTAACAAATGGATTTTTGTGATTTTTTAAAACAAAACAGATGACATGACCTCAAAAGAGTATTATTATTATTGGTTTACTCTGTCTACTTTGTTCCTGATCCAAAATCTTTGGTAAATACAAGGCACAGTCATATCTAGCAATGGTAAACTGTTTAAACAGTTTATTTTGTAAACTCTATCTAAACTTGTGCAATCCTAGGAATTCATCCCCATGGGTTGGGGTGTCTGGGGAAAAATAAAATGGGTCGACATGCTAATTACATGACATTAGCAATGGGCGTCCCTTGACTAGTCACTTCTTGGGTTGTCCATCAAAGCGCTAATAGCGGATAAAACCGTTTTGCACATTTAAAAAGAATATTATGAAAGCTCAGGGTTTATGCATCATCAAGATAATGGCATTGAGAGTGGTCATCTGTTTGGTGAAAAGGATTGTTTAAATCGCATTCTTTTCGTTTATTTAGCACATAACATAATCTTTGCGATATTCCCTTTAACGGAGGAGAAAGTAAAAAATTCTGACAGGGGCTTAACATCGTGTTGCACATTTCATTTTAATAAAAAATGAAAACACAGTGTAAATGCTTCTCCAAGAAAAAGAACTTGAAAGCGGTCATCTGTATTGTGACATGGATTGTTTAAATGGCATCTTTAATGTTTATTATGCACATAACAAAACCCGTGAGATATTCCTTTTAATAGAAGAGATAGTAACACGCACTGATAGGGGTTAAAAATCGTGTTGCACATTTATTTTTTAAAATAAAAACACAGTGTACGCAACTTCTAGATATGGTTTATTTAGCATATAACTTAATCTACGAGATAGTCACTTTAATGAAAGAGAAAAAGAGAAACACACTGCATTATCAAACTTACAGCTTTGTCCACATTTCAACTGCAGACGATCTCATTAACCGGTGAAATATTCATGGACGATGTGATTTGATTCGACAAACTGCAGTTTTACTCGTATGAAAAGAAAATGGTGTATTATTGAGAGCGTTTAGTACTACAAGTTAGATGAAGTTTGTCTTCTGCTGAGTGGCTGGAGGTTTTGTCTTCTGTAACCGGAAGAGGAAGTCGATCGGATTCTGACATGCGTACTCATGCTTGTAATATCCGGGTCGAGGAAGGATCGCCTTAGTCGGCATGCACACCGTGAAGTCTGGACAGTGACAGCTGAAGATATGATAAAACAGTTCGATTGACAATTGATCGACGCAAGATAGACAAACTTTTAATACTAACAATAACAAAAAAGAAATATAAATAGATAATTAAATGGATATATAAACAAACAAATAAATAAATAACAAATGTATTGATGTGTAATGGGAATTACATAACAAACCCATAACAAGTCCCAGGCCCCAAACGGGAAAATTTGGTTTGTGACTGATGTGATTTAACTGAAAAAATGATGAACACTGTCTTAATCCACAAAGTAAATTGAACAAGGATGCAATTTGTTCTCAAGAAAAGCCCGCTAGTCCCAAACGTTGATATTTCAGCGCGCATATAACTTCAATATAAGCCGCAATCTGAACACATCGGGTTTATCAAATGAAAACACCTCTGAAATAATAGGGATTACGCCATATTGGTTCCCAGCAGAATGACGTCACTTCACTTTCGTGTTTAAAAATGTGAAATCGAAAAAGTCGTTAAATTTGATTGAGGAAACAACTATTACATGTCACAACAACAATTTCGCCATTTGGTATGAGTTACTGATAAAAAATGATTAAAAAGGATGTCCAACACTTCCATACACATTGAACTACTTAACGTGCACGCTTAGAAAATGTGTTAATTGGCGGAAGCCGATTTATCCGAAGAATTGTAACCCTACTATTATATCCGAGGTGTATTTCACAGCTCACGGAAATACCCGAGTAGTTCCGATTGTATAAGCCGCTTTCGTCAATTTAAAAGTAAAAAGGATTGGTGTACTGGTGTGTTATTCAACCGATGTGCTTCTATAGATGAAAATAGTAAGAAAGGTCGAATAGGTATCCAAACCACACAAGTATACAGTAAAATGGATATTATTGTAAGTATTAAATAAAAAGAAGGACGTACTTGCACAGTTTTATACTGAACCTTCGAAATAAATAAATCAAATCAGTTAAATTGTGAGAACTTGTAGCCAGACCCTTTTGCCAAAGTTGATAATATGACTTATACCAATGGCGTGTACTGTGGTTTTTATATAGTCCTAAGACTTAAGAAAATCAATGAAAAAATGAGAATTGAATTAAAGAAAATCATCGATTTCGCTCCATCGTACTGTTGGAATGTGCAACTGAGAAGCCGGTTTTATAAAAAAAAAAAAAGAAGATAGAACTGGTTTCAGGGTGTGTCTCCATACATAGCGGCGAAAAGATTCTTAATAACTATCATTAAACAAAAAACATAAACCCTTACAGTACTGGAACCGACTTCATGCTTATGCAAACATGTAATATCCAGGCCAGCCGTCAAGTAGATTGGCGGGTCGACTGTGATCTAACCTGTTTGCTACTCTGAATATCTTTCCTCGTCAAAATTAAGTAGATGTCTAAGCTTTAGGAAAGCAAATGACACTTAAATCAATTCTAAGAAAAGTATCCACCATTCTAATGGTAAAATCATCAACAAAACAATATTTGAAAATAAAACTATGTGTACCTGCTTCCGACGAAAACACATATCCGAGGTTCAATTAAGAGCGAGTTGGAAAAACAGGCTGCATATCGACACAGAGTTCTATCGTGGCAGGCCTCCGATGTTCCTGGGAGCTGAATAAACTGAAATTGAATGAATGATTGATTTGATTGATTTGATTGATTTGATTGATTGATTGATTGATTGATTGATTGATTGATTGATTGATTGATTGATTTGATTGATTGATTGATTGATTGATTGATTGATTGATTGATTGATTGATTGATTGATTGATTGATTGATTAATTGATTGATTGATTGATTGATTGATTGATTAATTGATTGATTGATTGATTGATTGATTGATTGATTGATTGATTGATTGATTGATTGATTGATTGATTGATCGATCGATTGAGTGATTGAGTGATTGAGTGATTGAGTGATTGAGTGATTGAGTGATCGTGTGATTGAGTGATTGAATAAAATGTTGGTTGAGTAATAAATCGATGAATTGCTATGCAATGTTATTTGATGTACTCGTGTCCGTAGCAGAAGACAAATCCACCATGACAATTTGATTGGAACTGAAAATGAAATTAAGAGAAAACTCCTTTTCAGGTAGCCTTGCCAAACATTACACCGTTACATAACATAACCCAACGTTAAATAAGAATATAATGCTCAACAACACCTTACAGGAAGCAGATGTATGGTTTCAAGCTCATTCTAGAATTTTCATTAAAAAAATGATATAAAAATGACATAGAAAATAATAATAATAATTTACTTTCACATTCCCATAACTCTGTATATTCCGCATCAGGGTTAGGATTTCATAAACACGAGCGTTTTTTAAAGGTTCCTATTTAGAGAAGTAAGGAAATTTGGAAATCAAAACTAAAAAATTGATATGAATTGAAGAAAAGTCACTGGAAGCCAACCGAGTTCTTCAGTAAATTTCTGAAAACATGTATCAAGTGAAAAAATAAATATTCAAATCCTATTTGAGTTTCATCACTTTTGAGATTTACCATATACAGGCTGTACATCATAAAATAAATTTATGCTTCCTGAATTGATTATGCTTTCAATTGGTACATTTTATTTGATATCAAACAACAATACAAAAACTATTGTTTCAGTGACATTTTACTTTTTCTTTAAAATTGTCTCATCTATGAAAAACGACCTTTATAAAAACGCCTATAATCGTCTTTAATAATGACAAGGTATAAATAAATATCAAATTCATCAAATAAACTTCCACTTACATTTTTCGAGATGATGCGCTGGCAAAAAGATCGATTAAGTACGGCCAACACTAAAAAACTAGCAAGCCAAATATGACCCATGTTAGTCGGCAAGTTAGCTAGGACAAATGAGGAAATATGAATTGTGAATGGAAGCTTCCTTAATATTTGTCCACCAACGATTGAATATTCATGAACTGTACCAACAATGCATCTGGACTGCTCATCCAAACACGATATATACGTAACATACCGCATACTCGCTTGTGTCCTGCTCTGCTATATCATTAGCTATACAATCGTTAATTTGCAGGTACCAGCAAACGGAATTTTAGCGTGCGTTTTGTCCATTGAACGTGTCTCTTATAATGTTGTTTTTATATTATTAGGAAACGTCAGTGCTGATGTGCTAATTAGCACTATCACACGTCCGCTGGACTTGTTAAGTGGCTACGTCACAACCCGTTAATTTAAACAACCCATCCTCGAAAAAAGATCGTCAATGCATGGAAAACAAAAAACGGTCGAATCTCATCCATTGACAATGGATAAGATACATCATTATGCATTCATGCACCGACGGCATTTATCATTGAAGCTATCGATCGGGAAAGCGTCCGTGAAGAATCGGAACAATGCAGAGATGGTCACGGAATCAGTTCGTATTATATCTACTGTATATACCGACAGGGTCTTCCACAGACCTTTTAGGAGGCGGGGACACCAGCGCCTGAATGTCAAAGTTAGCACTATCACAGCGTCTTAATTGATTCCTCTGTTCTTCAAATTTGTCCATAGTGCTTTTACTTTAACTTTGTCCTGCAGGCGGTGTGCTTGCTTTTGGCATTATTTTCAACTTCATTTGTTTTGGTTTAAAAACAGACATTTGTGTCTTTTATTTCAAAAACTTACCATTTTATGATTCATATTAAAAAAACGATATTAACAGGGTAAGGAGGTACCAACATTTATGCTGCACATCCCTCACACAGAATCAAGCACCTGAGAGAAATCCTGGGGAAGACCGTGAATTAATCGTATTGTAGAGAATCTTCTTCAGATAAGACCAACACATATAGTCAGAGTGTTAATCCCGGAGGTGTAGGCCGGGGGTTCAATTACTGTTCCAGTTCACACCAAAGGGACGTTGCCCGGTCTTATTTCACCCCACCCCCACCACGCTCACAATTTACACTTATTATTGTTCGTTTTACCCTTTAAACATTTCATCACAGTTCATTAAAAGGGTTACACTGGTCTCATGAACGATAGCTAAGACCATTTTGATGTCATTGACATGTATCTTAACCCAAAAGCATGACATCGCTTTTAATCTAAACTGTAGACCCTCATACTAATATGAATTGATACGTCCTGGATTAGTTATGTTTTCAATAGCTTCTTTTAACTGATGGTCAAATAAAAATACACAATTTGCAATGTTTCAATGATAGACTATTTTATTTTTAACTTTCAAAGTTTTTCTTCTGTGAACAGAAACCTTTAAAACAAAGGGTTTATACGTGTTGTTTATCATTGCATGCATTGTACGCAGTCGAACAGTCTTCTGAATTGACATGGCGGGAGGGGGACCCCGGGCCTTCCCACAACGTTAAATATTTTCTCTGGGAACGCACATGGTGCAATTTCCCGCGTTTTCTATCTATTATCTTTTTGTTAATTAGTATTTGAACATCGAGGGTTTAAATGCAATACTTCTATTTAATAAGAGCTTCATGTCAAATTGACCGAAAGTAATCGTAAGATCAAGATTTCATGGCTTTAAATAAAAACAGAAGTCTTCGCTTTGACCATTTATTCTTGTAGCGTATGCCTATATGTATAAGTTGCCCTTTAATTTTTAACAACCCCCCGTAAGTAAAAAGACACTAAGTCCTCTAGGATATGCATGCTTCTTCTTTGTTTCAGTGATGATGTTTTTAGATAATTAAAACTTATTCTTTCGATTTTCAAAACTAAAATTGTGTAAAATTCTGCGTATCACAAAGAGTGCCTGTGCGCATTATCATAATAACAGATTTTAATTTATCTCAAAAACGAGTGAGTAGGTTCGTTGTTGTGAATGTCATACAGTATCAATTTATCGATTTCATTTTTTCCGACTTCATTGATATCAATTTAGTTTACAACCAACATGTACAACACTGAATCAATGCGCACCACTCACCCACGCAACCCACTTCAAGTTGAATAGGAAATTACGCAAACTTTCAGTACTTTGATCCCGAAATCGGGTCTATTTTTAGAAAGACGCGCGTGACTGTCATTCGGTAGTCAGCTGTAAACAGTAACAAAATGTCCACTGAGGTAGACGAGAAAACTCCCCTTGTTGATTATGTCGGATCCGACGAAGATGAACTTACTGGGTGTGGGGCTTCCCTACCCTGTAACCCTAAGAGGCCGTTACACAGATATCTGGTGTTGATCATTATGTGCTTTCTCAGTTTCGGTAAGTCCAAAAGTCACCAGTTTCGTTGTACTCGATATTGTTCGTACTTAACAGCTTCCTTGTTTCTGTTTGTTAAGCTCGAATAAGTCGGATACAGTCTTATTTTTCGTTCTTCTTTTCATTGATTTGAACCCTCTACCAACTAAGCTTTCTATACACGTTTTCTTACCTTACTTGTTAATACTCTAGAATGGAATTTCAAACTTTAACAACCCCCAATCAGGTGCTTGACACAATCTTCTATACTCAGTCCTTCTTGTGAGACTTTAAAACTAGGTCCTGTCCTATGAGTAGCCATTGGCTTATGCAATATGGACATAAAACCACTAACATGATAAATTTGTTGTTTTGGTATATACTGCAGACTTTTCTGTGCTTCCAAAGGCCCTCCAATGAATTATCCGATTTAATTTCCCTGAAATCAACAGGATCCCCAAAACTTGTATAGATCGAGAAATTATTATTCTTTTAAAAGAACAATGAACAACCAAAGGTTCTAAAACGATTCATAATTGCATTTTAAAGACTTCAAGATGCATGCCTATTCATCTTGACCTCTAGACTCACAAAAGTACCAGTCCAGGGTTGTCATTAAGAGCTGGCTGCCAGCCAATTTGACTGCTTCAAATAACTTTTTGGTTGGCTTAAATAAAAAGAAAAATATATGTAGCAGTTCATATGTAGTACTTATAACACCCAATTTATGTTGGGTGTTTGCTTCATTGGCCCCTTCCGTTAAATAGGGCTCATTAAATATTCATTGAAAAATTTCTTGCAAATGTTTCCAAACTATCTTCTGTCTGCATTTCACTGTTTATTTCAGGGAGTTACTTCTGCTATGACAATCCAGCTGCCCTACAGGATAACATGATTCGGGACCTGGGCATCTCCGTCAGTCAGTTTATGGGCTTCTACGCTTGGTACTCCTGGCCGAATGTCATTCTCTGCTTCTTTGGAGGATTCCTGATCGATCGTGCGTTTGGTGTCCGGCTTGGAGCCATCATCTTCAGTCTTTTTGTGACGGCTGGCCAGGTACATGATATAAATGATTTACAGGGATTTTGCCTTCTGAAAATTTCGCCTATAATGAAACATATATTAAACCAATTCAAGGTTTACATTAAGATTTGGAGTAACAGATCCAGGTTGAGATCTAAGCAATTCTACCAGACAACCCTCTTTTATCAGACTTTATGACTGGGCATAAAGTAACTGATTCACAAGCGATCTTAACCAATGATCTCCTTCGGCAATCGGTTCTTAATGGAAACCTTGACATCAGAGAACTCCCCTACAAAGCAAATGTATAGTGATTATATTGCATGTTTCTTGAACAGGTGTATATAACCCAATTTGATGTTTGACAAACCAATTATGAGAATGAAATGATACCTGTATATAAGAATGTCTCATTTGTTTTGGTTTTTGGGTTCGAAGACGTCACATATATTACAAATTTGCTCAATATTTGAATATAACAGTGGGGTATACACAGATCTTGGCAACTGAAAAATCATAACTTATGGTTATGATAATGAAAATGAATATAATTTTTATGTATCGTTTTATTGAGGGTTGAATTACAATTTCCATACATTTTCTTTGTGGGCAAATTTTCTAATTGGTCTTCTATATGTTGCTTTGTAGGTTAAAATTATCAGTAGGGGAAATCTTCAGCACCCATGAAGAGATATTGTGTTTTTAAGATTAACATGTTGAAAAAATTAATGCACTTCTTTTTATGAGGTTTTATACCACTTTCAACGATTTTTTTTTTCACTTTGAAAATTCGCATATATTTAACAATTTAAAAACTGCCATTATTTTTTGCATTTGGTTTCTGATATCTTCCTACTTTTTAGTCTAAAATGCTACAGAAGCCTTTAGAAACCTTTGTGGAAACGGTTAAGCTTTTAATGAGCATTTCAAAATGTCTTAAGGAAATCACACTTTTCCTGAATAAAAGATTTTACAGTAAACCATAACTTGTTTCAACTTTATCTAAACTTCATTTCTAGTTCAAAGATCAACTATTTTGTTCACAAAAAATACTGACAGGAAATATTTGTAAGATCATGTTTAAACTCTTGATCAGTGCAGTGTCATGTTTTATTGGATTTCAACCTCAAATGAACTGAACTTCAGCTTTGCAATGCCAAGGTCATGATTGATAAAGGGAGATGAAAATTTGAGTATAACCTTTAGCCAATAAGATTGAAGTGTCAATCCAACTCAACCAATGTCAGGATTTTGTCCATATGGGGAAGGGCCTAATAATTACATTTACATATTACTAATTTTGCAAGAAATGGCAGCTTTGGCGCCCTCAGATACAGGGAAAGAAAAAATAAAGATTTTCTGTTCATACTTTCAGATTGTATTTGCTTTAGGATCAATGCTAGACAACTACTGGGTAATGTGTGCAGGAAGATTTGTATTCGGGTAAGTGATGGTTTAGATTGAGAAGTTTATTTCAGAAACAACAAGACACCAGGGTACCGTTTTACTAAACATTTTACGCTTAAGATTTGCGTAAGTCTAAAACAACAATTCCTCTTATTTCAATATTGGACGAAGCAATATTGCAAAGTAACACATCATTGGAATTGTCTCTCCGAGACGCTTCCAATGAAGTGCCACATTGCAACATTGTACTTTCATTGAAGATTTTATCCATGTTTATCAATTATGACTTACGCAAATATTTTCCGTAACTTGTTTAGTAAAACGGTACCCAGGTTGTGAAACCTAATGAAAATCTCGGATGAAAATAAAGACTTAAAAGTTTAAAATATTTTTGAGATAGGACTAGAATATTAAACCATTGGTCCTGAGGAAGAAGGTCAGCTTCAGTTATGGGTTCAAATTCCTTGGTGGTAGGTAACACCTTATGCCTTTTCATTAATTCACCTTCAGCATGAATACATATATCTAGGAAGAAGAATGAAAAGTTACTTATGTAAGTAATAAGAACTAGATTCACAATAAATGTTAGGGGTCCTGCGCGACCAAGTGGTTAATGTGGCAGACTTTGAACTCTGTGGGTCCTGAGTTCAAGACCCAACTACACTCTCTGGTTTCATGGGACTTTCCTTTGGCAAGTCACTTCATAGCCCTAGTCTAGTTCTGGTAATCAAGGAAAGCTGTTACATAAATGAAAATTTGTTGACACGGCTTTAAACAACATACAAAGCATAATAAATGTAGAAATGGAAAAGCGAAAACAAAAATCTAGCAGACTACCTTCTACAGTTTAAGCCTGTGGTTTCTATTCTATTTTGTTGTTTACTCTTCTTTACAGTATTGGTGGAGAGTCACTTGCTGTTGCTCAGAATGCTTATGCCGTAAAATGGTTCCAAGGGAGAGAACTCAACATGGTTTTCGGCCTTCAGCTCAGCTTTTCCAGAGTGGTACAGTTTTCATAGTTATAATATTTGTTTACCCGTATGAGATAGTGGGGTCTCCATTACATAGTGATTATATTACAGAACATGAAAACACATGGCCCTTCTCAGCCATGGTTAAAATTTTGGTGTCGGAATTTGGTTTTCATGAGAGGTAAGCTCTCTCGTTCTACCAAGCTTGATCAGCCCTTATGGAGAGTTGAGTTTGGGTCATCCTCTAGCATCGAGAGTCAGGCATCACAACATAACGGAAATCATATTGATGGGATGTAAAACCCCATGTAAATGAATATAAATGAAATAGATAGATAGCACTGTGTAAGGGTCCCAGCCATATAACTGAGCACTGTTGAAAACCTATATCTCTAATTGAACCAACTAAATCCAAGCAAGGATAGCATGATGCTCTAAACATGTAATATGACTGAAAATTGTTGAAAATTCATTTAACTCTAATTGTCCCAACCAAGTCCAAGAAAGGATAACACAGTGCACTGAACATGTAATGACTGTAGACCGTTTTTGTTATAAAACGGACCAATTTAAAGCATTGTTTAAGCTTTATAGTTCTGGAACAGACTTCATGCTAATGCAAACAGTTTAGATCCAGGTCAGTTGCCAAGTAAATTGGCAGCTGGCCTGTGAGTTTACCTGTTTGCTCCGCTCCTCTTAATATCTTTCCTCATCGAAATTAAGTAGGTATTTAAGGTTTTGAAAAACATAGGACACAATGGTCTATTTTTAAAAAAATACACACCATTCTAATGATTAAGGCTCTTCTTTTCCAATTACAGGGCAGCACAGTCAACATGAATGTGATGCAGCCTATCTATGACTTTGTCAGTCGTTGGGACACAGGTTACAAGTGTTTAGGAATAGCCCTTTATGTAGGTCAGTAATAAATTGTCTTTTTATCTAAAGCTAACACAGTATGAAAACAGCAAAAGTATCAATGGAACATATCCTTTTATCGTAAGGCTCTAAATAAACATTACCTATTTGATTATTTACATACAGTCAATCATGTTTTGACCAACCTCTCTTAACCTTTTCCCAAACAATAACGACATTTGACCACTTTGTTGCAGACGACTTTAGAAAACATCGTAACAAGCAGTTTTTCCTTTTCCCACAATGTTTTCTGCCCTATCAGAAGATTATTTTCAAATTCATCACATTTTAAAATGTCTGCTGCAAACTCTTTTAATTTGGGACATTCGAAAACTTGTTGTTTGGGAAAGGGTACAGGATAAAGGCCATTCAGAAAGGTCAAACAGGAGCTTTTATGAAATGTTTGAGTTTGTGATCATCTCTCATTAGTCATTGGCTATGATGGCCCGTTCCTTCATGATTAGCCTTCCTTTGGAGTCCAAATAGTCTTAAACTAAGAAGATCCAGCCTGCAGGAACATTCATTTTGCTTTGATTTAATTATTGCTGATTTATACTGAAACTGACCAACAGCTTTGGTTTTGTAGGCGGTGTGATGTGCATCCTGTCACTACTGTGTGCCCTTGCCCTAGGATACTTTGATAGACGTGCCGACAGAATTCTCAAGAGGGGTTCTACTTCTTCTGGTAACAACCATTTATTTGATAATTTAACATGCTACAGATGCTCAAAAGACGTTACTCATTCATTAAAATGGATATCAAGTTTCACAGTATATTATATATCAAACTTCGTTTCTCTAACATGTACCTAGTGCTTCTATACATAGAACCATGTTATGCAATTTATCAATGGCAGATATGGTATATAAGGTGCTTAAAGCGCTATAGATAGTGGAAAGGTTAATAGCATTTGACATGTATTCAAAGTCTCAGGATATATTACTATTACCTTTTCTTTTTCATAGCAATTTCTATTTTTTCTTTGCAGGTCTTTTTTTTATCTCGTGAAAGAACATGACTATTTGCCGTACCTTCCATTTGTTATCTGCTGATACTTTTAATTACATATTGTAGAAATTGTTAATGAATGATGATAGCAGGGGTCACTAAACCTCATTTTGATTACCTCATCACCAATTGCCAAATCGCACTTATCCTTAATCAGTCTAACTTGTGTTAAGCAACCACCCTTTTGAGCAGCCAACCTGTCATAAACAACCACTACAGAAAGTCCCATTGTTAGATTTATAGTGTACATCAATTTATGTTAAGCAGCAAACCTGTCTTTAACAGCCAATTTTTCTTTTCCATAGACTGACCTCTTAACACAAGTTTGACTGTAGTTGTTTTCTAAATTTGAGTAAAAATTCGATTTTTTTCAATTATGCATTTTGAAAATGAGCAGTTTTTTTCTGCAGTTGTCCTCATAATTTTCATTAAGATTGATTTGTTCATTAAGGTTTTTCCAAAAAATTGGCAATATAGACAATTTATTTTGCCAACCCTGAATTGCATATGAATGATCTTTGTTTTCAGATGAGGTGATTCGTGTCAAAGATGTAAAGGACTTTGGAGTGATGTTTTGGTTGCTTTGTGTCATCTGTGTAGCTTACTACGTGGCTGTGTTCCCATTCATTGGCCTTGGCCTGTAAGTTCTTCTAGAGGTCCTTTAACCCTTTACCAAATGCCAAATGTTCGACTGTCCCAAATTGAAAGAGTTTGCTGATGATATTTCAAAATGTGATCAAATTGAAAAATAATCGTCTGGTAAGACAGAAAAGATTGTGGGAAAAGAAGAAATTGCTCTTAAAGAGCAATTTCTCCTTTTCCCACAATGTTTTCCAGAGTCGTCTGCAACAAACTGGTCGAATGTAGTTATCGTTTGGTTGTGGGTTAATGTGTCCTCTACATTAAAGGTTTTTGTTCACAGAAGAAAAAATTTAAAAATCAAAATAACATGTTGTTGAAACAATACAGTTTTTGTCTTGTTGTTTGATCTACAACTAAAAGAAGTTATTGAAAGCATGATTAGTTAAGGAAGCATCAATTTATGTAAGTATCTACAGTTTATGTGCAGTAGATCTCAAAAGTGATGCAACAGTTTCCAATTAAAGTGCTTGTTAATTCACTGTATGTACACTTTCTAAAATTAATCAGAGCGCTGAAGGACTAAGGTGTGTTTAAAGCAAGATGATTAAAGATATATTTGAAAATTTCTATGGGCAACATCTCGAGCAAAACAGCTGCTCCTTTTACCACCATTACTATAATCATTATTTCTGTGAACAGAGACTGAACGATAATCTATTTTTCGAACATCTGGACATTTTACGATTTCCCATGATGCAACAGTAATACTAATATAAAGCAAAACAAAGCGAGTAAATCCGGACTACATTCCTAGTTCCAAGAAGGTATTAGTCGGCACAGAGAAGGCTGATGTTTAATGAGTAATTGGGGTCAGACCACTGTTTGTGTATCGATAAAGTACAGTCCCTCAAAAAGTGGTATGTAAATTGTTACATACGACTGTTAGTCCAAAAATGATCTTATTTTGAAAAAGTAAAAATTATCTAATTTTGTTTCCAATAACTTTTCTTCAGTGCATATCATATAACAGTACAGCTGTTGTGCAGTTTGTAATTCATTTAAAGCTTCCAAGGTTCACAAAATGTAGTTTTATAATTAGTTAATTGATAATGCTTTTTTGTACCTTGCTGTTGTTTTTCATTTAGAATTTGCACTTGAATTACATTAATAAGTAAGTTCAAGTCCACATTTTCACATCTGTGAACAAGGACCTTTAAGGAATCATCCTTGACATATATTATGTAGCATAAAAACGGCGTGTCTGTACTAAGGTTGGCCAAGTTATCACATTCTGTTGAAAGGAATGGCTGCTAATTCTCATGACCTTTTAATGACAATGAAATTAACTCACTCAGATGTCTCCTACAATTATTTGGTGCATAAAGCATATGACCCTTCGTACCATCTTTTAATGCTCAAATAATTCATGATATTCATTTATATTAAGTGTGTATTTATCACAATGTTTTCAAATGCCATCTATGTATTAAAAGTTATCATCCTCAGGGAAAGGTTTCAACTAAGCAAGATTATGTTTTGGAAAATGTTTGGTCTGATCTTATTGTTAGTATTAGTTGTGGAAACCTATTCTTTACCAAAGTACAACAAAATGTTATAAGTCTTACAAGCCGCATCCTTTCTTTCCAACTAGAAAACTACAAAGGCGCTACATGCATATTTAGAGAAAAATAAGCATTTTATGAAATTAATTCATCTTTCAATGGGCATTTGTATTTCCTTGAAAATAAGTTTTTATATTTTTATCTTTCTGTTGTCTTCAGGGTTTTCTTTGAGATGAAATGGGGAATGTCACCAGCTACAGCAAACAGTGTAAATAGGTAAGAACACTTCCTCTGTTCACATCACTGAAAAGCCCTAGGTGTATAGGGATGAGTGATTTCCGTTCTTGTCGCATTATCTCTGCAGTGGTATTATAATGAAAAAGGTTAAATGAAGTTGTCTATGGCCAAATGATTAGTTCATGTCTTATACAGTCAAACTTGTGTTAAGAGGCCAGCCTATGGGACAGAGTAAATTGGCTGTTTAAGACAGGTTGGCTGCTTAACACAAATTGATGTACACTATAAATCTAACAATGGGACTTTCTGTAGTGGTTGTTTAAGGCAGGTTGGCTGCTTAAAAGGGTGGTTGCTTAATACAAGTTAGACTGTAGGTTTTTTGTTAGTTTAGGGACTCATTGTTGCAGTCCCTGGATTATATTTAGTACTTCTCATAGTTTAGTTTGAACTTACTTATTTAACATGGATTGTGACAGAAGCTTGAAGCTTATTGTATTCACTCTGGATGGCTGCTTCCTGGATGTTTAACCAGTACTCTTGCCCAGACTTGTAGGCTTGTACTGACAGTTATCACCTTGCAGCTAACAGGGATTGGTACAAGAGACTGAGACTCTACTAATACACCACTGTAACCCATTGCACTGCTGTCACCAACAACACCATACATGTAAATTCTTGAGTTGAACCTACATATTCTTTTTTTCATTTTGGCATCAGACTTGCTTATTTGTTATGCTATCCTCATTTCTAAAAAAGACTTGAACTTGACGTTCAGAAAAGGACAAATTTGCTTGAATATCATCTATTCAACATCATTTATAATTCATGCTTTTTCAAATCTTCTTATATCATTTTCATTGATTAGTACATGTATCATGTATCATTAGTCTTTTGATGTTATTTTGAGTACTGAGCATTTAACAGTCTCCTGGCTGACTTAAGGAATGGCAATGGTTCCCATCCATCTTGTTGCAAAATGTAATATTACTGGAAAACTGTCTATGCAATGTAAAAAAAAAATCAAACTATACAACAAAACAAATATATTATGTATAAATGTCAATGCTCAAGTTTGCAAATTGCATGTTTTCAATTTGGTACAATCTAAGAGTATCTTCCATTTGCTTATCTATTTTCAGTTTGGTGTATATAGTCTCAGCATTTGCTTCCCCTTTCTTCGGCTTCCTGATAGACAGATTTGGCAAAAACATTTTCTGGGTAATACTTGGAACCGTTGTTACCTTGGGCTGCCATGCTCTTTTGGCCTTCACCTTTATCACACCTTATGTTGCCATGGTAAGTGTGGTTGTTGTTGTTATAATGGTGTCAGCATACATACTTTTTGTGTGACGTAATCATTAAAACGATTAACATAATGTGACGTTGACGTCACTTCCTGTTATTGTTTTATGTATTAATGTCAGTTGTCCTAAAACAATTGTACTAACCAGATGTGTCTTGGTCTATTATATACCCACACATGGTTTTGACCCATTTCTTTAAATTGGACATTCAATCTAGTCCAAATTCAATGAAATCAACTTATTTTTAGCTCACCTGGCACAAATTGCCAAGGTGAGCTTTTGGGACTGTCCTATGTCCGTCATGTGTTGTCCGTCGTCTGGTCGTCAACTTTTCACTAAAACATCTTCTTCTCAGAAACTACTGGTTAGAATTCAATATAATTTTACAGAAATGGTCCTTAGGTGACATTCTTTCAATTTTTTGAAATTTATATTGTAAAATTGAAAAACATGGCCGCCAGGGGGGCGTGGCCTGTTTCTTTCAATGAATATTTAGAAAATCTTCTTCTCCAAAACTTCTGGTCAGATTTCAATAATATTTTACAGAAATCATTCTCAGGTGGTCATCTTTCAGATTAGTTCAAATTGTGTCGATATCTCAAAAAACATGGCTATCAGGGGGCGTGGCGCATTTCGTTCAATGAATATTTAAAAAATCTTCTTCTCCAAAACTACTGGTCGAATTTCAATGATATTTTACAGAAATGATTCTCAGGTGGTAATCTTTCAGATTTTTTCATATTGTGTCGATATCTCAAAAAAACATGGACGCCAGGGGGCGTGGCACGTTTCGTTCAATGAATATTTAAAAAATCTTCTTCTCCAAAACTGTTGGTCAGAATTCAAAAATATTTTACAGAAATGATACTCAGGTGGTCATCTTTCAGTTTTGTTCAAATTGTGTCGAAATCTAAAAAAACATGACCGCAAGGGGACGTGGCTCGTTTCATTCAATGAATATTTAAAAAATCTTCTACTCCAAAACTAATGGTCAGAATTCAATAATATTTTACAGAAATGATACTCAGGTGGTCATCTTTCAGACTTGTTCAAATCGTGTCAATTTGTCAAAAAACATGGCCACCAGAGGTGTAGCCCGTTTCATCCAATGAAAATTTAAAAAATCTTCTACTCCAAAACTACTGGTCAGATTTCATTCATTTAACACAGATATGATCCTTATGTGGTTCTTTTTAGCTCACCTGAGCACAAAGTGCTCAAGGTGGGCTTTTGTGATCGCCCAATGTCTGTCATCCGTTGTGCGTCATCAACAATTTCTTTAAACATCTTCTTCTCCTTAACCATTGGGCCAATCTTAACCAAACTTCACAGGAATGTCCATTGGGCGTGCTCTTCAGAAGTTGTTCAAAGAAATTGATTCCATGCAGAACTTTGGTTGCTGTGGCATGAAAAAAGGGGAATTTCTGCAATTTTTAAAAAATCTTCTTGTCTAAAACCACTGGTCAGAATTTAAAATAATTTCATAGGAATGTTCTTTAGGGGGCTAACATTTATAACTTAATAAACATATTTTATAAAAACATGAATGTCTATATTGAAAAACATGGCCACCAGGGTGCGTTGAAATTTGAACCTGTTGGCATTTCCACTATATACTTGTGTTGTAGAATTTTTAACAAATTACATCAATATTAATTTGGATGTCCAAATGTGCCAAAATAATAACTACAAAATGGCAACAATAGATCATACTGGACAAAAGTACGGGCTGATCTTTGTACATACACAATCTGTAAAAGTAAAATATTCAGTTTCCTCATTGTAAGAATTATGTACCATTTGAATGTCCCACATCAAGCATACAGTGTCCAACTTGTAAAATTGGATGGAAAAATAGGTCAATGCATAGAGGTATAAGAAACTCTGTAAAAGTTAAAAGCAATGTTGCTAATTATTCTTCAAATAGGTGGTAATCTCAGGTGAGCGGTTCTAGGGCCATTATGACCTCTTGTATATTAAAGACTTATGTTTGTAGTCAAAATTGAGCATAGTTGACCTATTTGTTAATATAGAATTGTGTATCTATGCATAGATTGAACTCGGGATTGGCTGATATTTGTTCGTCAAGTTATTCAGATGTGATTCATTGGACTCTTTACAAAGTGACCGTGTTCTTTGAAGAGAGAGACCTGACTCGGCCAATATTTCTGACATGTTATGGAGTAAACTATTAGCATGCTTGGTAATTTTCTAAAAATAGTTTTTTGTGTTGTCTGCTTTCCAAAACCTTAAATGTTCACTTGATTTTGATAGGAAAAGATACTTAGAGTAGCAAACAGGTTAGATCACAGGCCAGCCGCAAATTTAGTTGGATCAGACCTATTTGCATAGGCATGAAGACAGTTCCAGCCCTATAAGGGTTAATGAGACATTATTCATTTCTTCATATGGGCAACCAGTCAGTGGCTTGGAAATGATATTGTGCAGTTCTGAATAGAAAAGTCCAGAAGCTAGGATAGAGACAAGAAGGCCATGATTTAACTAAAGTACCGTTAAACAACCCTTAAAACCCTATCCACTCTCAATTTCATTGCTCATGTTTGTTTTTCAATGTAAGTCATTATTACTGTTGAAAAGTATCATAAAACCCTATCAACTCTTGAATCTACTGCACATGTTTGTTTTTCAATGTAAGTCATTATTACTGTTGTAAAGTATCATAATCCCCTATCCACTCTTGAATCTACTGCACATGTTTGTTTTTCAATGTAAGTCATTATTACTGTTGTAAAGTATCATAAACCCCTATCCACTATTGAATCTACTGCGCATGTTTGTTTTTCAATGTAAGTCATTATTACTGTTGTAATGTATCATAAACCCTTATCAACTCTTGAATCTACTGCACATGTTTGTTTTTCAATGTAAGTCATTATTACTGTTGTAAAGTAAAATAACCCCAGATCCACTATTGAATCTACTGTGCATGTTTTTTGTTTAATGTAAGTCATTATTACTTTTGTAAAGTATCATAAACCCCTATCCACTATTGAATCTACTGCGCATGTTTGTTTTTCAATGTAAGTCATTATTACTGTTGTAAAGTAAAATAACCCCAGATCCACTATTGAATCTACTGCACATGTTTGTTTTTCAATGTAAGTCATTATTACTGTTGTAAAGTATCATAAACCCCTATCCACTCTTGAATCTACTGCACATGTTTGTTTTTCAATGTAAGTCATTATTACTGTTGTAAAGTATCATATACCCCTATCCACTCTTGAATCTACTGCACATGTTTGTTTTTCAATGGAAGTCATTATTACTGTTGTAAAGTATCATAAACCCCTATCCACTCTTGAATCTACTGCACATGTTTGTTTTTCAATGTAAGTCATTATTACTGTTGTAAAGTAAAATAACCCCAGATCCACTCTTGAATCTACTGCACATGTTTGTTTTTCAATGTAAGTCATTATTACTGTTGTAAAGTATCATAAACCCCTATCCACTCTTGAATCTACTGCACATGTTTGTTTTTCAATGTAAGTCATTATTACTGTTGTAAAGTATCATAAACCCCAATCCACTCTTGAATCTACTGCACATGTTTGTTTTTCAATGTAAGTCATTATTACTGTTGTAAAGTATCATAAACCCCTATCCACTCTTGAATCTACTGCACTTGTTTGTTTTTCAATATAAGTCATTATTACTGTTGTAAAGTAAAATAAAACCCTATCCACTCTTGAATCTACTGCACATGTTTGTTGTTCAATGTAAGTCATTATTACTGTTGTAAAGTATCATAAACCCCTATCCACTCTTGAATCTACTGCACATGTTTGTTTTTCAATGTAAGTCATTATTACTGTTGTAAAGTTTCATAAACCCCTATCAACTCTTGAATCTACTGCACATGTTTGTTTTTCAATGTAAGTCATTATTACTGTTGTAAGGTATCATAAACCCCTATCAACTCTCAATATAAACGCACATTCTGTTTTTCAGTTAACCATGGGTCTTGCCTATTCTATATTAGCCAGTGCTCTTTGGCCCATGGCCTCCATGATTATACGTCAGCACCAGTTAGGCACGGCATACGGAATGTGAGTACAAATGAACAAAGAACTATTTTACTACAGTGACACTAACTTTTTTTTTCTATATAATCTATTACCTTAAAGCATTCAAATACTCAATAAAAAAGAAAATAGTAGATGAAAAGAGGATATAAGATGGAAATCAATACTGATGCGGGTGTAAAGCGATCAAATGATCTAGTGACGGATACAAAAATGTTATAAGGCACCCGGCTAAAGGTCTGAAAATGGAACAGGTGACAAGATAAAGATTGTTACAATAAACCTTTTATTTATAAACCCATACTTAGATGCACTTGTTGCAGAAATCTTGAAAAAAAGAAATGTTGTGAAGAGCAATTACTCCCCTCAAGATCTATTGTATTGTATCTAGAAAATATCTGGCATTATGAACTAAGGCTATCCTTTTATAAGCTAGGCATTTCAATATAAAAAAAAAAATAATTGAACATGGTGTAAAAACCACAATTAAACAAATTTGAGGTAAGGTGTAATTTAAGAATATATACTTTCTTTACTTTCAGAATGCAAGCCATACAGAACTTGGGTCTTGCCACCATATCAATAGTAGCAGGAAGTATTGTAGATACAAAGGGTTACCTCATATTGGAAGTGTTCTTTTTAGCCTGGCTATGCTGTGAGTAGTTCTTTACAAACATATATTATTATAAAATGCATTAGTAATTATTTTAACACTTTCCGTTTAGAAAAACCATTAAGAGTATCTTGGAGGTATATTGGTGATAATGAAATTGATCACGCTTATCAGGTGACACTAGCAAGGTGTGCCCAAGAGCAACCCATTTCTATTTACAGTGAACCCTCGTTTATCCGAACACGTCCGTTCCCAACAAAATGTCCTGTTTACCGAATAATCCGGACTAATGAAGCAGAGCATGTTCTTATTCACATTAAGAAATTAACGGTCTGTATGGGCGGTGTATAGTTATAACCCTTTAGCAAACGCCAAATTGTCGACCGTCCCAAATTGAAAGAGTTTGCAGAAGACATATCAAAACGTGATGAAATTCAAAGATAATCTTCTGATATGGCAGAAAACATTGTGGGAAAAGGAGAAATTGCTCGTCATGAGCAATTTCTCCTTTACCCACAATGTTTTCAAAAGTCGTCTGCAATAAACTGGTCCAATAATTCTGTTCCCTTACTATTTTGTTTGGATTGCGAGACATCCGGATAATCGGGGTCCGGATAAACGAGGGTTCACTGTATTAAGTTTTTCAATCAAAGCACTGAAGACCTTAATGCTTGTTTGACATTTATCCAATGAATATACAGGTTTTCAGGTTCTTTTAAATGAAGATATTAAAAATTGTCTTTTATAAAGTGATGAGGATTGCTCAAATAATCTTTTTGATATTTATTACTCACACAGCACTTTCTATGAGATAGTTCCTTAGATATTTTTTTTATAAACCATTTTTTACTATTCGTGAAATTCATTTTAAATTGAAATGACTATTGGTTGAGTGGGGTCTCTCTCTTAAATCAACATTGTCACATAGTAGACAGACCAATAAAACACGTGTCTTAATAATTATATTAAACAATTAAACGAAAATTTGGCCATCATGTTTCAATCTTGGGATCCCTGTATAACAATCAAACTGGCTACTCTCTGAGCAATTTTGGCACTTAAGCAAATAAAAACCAACAACAACACTGGTTTATTTTATATTTGCTTTAAAGCTATGTGAACATCTTTTCAGATATATTACATTTTATCTTTCATTCAACAATACAAGGCTTAGGCTCTGAAATTACCTGCCAAAGGACAGACACTATACCATAGGTATGGTAGGTGCTTAAACTAGGGACCACTGAGTTATATATAAGGCACCTTAACCCTTTACCAAATTTTCAACTGTCTCAAAGTGAAAGAGATTGCAGATAACATTTCAAAATGTGATGAAATTGGAAAGTTGTCTTCCGAAAGGGCAGAAAATATTTTTGGAAAAAGAGAAATTGCTCGCAATGTTTTCCAGAGCCATCTGCAACAAACTGGTTAAATGTCGTTATTGTTTGGTCATGGGTTAACCAGAAGACCCAAATTCTGGTTTGACCATTTTCTTATTGTTTTGTTTACAGTGGCATTGATCGCTGCCGTCATACTGTACCTTGTGGATGCTGCCAGAGGGGGTCTTTTGAATCAATCAGCTGGAGAAAGAAAGAAAATGTTTGAGGAAAAGGAGGAAGAAGTGAAAGAGTAAGTTAGAATGAAAATGGGATCACCATTGTTTTCCTTGACCACTAACTTATATAGTAAAAGACTCACACCTCCTGGATATGACCTTAAAGAACATAATTTCCCTTGATTAATCCATACATAAGGGGTCAAAAGTCCCCCAAATTAGCAAAAATATAGGTTTCAAGGGAAAACCCTGGACCAGCCCATAGGCCAGTCCTTGCGGTTTCATTGTCCAAGCCATTATGATATATACTTTTAGGCCTTCAAGGTCTAGTAGTTAGAGTATTGATTACATAGGGTCTTAGAACTCTAGAGTCCTGGGTAAGAGCCCCACCGACACCATTGGTTTTGTGGAAGTGACCTTTGGCAAGTCACTTCAGAGCCCTACTGATGTATTCAGGAACACCGTAACATAACTGAAAAATTGTTGACGGGGTGTTAAACACCATATTGACATACACAAATACACGCATCTTCATCATGTTTCTCTTTTTCTTACTTTACAGGAAAGGTCTAGTCAACTGATGGTGGAGAAACGGCCAACAGCTCATCCCTTTTTTAATCCACATGCTGTTTTAAAGATGTATAAAAACAATATGCAATTTACCCTTTTTGTCTAACTTAATATTTTTATCTGGCAACAGTAGATGACTGAAGTAACAATTGTGATGCAATACATGTAGATTTACTACCCAATGTAAGATTTCATTTTCTTACCTTTTATTTGTGGTCTGCTAATGGTATCAGTTTGGAAGTGTCACAAAATCAAATATGATTATATATAGGACAGCAGATGACTGAAGAAACCATTGTGACAAAAGAAGAAATGCTCAATATGAGCAATTTCTTCTTTTGTCTCAATAGTTTCTTACCCAATATCATCAGGATTTGTTGTTCTTATTTTCTTTGTGACGTCTGCTGATGATATCAATTTGGAAGTGTTACAAAACCCTCATTGACAAAATGGGTTTTATCTTGATTCATGACAAAATACTCAAATATATTCAACCAAGGGCTGTATAAATGTAGATATGATATACATTTTCTTTTGTTTTATTTAAAGATGAAGAATCATTATACATAATATTGTAATTATTTGTTGTTAGATAAATGTTTTTTACTATGTAAACTTTTGAGTCAGTAATTGTTGTTAAATTTTAAAAAATCTGAACTTTATTAATTGTCAAACTTTACAAGTAGTATTTTTTCCATATTTTAGCCTAATTGAGTTTTGATTGGTTGTAAATTTCTTATTGAATACAATTCTTTATATTTTAGCCAGTTGGATATGTTGGATATTTGAAAAATTTAAACATGGTTGATTGTTAAATTTTACAGATAGAACTTATTGTAAACTATGCTCTTTCCTAACTGAATTTTGCATTTTTTCTCTCAAATTGGATTTGGAATGGTTGTACATTTCTTACACAATACAATTCTTTGAATTGAAGCTGTTTTAATTTAGACTTTTAAACAAAGTTAATTGTCTTATCCAAGATGTAGGGTTCATATAACCTTTCTATTTGATTGGTTGAACATTTTTACACAATATTCTTTTACCTGAATAGTTTCAAAATGTTGTAAATATTTTATTTTATGAAATCATCTGTCTATCAAACTAAACAAGATAAATTGACAAATTCTTTTAACATACATTTTTTCCCCAAAGAAATTAAGAGACGTTTTTAAATTTGTATATTTAAAAAAAAAAAAGAGGTTAAAATTTACATCTATTACATAGTGCCTGTTCAGTATGAATTCAGTGTATGTCTCTTATAATTACACTATTTTGATTGTTTTAGTGAAGTTTTTTTTATACAGATAACCTGCACAAGGCATAACAACTTTTTAATCATATTGCCAAGTCTTAAACAAAATGGATAGTTTTTAGTGTTTTAGTTTATTTTCTTATTGTGATACCAACTTGCATGGTCTCTATGTATCAAGTAAATTTCTGTATCTATGCAAGAATCAAAATGATTTAGTTTGTCCGATTATATTATTACCAATTTTTTGTCAAATAATTGTTGTACTTTTCACCCAGTCTTTTTTGTTTTAAATTATATTTCAAACACTACTAAAGAGAAGGTTAAACTCACCAAATTATGTCTATGATATTTTGCATGGTCGAATTTCATACATGTGTTCATCATTAATCTGAACTAAACATTGTTCTATTATAAGAATTGTGATTTTTGCCTGCTTCTATGTACCAGAAAAAGTCAATAATTGGTGATATGCACCTCAAACCATAGGCTGTATATACATTTTAATTTCTTGTTCAATTTAAAGAGAATTTTAGAATAGGAAAAGAAAATAATAATTTGGAAAATCCTCCTTTAATTATATTACATCATGTATGCATGTCAGTCACCTCTAGTAGCCAAGAAAACAATCAATTGTGACAAAAGAAGAAATTTTCCAAAAATAAATTGTATTCTTTTGATCTAATGTATTGATCTGTTATATATTTAAATTTCAACTCATTTTAAACAAATTTTAAAACAACCACAACTTTTGTTAACATTTGAAGTTTCATAAAATCTTTGTGAGACAGGCTCATGGAGAATACTAGCTTCACAGTGTGCTCTGGCATTGACTGTTGGGATACAAGTCAAACCGAATATTCAAATACATTCAAATAGAAGTAACCTAATATTAAAAAAGTGGTTTCACTATTTGTCCCCATCACTAGATTTTACTAGTACATGTATATGCAACAATAGGTTGAGGTATTTGGACTGTAGTTCTTTGTAAAAGAATTGCACTAATTTAGCCTATTGGTAACATTTTAGCACCATAGACATTTTAACTATGAGGTTTTGGTATAAACGCTTTTCACATCAGAATGAATTGAACTTTATTCTTAAGTCATCTTCTCTTATCGTGTTAAAGAAGATGCATTTAAGCAATTGGTTTCATGAAATAGAAGGAGTGCGTAGTACTGATATTAAATAATGTCATTCTAGATATTAAATTATGTCGTTCTAGTATTGTTTTTGTCAGTCATGTTTAGATTTAGCCACATTGAAGTTGCCATACCTTTTAATAGTTTGATAAAATCTTTTTATATTGAAGATACAAATATTATTTTGATTAAATAAAATGATTTGAAACTCCAAATGATTGTTACATTTCTCTCAGTTGATTTAACCCTTATAGTGCAAACAGGTTAAATCACAGACCAGCCGCCAAGTAATTTGCCGACTGGCCTGTTATCTAACCTGTTTGCTACTCTGAGTATCTTTCCTCTGCAAATTTATGCAGATACCTAAGGTTTTGGAAAGCAGACGAAACAAAAAGCACATGTTGTGTCGTTATTGCTGACCAGAGAAACTAACACTAAAAAAGGTTTTTAAAAAAGACGTCCTGATTAAACATGTAGCTAGACACACGCAACGAGATATTTCTACTAATGCCACAACCGTTTCTAAAATCCACCACAAAGAAAACATCCTTTTTCTCCTCTGTTGTTGTCGTCTGCAGATATTTTGAATTTGGACCACTTTAAAGTTCATTTATACATGTGCTTGCATCCATAGGGGTCTGCAGTTATCTTGGGGTCAGTACTACGTAATATACCTTCCATAGAACTGATCCCAGAATAACTACACATCCCTTTTCTTGCATCGAGTAGTCAGTCTGATGTCTTCAATTTGGACTGCCCGATATTGGAGAATGGGTTAATGCGATCAAACATACTGCTGCTTCAACGTGCACGCCACGTAACTATTTAATGAAAAATAACACAATTGGTAAGTTTTTGTCAAGTGGTTTCATCAAAACAATTGTAGCAGGAATGCTAGAACTGATTTATTTTTTAGAAGTGTGCTTGTATCAGGGCAAACTTTTTGCAATAGAATTAAACTGTCATATTCAACATGTGCTTGCATTAAAACATTTGTCATTGCAATAAACATAATTGCTAAAAGTCGTCTTTTTTTTACATGTATACATGTAGTTCAAAATCGTAACAGAAGTGCTATAATTACCTAAATCGTCATTTCCCATATGTGCTTGCATCAAACCTATCGTAACATAAGCTTGCATCAAAGCAACTTCAACAGAAGTGCTGAAATTGAATCTTTATTTTCCACTCGTGGTTTCATCAAAGCAATTATGACAGAAGTTCGAAAAACTAAATCATCCTTTTACACAAATGTCCTTGCATCAAAGCTACCGTAACAGACTAAACTTAAATCATCAATTTCTACATGTGCTTGCATCAATGCTATAAGTGCTAAATTTAGAATGTTTGTATTACTCATGTGTATGCATAGCTATAAGTGATAAGATTAAATTGTCATTTTCCACCCCTTATTGCATCAAAGCTTTGAGTGCTAAAATTAGACTTGTTATTTTCCACACGTGGTCGCATCAAAGCAATCGTAACAGAAGTGCTTCTTTTCCTTGGGGCATGGGCATCCAAAGTTTTGACAACAGGCACAGTCTGTCAGCGTCGGGTCGAAATCGCAGCCACATCCAGTTGAGGAAGCTGTGTAGTTTAAATCCCCAAAGTCTGAAATGAAAGGGTTTGTTTGAGTCGGACTTAAATTAGTAATAAAAGTGACATCGCGATAAAACTGGGAAAATGATAGAAAACGGAGCTAGATAATGAAGTTATTATATTTTATGTAGTTATTGTAACAACAATCTTAGAAACAATAAATTAACTTTAAATAGGGTTTAATTAGGGTTTAAAAGCCAAATGAAATGACACGGACTGCGATGTATGTGATATAACTCATGATACGTTGGAAGCCACGCTAGATGCATGTACCGAGATTGCTTGTACGTCATAACACCAGTCTGAAACAATCGATTAGTTTGTTTGATAGGGATCAAAACCGTATCTGTTATAAGATTGTTGTCTTCTTGTTGATAAACGTCGGTTTCTACGTTATTTCATCTGTATAGCCGGTTCCAACCGTGTTTTATCTTTTTAACATTGAACAAGTCAATGCTGCACTGTAACCAATAGGCCACAGACGCCCCGAGAATGCATGTGATGTTATTCATACTATCTAGACATCATCAAAACGGAATCGACGCCTTATTGGGATTTCCGACATGAGAACGCTTTTATAAACTCGCAAGATACAAATTGATGCATTGATTGAGGTAAACTGGAGCTTACTTGGAAATATTGGTGCTAGTGTCAGAATGTTTGAATTTCCGGTGCCACCATTTCCACTTCCGGCAGTTGTCAGCACATCGCCTGGAATGAAGGTATTTGATTGTAAATAAATGAGTTTACATCACGTTTACATATCAGTTATATCGCGATTTCCGACTCCAAAAAACGATGGAAAATGACCTTAAATATTTCCCTCCACAAGGGCAGCCAAGTCCATTTGAAAGTTCATGAGAAGTATGTGAGCTTTATCGTTATTTGATCATGGACAAATAATTACGAATAGTATATACTGGTGTTATTGCACACATTGACAAGAATCAGATATAATTTCTGTACTTCCTTTGCAGAATCTGATTGTACTTCACAAATTTCTATAAAATATCAGTCATAAAGATCTTTATTTATCCGATCACCAGCGTAACATGTATCTACGGACCGATAAAATGATGCCTTTATCAGTTTGGTTAGCTTCCAATTGATCAAGAGATCTTTTTCGTTTTAATTATAGGATAACAGGTAACAGGATAACAGAAAACCCTTATAGTGCTTGAACCGACTTCATAATTATGCAAACAGGTAAGATGCAGGCCAGCCGCAAAGTAGATTGGCGGCTGACCTGAGATCTTTTAAAACGGCTTGCTACACTTAGTATCTTTCCTTAAAAATATTAAGCAGACATTTAGAAAGCAGACGACACAAATATATATATATATATATATATATATATATATATAAAAGTATCCAGCATTCTAAGGGTGAAATGCAGAAAATTGATCTATGCTTCAGAAG
Organism: Cerastoderma edule; assembly: GCA_947846245.1. NCBI lineage: Eukaryota > Metazoa > Mollusca > Bivalvia > Cardiida > Cardiidae > Cerastoderma > Cerastoderma edule. The sequence goes on from OX401419.1 coordinate 18,723,251, forward strand.
CTTATTATCTGGTTCGCTTTTTGGGCACCATGATACTATAGCCTTGCCCTGTAATATTTTCGATTCAAGACAACAACATCTTTTCGCTCTCTATAAAGTGTGTAGAGTTTTAACTAGAACTACCTGGTGTCGGCGATGGTGTTTCAGACGGAATCGGCGATGGTGTTTCAGACGTAATCGGCGATGGTGTTTCAGACGGAATCGGCGATGGTGTTTCAGACGGAATCGGCGATGATGTTTCAGACGGAATCGGCGATGGTGTTTCAGACGGAATCGGTGACGGTGTTTCAGACGTTGATGATGGCATCGTATAAGACGGCGTGGTAACTGAAATGATGATAAAAGAAATACCCTCAAGATTTATTTGCCAACATTTAAAGTATAAACTTCTCTCCTTCCATTTTCATCCATGTAGATATATCAATTAAAAAAACTTGTAGTAAATGTAAAACGCACATTCTAGAAGTTTAACCCGAGGAAATTGCATTTCTTATATTATTCTTATGCATTCAAGGCATTCGTGCACGTAGAGAAAAATTAGTACTTTGACGTTAGGATCTGAATCACTTCCGATATAAATTAAAGAGAAACATATCGCCGGTGTTAACTGAAAAGGAATGCATCAGAAATGCACCACATTCATTTAAATGGAAAGGATGGATCGATCTTTAACAATAATAAAAACATACAACTTACAATCTGGAGTCCAAGACGTTTGATCTATATCCGGTTTACATGTGCCTTGGTTAGTATTGACATCTTTGTCTCCCATCATGTAGCAAACGTTCTGGATTTTACATGTACCAGGCTGAAAGTGAATTATGAAGATGTGAAAGTATAATAGGATAATTAGTATACGCTAAGGGCATACGTATCGTAGTCCCTTACAAACAGAATCTTTCTCTTTGTACATTGAATCCTGAAAACAATGCAGCTGCGTTGAAAGAAATAAGTTTTCAACTTTTAACTTCATATCAGTGAACAAGTACCTTTAAGAAGTAAATACTCATCTCGTTTCCATATTTCACAAATAAAGGAATTCACAAATGAATTGGTTGATTTTTCAATGTTTGCTTACGCAAGTTATTCCATAGGTTTATCAGATGATTCTTTGATAACCAAAAGAAATATTTATCCTAGGTTTAATAACCAGATGAAGTATAGGTATACAAAATGACTCATACCTTGGTTTTACAACGGAAATGATCAAAACATGTTTGGTATTAAGAGTTTTATCAAATGCAAACTTGATAATTCTAATTAATGTTATTACTTAAAAGTTACACATGACATGTTTTATTTTATCAATTTTGTAAGGACATACAAAACAATTATTACCTTGGTTTGACAAACAAACTGATCATTGCACGTTTGGCACTTCGAGTTGTAGTATAGGTAGGTTACTTCGTTACTTGTCCCAACATTTTTGTTATTGACCAGGGATAAGCGGTAAAAACCAACGGCTTTATCTGAAACATCAAGCATTAATTAAGCATACATATGTCAGCATATTACAGCATATGTGATTTTATGACGTGTCCACTATAACAGAAGCCTAAGTAGCCGAAAGTTGCCGAGAATAAGTATAAGAAATTTGATTGTGATACTTCACCCTTTTCCAAACAACAAATTTTCGACTGTCCCAAAATTGAAAGAGTTTACAGACGACATTTCTTAATGTGATGGAATTGAAAAATATTCCTCAGAAAGAGCAGAAAATCTTGTGGGAAAAGGAGTAATTGCTCGTTAAGAGCGATTTCTCCTTTTCCCACAATGTTTTCTAAAGTCGTCTGCAACAAAGTAGTCAAATGTCTTTATTGTTTGGGAAAGGGTTAAAAGAAAGCATTGTGACAAACTGAGCTATATCTGCTACATGAGCAATACACAAATTCATTTTAGGTCAATTGTACAAACAAGGAAATGCTAAACTGTATGTTCCATAGGACATATGGGTACACAGGTATGCGGAGGCCAAGATATTAGGGCTATTTCTATAGCTAACTTCTTTAGTAATAATAATTTTTCTCACTATTTTCCTGTAAAACACTGTTTCACCAACGTTTTCTCATAATACGGCGATAGTTTACTGATCCATGTCTCTGGGTCGTCCACATTTCAAGGTTTTCAACACAATACTTTCGTTCATGTATGTGCTCCATGTTTGGTGAAGCAGTGTAACTTTATGTATGTAATCTTGCAGCGAACCCTCAAAGTGCTAGATCATAACACATTGTTGTTCTTGTTACCTGTGTTTGGTTTCTGAATGGGGCATTTGACGTTGCTCGTCGACATGAACAGAATCGGTGTTTCTCTTGGTAACCGGAAACCTCTTGAAGTTGGGTTATCCTGAAAGGAAACGGAAAAAGAGATAATCAATTTTCTCCTATACTACACATATTCGAATGCCATTGAATAGTTTTTAGCCAAACTTCGAATAGCTATTTCACTATTTGTTCCTATTCTCGCACTATATTGAATCGCATTTCAAAAGAGTTTTTCTTTTTTTAACCTCTGTAACAAAAACAAAATAGTTGCTCATGGCAATCACATTTCTACCATTTCCAAAGTGGCTCCTCCTCAAAACGAAGGAATAATTATTATAACTATTAATTATTTTCAATATTCGTCTCCAGTCATATAAATTTCTGCAAGTCACACTTCCATATGATGGAAACTAGAACATGTTTACCATTTATACTAAGACTCGTATTATTTGCACCAGAGGGAGGTTTGTAAGATTTCCCGGTGATCCCGAAACCCTTGAACTATTTCAATAATGGCACACAGGCATGGCTTTCTATGTAATTGGCATGGTATTGCCGATGTAAAAGCAAGTTCTTCCTCACAAAGTAGGCAAATTCAGCACCCGATTTTTATTACTGAAACCCACGCTACCGAACTCCGATAGCTCAGTTAACACTGACGTGTAATAAAGAGGTAAGAAGCTAGAAGACTGTGTTGATATCATTTCCGACAATTAACGAGGTCATCGCGACTAATTGATTTAATCGTCTCTCATTATTTATCCGTTGCATTTATGTGAAAATGACACCAATGGCCTCAGACTTAGCTTTATTAGCCTCATGACTAGACCAAACATTGAACATATACTGAAGCAAAGAGCTTATTCGTACCTCGGCTTCGGATACGTAACATTTGGAGTTCACGGAGTCGAGGATATTCTCTCCCACAACAACGGGATTGAAACAGTCCTCCGTCTCAATGTCACATATATTACTGAAATGGAAGAAGGGCAAACAATAGATAGAATAATAAGATAAAAGATGGTTTGTGTTTCTAATCGGAAATGTTATCGAAAAGGCCTAGTAATACTTCGTCCACCCATTCAAGACACCTTTCAACTATCCCGTTATCTATATAGATTCAAATGAAAAATGAAGATAATAAAAGAAAAAACGGAAGAGAGAGAACGAAAAGGAACACAAATTCTGGCAGGTGCGCAAAGGAATCACGTCATCTAGTGACGAATAACAAAAGCAAAATAGAACACCAAGTCATTGGTCCGAAATTTTCGCAAGTGGCAGACTTTTTCTTAGATGATATAATGAGAGATAATATTCTCCCTGTTTCTAGAAACTTACCACGTTTCATACGACAACCCTTTTTTAAATGTAAAACAAGGGGTCGGCTAGCCTACGAAGGCACATGTGGCTAGAAACCTTCCCCCAAAAGACTAAAATACATCAAGTTTTCACTTCTTTTTATTTTTCTGACTTGTATATTTGTACCAAATCGACAAAAATGTTGCAATCCTGTTGTTGTGAAAGAACATCCTCATACTGTGAACTCCATTGGTAACGAGTGGATATGTTTGGCCAAGTGTTTAAAGAGGTGGTCTTAAAACTTTGGGACACTTCAGAGCCCTAGCCGAGGGTAAGCCGTTACATAACTAGAACATTTGTTGGAACGGCGTTGATTCACATAGTTACACAGAAACTCAATCTGAACACACTCTATCCAATGAAAACGCCTCTGAGATAATATGGATGACGCCATATTGTTTCCCGCGAGAATGACATCACTTTACTTTCGTTTTCAAAAATAAATCTTAAATGTGAAATATTTAAAGTCGTTTAATTTGATTATGGACACAACTTTATATGTCATTACTTATCATTTCGCCATTTCCTTTGAATTACCGATAAAAATGATTTAAAAGGATGTCCAACACTTCCATATACATTTAACTACTTAATGTGTACCCTATGGAAATGTGTCATATTTACCCGAAAAAGTGTAACCCTACACTTATATCCGAGGTGTTTTGTCAGCTCACGGAAATACCCGAGTAGTTCCGATTGACAGAAACTGTCATACCATACATACCCTACAACGTTAGTAATCACGGGTGGTTTCCTGGTATCCACGGAACAGTCGGACGACGTGAAGCCCGAGTCACACGAGCACCGCCCAGCCTGACACACCCCGTTCCCGGAACACGCCCCCAAACACGTTGTAGCGAGACTGGGTGGGGTAACAGTACCGTTAGACACGGTGGAGTGGGAGACCAGAAGTTCGTGACCGCATTGTTCCAGGAGAGAGGTCAGTGCGGATAGCGCCATCTCGTTGTCGTTAGTCATCTGTAAGAATCAGTCGAATTCCGGTTATTCGAAATCGACTGGACCACAGGTGTTTTCGAATAAGGCATGGTTTCGAATAATCCGGAAAATGGAAATGAATAACACAGTCTCTTTATATCAGCCGTTTCTTACCGCAATCACCATGGCATCAACGGGATCTCGACGTTAATTCGGAAAAGGCATGATATTTGGATAACGCGAGTTGGAAAAATGGGAACTGTATTTCGTTGTGTGTTGGGATAAAAGTTCAGGTGTTTTCAATAAATGTTCAGATATAACGTTCTAAAAAATGTTGACATTTCCTTTCGACAGTAGCCCTTAGTCAAAAGTCAGTGGTTGTATCCCCCCACTAGTACCAGATTCACTTCTTCACATATGGGTTTAACCCTTAGAACGCTGAATACTTTTCTAAAAATAGGTTTTTGTATCTTATGGTGAATAGGACAGGTGCCTTTATAGGCCTCTGTTATATAGCACACCCTCCCCCCCCCCAAAAAAAAGGAACCAAAATAAAATCTACTATAAAGAGCTATTCAAGGCCACATATAAAGGCAAATCGAATATCTAGTTCAAATCAGACGCAATTTAACTAAAAGAACGAAGGAAGAAAACTACTTTGACATTGATTCACAAACGGTATTGTTGTGCAAGGGTCTTGAGAAAGGACGACCCGGTTCTATTCTCTAATAATCAATTCGCTGGTGTGTGTCATTGGGCAAAACAAAACCAAAGAGTATTGTAATGGCAGGGTACCACATCAGACTTCCCGATACTCTGAGAGCACCAGTAGTACTGAACTGGACACTTTCTTCTTTGTCTATGTAAAACTCTGTCATTCCAAAGAGGATCTCTGTCAGACCTCAGTGGTTTCAGTCAGTCAAGGGTCTAGGGCCTAGGAAGTTTCGTGAAGTCTGCCACATATGCCGCTTATAAACTGGTTACTTGTTTAGAGCGTTACCTGTATATCTTCCACACACATGTCGAGAATGGATGCATAGTCCACAGAAAACCCACCAGTTGTGCATTGCGTCGTAAAGGCGTGTTTTTCCATTACTGCCTTGCATCTCCGGGTAGCGTTTTCTTTACTGACTAGTGGCGTCAGGTCGGGACCTGCTTAAGACCAAGCAATAAACACATTTAATGCAAGACTAGAAAAATTGTCGAACAAAACCTATTGACACTCAAAAAAACGAAAGGCAAACAGTGAAACGTATTTTTGGACTGCGCCACAGAATTAGATGCAACAGTCGATATTCTATTTCACTGTAAGTGTTTAAAGATTGATAATCATTCTAAATCTCAGTGCAAACCTATTTATTGTTCGCCACGGGGGCGACTTAGCAGTTTTTTCCTCACAAAAAAATGTCTTGTTTTAAAAACAAAATAAGATTAATTTCAGATTCCTTGTGCTTCTTATTATGCCACTTATAAACAAAAACAACACATGCTTGACTAGAATAAATTAAAGAGGCTTTACACAATATTGCAGAAGGTACGAGGGGTAATCGCTTATTTACCTGTTGTTGGACTAACACCCGTGGAAGGTGTATTGCCTGGTGAGGGAGTGGGTGACGGCATATGTGAACTTCCAGGCCCAACAGTATTTCCCGATACAGGTGTATTTCCCTGCGTATGTATAGGTGTAGGAGAGACAGATGGCGGTACAGTCGGCTTAGTGAGGTCTGTATTCGGGACAGGCACACAGGCAGGACATAAATTCTGCAAAATAATTGTTGCTAATATACAGTCGATAATTCTGCGAAATACGAATTGCAGAAACTTTTCTGCAAAATATCATAACAAAGGAACATCCTGCAAAATGCAAAATTCTGCAGCAATCAATATTATGCAACAGGCAAAATTCTGAAGCACTCGGCAATCCAGCAAAATGCTGCAGCAATCAGTATTACTGCATAATACGAAATGCTGCAACAAAGGATAGTCATACCAACTACAAAATGCTGCAACAATCAATGTGACTGTACGATTAATAATGCTGCAACGTACATATTCAAACCTCAAGTGCTATCACAAAGTTCTAAATGCAACTTCTTCTGCACGATGGGAAGTTCGGTTTAGCCAACTATTATTACTCTTAACTGGACCAGTCACAAATGTCTGTATGGGGAAACGCCAGACGTCAAGTAGGCCTACCAAGGCTTAACTTACTAGTGTTGTGGTTGGTTTAGTGTTGGTTGGACAGTTCTGCTGCTGGAAAATATTGGGCTGGACTGGAAGCGGCTCTGCCTTCTCAAACAAACTTTCACCCGTCGGTATTCTGAAATATGGTTGAAAACCTGACGTTAACCAATTTGAACGATTTATTGAGCCAAATTAAAAGCAATTGTAGACAAAGATTATACATGATATTAGAATTAAAGTTGTTTTTTCTTGGGTGATAAGCATGACAGCATTTTTGGCAAAATGAGCAATTACGTGTGAAATGCCAAAATAGACAACTAAATAATGTGGATGCGTTGCAATAGCCAAAAGGCAGATATTTAAAATGTAAATTCTGTGCATATGTTTAAAAGTGAGTACAATGAACAAATATTCAAACCTCATTTTATCAAGGCCTATGGCCAATATACACTTCATAAACCTTTCTTTATAAATACATACTTAGGTTGTGATCATAACCTTTATACTCCCTTACCTCCAAGATCGAATAAAAGGGTTCGGTTGTGACACATAGGCATCCACCGAACCGTCTTTCCGCGTCAGTTCGTTTCGTAGATCTCCATCAAAATAGCCACACAATCCCTCTGTGTCGCTGAATAAAGCGCCAAAACAAAACACGAATAATAATATGGTTGAGTTATGTGTGTTTGACCATACCATATGGTGTCAATGCACAAGGCAGTGTCACTATGGCTAGTTATATATAAGTCATGCATTCGCATATTCAATGTACCAAGTATGATATATTGTAAATTTCCGCTACAGAAAGCCTTATAAATCATCCATTGGCATAGCCAATGCACCACGTGTGATAACTCTCCGTTTCTGTTACCCAATTAAGTCGCGTATTGGTATACACATGCACCAAATGGAATAGAAAACCGCTACGGTAAGTCATATGAGCCACGTATTGACATTTACAATGTACCGAACATGAAAAAAGAAAACGCTGCGGTTAGCCATATAGTCACATATTGGCATATACACTATATCAAGTACAGAACGACCAAACTCGGCAAGGGTTATGCATATAAGCTGCCTATTTGCCTAAACACTGTACCAAATGCGATTGAGCTCCGCTACAGTTAGCCAAATAACTCACTGTACCAAGTAACTAAACTTTGCTATAGTTTGCCGTATAAGCAAGCTATTGGTATGATTTAACTGTGATACACAATGACAATGATTACTCTGAAAAGTACATGGATTTGTTAACATATGCCAACAGAGAACTTGATACGGTTTTTATTTCTACTCCAGGTAGTAATTACGATATATTTACAAAAGGCACATGGATAATACATAATTGGTGGTCCGTCAATTCGCATGTAGGTGGTTTATTAAAACGTTTGATTTTTGCGTAAATCCTTTAAAGATTTATGATGAAACTAGTTAACCTAATACCTATGGAAGGTTCCTGGTACCGTAATGTAGAGATCGAGTAATTTACCACGTCGTACATTAACCTTTACGTTGGCTCCAGAAGGAAAAGAGATCTGAAATGAATGTGGATCAACATAATTGGATAAGATAAAAATAAGTAGATAAACAATGAATTGCTTTTCATATACCATTTCTTATCGAGGCAATTAATTAAACAACTATGTTGAAATTTAAAAAGGAAAAACAAACACCATTTAACACAGTTTCTGGAAGAGAACTCACTGTGTATAAACGACCTGAAGAAAACATCATAAAAAGGAGAATATATATATATATTTTTAATTGATTTGTTTTATAGGGTTGTACATTACGTTTACAGTATTACAGTTATCTTGCGATGTCTGGTTCTGCGTTTAAAAAGCTTGGGATAATTAACACCTAAAAATGAATTGAAGTGTAATGGAATGAATATGGCCAAACTATATAAAGAATTTCAAACGAGAAATGTCATATGACACTAAACCACTTACGAATAAACTTTTGTCATCCGGATCATTTAAGGCATTGGCATTTTTTGCACCATATATAAATTCACACATATGTAATAATGTAGGCTATTTCACGACCGACGGAATATGGCGCACTAGAATTACTCACCATATAGCTATTGCCGCTCGGGTCCTTAACGATGTTCGTACTGTTGGTGAACATAGCCGGGTTCTGGATCTGGAGTTGCGCCACCGCCTTGCCGTAATCCCCACCACACATATCCACAGTGATGACGTCATTGCCCTCCCTCATGGCCACGGCACAATTACACGACACACGACCGCACTTCCAGGTCCGAGCCTCCACCTAGGCGACGCGAAGAAATCCAGAATAAATCATTCATGGAAATAGCGAATGAACAAAAATAATAAAATAATGAATGAATGCATGGGTTGAGGAAAGAAATGAAGAACTGGAAACGTGAATGCATTAATGGATTAAGTTTTACGTCCGTCGATAACCGAGCTGCTATTGGGCACAAGACACACTTATGTATTGAACAATTCAACAGAAAAGTCCTGAATGTATGAACAAACAAACACATGCATAAATGAAAGAAATATTCGGAACAAAGCATCATTGGTATATAGAATCTGAGAGATTTCTCGATTGAGTCTATGATTCTTGATCATGGCACTCGGTGAAAACAGCAAATGATCAAGAATCTATTCTCCCTACTTGTTACTTTATGTGTTTTTTTCTGAAGACCCATTGACATTCTTAAGGGTTCCACTATCATACATAAAGCCGCTGACTGAGTTTGAACATGCGGTCAAAATCATTGAGCAATTATTTTTCATAGATACTGCGGGACAATCTAATTCGTCTTTAGAAGATGAAAAATGTCAAAACCCGGTCTGCAAAACAAATTATGTGTATTTATATACTTATTCACCGACATTGAATATCACACTTACCCTGAAGGACGAATGGCGTCTCTGAACCATTGTATATTGGCCAATAAGGTAGTTGTTGTACCTCTTGCTGTTGACAAATGATAACTTCACGTATAAAATTCCATCAACATTTGAATAATTTGTGTTTTACATCGTAACAACAGAACTTCAGTTATAAATTATAATGAAATGTTCGATTCGTAAAAGGTGTGCAATGGTTTGTCTAAGAAGGTAAAAACCTATAGAATTGGTATTCTGTAAGTCAGGCTTAGGGCACACACAAGTATATTAAAGCAATGCATCGGCTATTCAAATACTCAAAGGATGATCTGTTTTGATGTTTACTTCGATGAAACAATATAATGTACTATCATTTTGGTAATACATGGCAGTGTTGTATATTCTCGTTTTGATTCAGAAGACACTGCGATGTTTCTGAATTATAATTGAAAACTGCGCCAACCATAAACAGAAATATACAGCAAGTAATGACTATTCCTTACCTTTTCTGGTCAAACGTTTTAATGTGGGGGTCCCCCGTTGATATACATTGAGCCGATGGACGTGATGATGTCTGGTGTACCTACAAGGGCCAAAATGGGGATTGTTTTTGTTTTATTTGATTCGAAGTTGTCAATAGTAAAACGGTAATATCACGATGCTCGACTCAGTAATGTTTTGGAAAGACCACAATCTTAACTGATTATAATAGTTGTGCCATGGCAGGTAGAATTATTGGAATTTCATAAAAATCTAAATACAAATAACTTGTTTAACGCTTGTTACGCTTCACTAGATTAACCACTCTCATCATATACGTCACATCATAACATAACATAACATAACATAATTTTATTTCAACATTAAGCACATAGGCTCATAGTTATTACATTTATATTTTTACATGCATGCTATGAAAATGACATGTACATTTACAACTTATACATATGCATAAAAAGCAAAATTTTTTAGACATACAGGATGAGAGTGACGACTTAGATAAACTTAATACAATTCCTGAAACTATTTTCTATTCTATAGAATAGTAACTTCTTCTTATCATAAATGCATGTTTGTAGTAACTAGAAAGTTTAATGAGTAATGATTTTTTATCAGTGTTAAGCAGACTGATGAACTTGTACATACTGGGTTGGTTGATGTAATACTTCGGTAAGTATTTGGATCTTAAGTCTTTAAAATAAGGGCAAATTAATGTAAAATGGTACTCATCTTCAATATCACCTAATTGGCATAAATCACAATATCTTTCGTTTCTTGAAATATTACTATGTCGCCCCTTTTCAATTTTTAGATCATGTGATGACAATCTTAATTTACTTAACACCATGCAAACAACGCAACTTTTAATTCAAAAATAGTATGCCGATTAAAGCAACGCAGACGAAGAAACAAATGACGTTATTTGTCTTCCTCGCTAAAGTTGGATAAGACAAAGTAACATTAGAGTATATGTCTTGATTTTATCTGATGATTTTATCTTTACAGTACCAATACCATATTCATTCAGAAAAGAGTTCGGAAAACTCTTAGATGACTCGGGTGTGTTTGGAAAGGACTAACATTCAGCCAAAGATTTACACGAAGACAATGGTTAGTGTAACGGAAGTAATTGCTGTAAAGAGTTTGAAATACTAACACTCTTAATATAATGTGTTAGTTACCTGTATAGGCGGAAGTTTCATACCGACACACATGTTCCCGGTTCCGTTCTCGGAAACGGAAACCATCACTTGTGTGGTCTCCTTAAAGGGAACCAGACTCGGGTTTGTTGTTATATTGAAGGTCGTTACTGCGGTTAAGGTCATCTGGTTCCAGGACGTTGGTGTTAGCTTGACCTTGCAGGGGTCAATCGACAACAGACCTGTGTGGAAGTATTTGTTGAAATGGAATGACGCAAACACAATCAATGCATGCAGACCGTGAACCACTTCACCGAAGGCAGTTGTTTTAATTTGTCAGAAGACATGTCTTTACAGTGGTCGGTCATTCGAAAAGGTAACCCATTAACAAGAAGGATTACAATTACAGTGTTCAAGCTAAAGGGAAAACTATCTAAGACATACGATTGACATATTATTGAGATGCTTGCTCCCGTTGAGTTTTGAAAAATAATGTTTTGTTTTCAAGCTATTCTCTTTTTTAAAGTAAGTAAGAGTGCTTCGGCTGACCCACAACATAGTTTTCGAATATGCATAACTATGTCTTCAAGTTCTGTTGTTTTAAACGTACTGATCATTGGAAATGCGTTCTGTTACTGCTACCAAGTACTTTTTCAGCGAAAATGCAATGTATCGACTGACTTGAATGTTATTTCTAAATTTACCTGTGTTGAGGGTAAACTGAAAGTCCACGCTGCAATCGGTCCGTCCCTGGTTAGAACACACTATTGGCACTGTGGATATGATTGATACTTCCTGTGCCGTTCGGGTTTCGGACACATCCACAGAGTCTGTCGTAAGCTAAAAAGGCATGAATGTGATCGGCTTTGTTCTATTGTTTATCATCAATTTCAGCAACATTTTTTATTATAGCGGTGCCAGCCATTGAATAAACCCAGTGCAATAAAATTTCAACTAGAAAGCTATTACCATTATTGTATTTATCTGTATTGCCCTTGTCATGCGAAAACATACAATGGTAGTGATGACTTTCTAATGGAAATTTTATTGTAGAGTTTTACTTGATTTCAACACAGTTTAACGCAAATACGATTGTAATAATTGTTTCTAAATTGCACTTTTATTGTACTTGATTTAAACACAACCTAAGGCAAATTTAAGACAATATGCATGTTAGTTAAAGGGTTTTGTAAATGGTGGGTTGTTTCCTAGCGACGATTGAAGTGATAAAGGATGGATGGATACGGCATATCGTTTCATTATTTCTGTGTTTGACTAAGATACAGACACCAAAATAATAGAGCATCATCATATGTTTCACATAGGAGAGTCGTCTAGAACTCACATATTATATACTCGGTTGTATAAACGTAAACATGTAGATGGCTTACACGAGAGCAACGATCTAGCATCGTAAATCATAAACAAATTAAGAGCCATCGAACGAAAGGACCCCTACCCACATACAGTCTCTTTTATTTTAAGCTTACTTTTATTCCCGTCCAGTATTTGTTACTCGAAAGGGGTTGACTGACCATCCCACCCGCCCGTCCGTCTGTATAGGAGGTCGTGACTGCGCATGTCAAATCCTTATTCAGGTTCCCGGCCAACTTGTCGCTGTGTAGTTCAGCAACCCTCTGGTTCCCGGACAGCGTCACGACAGGTGCGCCCGTTATCGGTTGGCCATCGAGTAACCACGTGACCTCGAATGTGGCGTCCATCTTGTTTTGTGGATAACGGATATCGCATGTGAACATGTACTCGTTCCCAACGATGATTGGGTTACTAAGATGGGGCTTATCGGTGAGTTTGGGATATCCATCTGTTGGAAGAATAATATTTGATATTGAATAGGATAATTTCAAAGCGATACCATATCAAATATAAGCACACGGTAACAGGTTCTTATAAAAATGCCACATCATGTATTCACATAAAGAGCTCGTAGGACTCTGGTATAACTTACAACTGTTATAAAGTTGTAATTGTTGTAATCAAATATACTCCCCGAATACTTTGTATTAGTTGTAATTAAATGATACTTTAGCTACATGTACGTGAGGATTGCCACCGTAAGGGCTTCATACAATGTAGTGGTTATTCGGAACGCGGCAAAGACTGTACTTTACTATTGATGAGTTCCTATGCGTAAATACGAAATATGTGTTGTAACTCCAACTTACCCATGCAAGGCCGGAAACCGGTGGTCGAATACTGGCCTTTACCACAGGTAAGCTCTTCACCTTGAAGAAAACAAATAACCATCTTTTTATACAAAGTGGTCGCCATTTCTTCCACAGGTCATAACTCTTTCATGTATGACGTTATGTGCATCCGCTAGATGCTAACTACTCGAGTATTTACGTGAACTGAGAAATACACCTCGTATACAAATGCAGGGTTACACATTTTGGGCTATGTGTCCCGGCTTATATCATGTGTATGCGAGGGTCCACTTAAAGATTGCTATGGAATTGTTGAACATCATTATATCATAGCTAGTTATTTCTACACACACATTATCTAAGGTGTAATTGTAAGTTATGATAGGTCTTTGTTTTTTTTATTATGATTAAATGACTTTATCGATATTGAACTTGAAAGCTTCACTTGAAAATGGAAAGTACAATAAAAAGAAATTGCACAGAGAGAAGCAAGGTGACGACTCCCTTATTGCTGTACGTCAGAGGTATTCTCATTTAGTAAACTTTATGAGTTTTAATTGGTATTTCGTAAGCCGACCGGGAGACTATGTCTCATAAATAGGCAACATTGGTCTATGACCTGCCCATGTATCTATGGGCTTAAAAGGTTTTATTCTTTGTTAGATTAGGTAGAGACCATGGCTTGTTGATTTTGGGAAATAATTGTATCGATCAAATTGCTGAATTGGAAACCAGACATCTGAAATGACTTTGAAGTTTTGGAAAAACTGCATGATTCTAAAGAAATTTCTAATCGGGAAGGTGCTTTTTATGCCCCCACCCCTGATAACGAGAACAGACACTGGCTTACCAGTACAGTAGGCCATGGAACAGGCCCCCGTGGGCTGGAGATAGTAGACCAGATATTGTTTACAGTTCTTGACGTACATGGGCGTACTGATTTGGCAGCACCCACCGCTTCCGTCAGGACGTTTCGTACCACAGGCTGTACGGCTCACAACGCCATCCGATGCCTGGAAATGACATATATCATTACACTACTTTCTATAATTAATAATGTGAAACCGCACGAGTTCATATAAAAGATCAACAAACGTTACTAATTGGAGCCAGAATTGCATTTTTGGTACCTTGAATAGCATTGCCAATCGGTACACTAATGTTGATTTTGATGTTAAGATAAAAGGAATCACTAGTAAGTATCTAGAGGTAGTTATGCCGATAAACATGAAACAAACAAATATCCAAACAACTGGAAGACCAAATTCTTTGTTTCACAACGGGACTGTTCTAATCTAGTTCAAGTCATAGCCGCGTCATAGATAAAACATATTATGTTTTGATATCATATGCATGTTGTATGCACGAATTTACTAACTTACCGAGGGTATTGTGCCATTCAGCCAGATTGGTATATGTGTGCCACACTGGTATGGCGTGATACACGTCCCAAACGGAATGTCCGCATCTTTAAACCGGTACCATTTGGCTCTAAGCAGGCGGTCGCACAACAGGTCCCCGGCTTTATCGAACGGCAACTTGACGTTACGCCGGGGTTCGTCCAGCAGCGTGTAGTCATTACAAGGGTCGGGAGCCTGACCTGTGAAGTGTGATATTGGTGAATACAGGGATTCTGTATGAAGGGCATAGGGATAATTGGTCGGTTGTGGTAGAACGCAAAAGGAAATATATACGACTTCGTGTATGTCTTCTATGATGACGACGTTAGAAAGTCCACCGGAAATGACGTCAAGAATGACTTGGTGCACCCTACATTCTTTAAATGGTAAAAAAGCGTTCTTGCTTCTGATAGAGACAAATGTTAACAAGAGGAATCTCGCGTTTCAGAACAGTATATCTAATGGTCTGCATAAGCATTGACCTAGTGAAAAATAAACCTGAATGAATTAGCTTACACTAAGCCAAAGGTCGTTGACCTTAGATGCCGTATTCTCTTACATGAACTTCCGTTTTACAACGAAACCTATGCCATCAGCTTCTACTGTTTAATTTCTTTCTTAAGACTTTTCTTGACACACGAATGCTCTCATTGTGCTATACTTTCTTCTGAAATGAATTTGTTGTAACCTCTTTAACGAGGTTTCAGGGTATGTTTTCCTGTGAACATTGCTATTTGCTTTAAAGCCGCAAGGCTGTTTCCTAATCACAAGAGTTCGATGGATGAAACCTCCGACCAAAAAGGTTTTAGCTCTTTGGCTTTTTAAACAAGCTTGTGAAGTGGAACCATTCGCAAAACAATTGAGCCTTCAAACTCACACATTCTAATATCACAATGTAGATACAACATACTTTGTCTAAAACGTTGAAAGGAGTCTTAAGATTATGGTCTTTCAAAAAATATCATCAAAATTGGTAAAAAACATCTACAAATAACAAAAACAAACTTACCTTGGACACATATAGCCGATACAAGCACTAGGAAACCAAGTAACTCTCTAGTCATAATGGACGCCATACTTTGTAATGGAGACCGCAGATGTTACATGTAGTGTAAAGGTCTTATCTATCCTGACCTTAATGTGTCCGAAAGTACGGTGGCTCGAAAGTACCACGTTGGGAACTGCTCTTTGTTTGATTTAACTTTTCATTCAGCATTCATGACGTTTTCAACAATATCCCGACTATGATACGATGGTATCATACGTTCCCATTTTTCTTATGTTAATTAGCCGTGTAAGTCTGGGAAATAGTGTATTGCCTTCGGACATTTGAGAGTGACATTTTGGGAACCAGTTTATATTTTGTTTTTCACTCTTGGTTTAATCTTCATATTTTGTTATTTACTCTTTGCATGAGCTTTATACAGTCTTCAACAACATTTGAATAACATACCGACCATATCAACTATGATTTATTTTGAGGATTTTACAAGTTATCATTTAAGAGATATAACTATTCCTAAAGACAATGCATTAGATAAAATAAAGGGGAATCAGATCATATATACCTTGTGGACATTTTGGTATAAAACGAATAGTTCTGACTCAGACCGATGTATACCGAGAACGACCGAAGTAATCTGAGGAAAGGAAATGTTTCAAAATGGCGGTTTACGGATATTCTACCTAAATCAGAAAGGAGCTGAACATTAGGATGAGATTGTTGTTGGCTTTGTACCCGGACCAGGTATAGAATCCAACATGAAGGTGTAAACAAAACCTTTTGCTGTAGAAGCATTGACATGTTTATTTGTATGGGACTTACATCGCGTCAACATTATTTCAGTTATGTTGCGATGACCGATTCTTTGCAATGCTGGAAGATCCCATACTCCACTGCCCTTTAGGGCTGGTCAAGCCAGGTAGAACCATCGGTATTACATAAGTCAGTCGGAAACTACCTCTCATGAAGATCCACATCCCGAGCGTAAAAGTGAGGCATCTAAGATTAATGGGTATAATGTATGTGTGTGTTTTTATCAGGAAGATTCTATAAATTAGGATGGACATAAAGCTTGCAGCAACTGAAACTATAAGTATAACACAGTGTTGAGATAAGTACGTTAATGTTCAACAGAACGGACGTATCTCGTTCATGTAATACAGGGAGATACAGTCTTCTGGTTGAATAGCGATAAACTCGACCCGGATACTTCAGTTGTCAGGATTGAGGGGTGTCGCTCAGTATCCTCAATTCTGACCATCCACGTAAAAATGTTCTGGTATGGGTTGATTATAAACAAGAGATAGCAAGCATTACCAAAGCTGTTCCGTAGATTCGGTTCCTATGTTTATCAATCCGTTATTTCTTTTTTTCTTCGTTTCGCATTTTTTCCAAAATTTGATTTCAGCGTTGTAATTGTTATTTTTTTGCGATGCTCGATTTATTAGCGATATAAGTAAGATTGACTTATTATGGACGAAGAACACACGTTAACAAATTTTCAGTAAGAAGTTAGATTGTTAGATTCTCATAGTCACACTTTAAATAACGAAAATCGATCTAATTTTTTTGCTATCAATGACTTTTCTTCAGTGCGAATCATGTACCAGTACATCTGTTGCCCAATTTTAAAGAAATTAATTATTGACTTCCAAATTTCCTCACATCCGTGAACATGTACCTTTAAACCAAATGCGTGTAAACAAAACACTAGTATTGTCGATTCTCACCTATAAAGATATAGGAGATTGTGAGCCTTTATCAGCTTATCTTTTCCTTTTGTTTTGTATTTGAATGTTTGTTGATTAGGATAAAAAAGGGTTAAACGTCATACTGTGACATACATTTTTAAGCAATTGACACAATAAATACAGTTTTACAAAGCAATATTGTGATTTTAATAAGTAAATACACATAAGGTTGCAATCAGCCGCTCATTACAAGGGCGATTTGATAATGAAAATGACAAAATAACGGGCTTAACATCGTGTCAACATTATTTCAGTTAGGTTGCGATGCCTGACTTATGATGATGAATGAAGACCCAACACTTTTAACTGCCTTTAAGGATTGCTCAAACCGTGTAGAACCATCGACATTCCGTAAATCAGTCAGGAGACTAGTGCTTCTCATGCAAATCAAAATACCGTCACTAGGATATAAACCCACATGTAGAGGGGAATATTAAATGGTTCTCTTTCAAAAGGAGGTATCAATACGACAGTACAGCAAGTTTTGAGTCGAACAAAGCTCCCAGAGTGCTATGGAGACAATACTTTGATTCAGTTATCTTGACTTTATCTTTTTAGCTGATGCGGTATCAAAGAATTTTTTATATATAATCATAGATGTTCTTGGTCAAACAAGGAACCATGGAGAGCAGCCTTGAATTGAACTGATTTGTTTGTTATAAACTGTCGAGGTATCGAACCCATACGCTTTGAAAGCATACGCCTCATGGCCTCATAGAGTGTCCGTCGTATGGGTGCACTGTAGCTCCATATACCAATAGGACAGGACGCTGCGCAGTGGATTACTCAATGGAGTGCTAATTGCGAACCAGTTCTGACTACATCTATACCTTTAAGCAGGGGTGGCGAGATGTAATTTTGATTCATTTGTCAATTTGTCAGAACATGCCAAATATCTTTCTTCACTTATTCATAATTATAATGATTTTTATAGAACATTTAAGGAAAAACTCACTTGGCCAGTAAGGCTTTCGGACAAGCTGGACAAGCTGGGCAGTATGGTACACTGATTTTACCACCCATGCCTTAAGCCGCTCTATAATTCGCTTGTGCCAGTTGGCAAAGTATGTAAAAATAGTAGTATTAAAGTTCATTTATCTTAGCAATTTCGGTTGATAGGATTGACATACATGTAATGGTTTCATAAGCTTTCTGCTTCAGCTGCAATATCTAAAACATGCCCTAATCATGGTTTACCCCTTCAATACTACATATTCGTAAACCGAGTGAGACATTTTCGATCATGAGCAATGTTTCCACTTGGCATAACGATTTATACACATTTTTTTATAATGAATGTTAGTTCTGACACGCTTTAATGTCGTCGTCCATTACGTTTAATTTTGATCAATCATTAATTCCATGATAAGGGAACGGGTGATGGTAGACTATGGTCGGTTCACGAGAGATTTCATTCATATTTGGCGATTGACGAAGGAAACTCGGTGGGTAGATGATCGCAAGCCCCTTTAAGGGTGTCGAAGTCTATCTTCTTTACACAGCTTGCGATAACCGTGCCTCGCTTCCATGTAAAACGTATACTGTCCCTGCAAGAATACGACGGAAATATGTTGTGTCTGTTAATATATCTTTATTTGATGCTTTGTTTTCTTTTTGACTTTTTTCGATAAATGTTTATTTGAAACATTTTAAACTTTCTAAAGAGTTATCCCAATCTGCAAGATGGATACAATAAATGGTGTTTTGGTGCGTTATTGATAACCTATAAAGTAACAATTGGGGAAACGAATCCCTTTAGGAATAAGAATAACGTGGTTTGTAACATTCGATTGATGTTTGCTTTTCTTTACTCATTTTGTTCTTCGAATCATAGCGTTGTGTAGTCTTTTTTTGTCTTTTATAATGTCAGAGTCACCGTAGAAAAAAGTTAGTAATACTAAAAATAAACATATAGAATGAAACACACATGAAAGTGAAGTGAATATGCCTAAAGGAAATGGTACTCTTAACATTTTTGTTCAGGTTTGGACAACAGCAATGAATCTAGAATCCGTTTAGCCATGTAAGTACATAAATCAGACGGATTTTGACCAATCAAAGGGCGATAATCGATGAATTAGTTTTTCATTGAGCCAGTCTAGAGTACTTACCCGTGCATATACCCCGCCTTAACCCTTTACCAAACGACAAATTTTCGAGTGTCCCAAATTGAAAGACTTTGCAAACGACTTTTGAAATTGTGATGAAAATGGGAAATAATCTTCTGATAGGGCAGAAAGCATTGTGGGAAAAGGAAAAAATTGCTGTTATGAGCAATTTCTCCTTTTCACACAATGTTTTCTAAAGTCGTCTGCAACAAAGAAGTCAAATGTACTTATTGTTTGGGAAAGGAAGCCGGGATCCCAGGCTATTTGATGAGCATGACAAAAACTATAAAGAAAAAGAAAGAAAAAAAGAAAAGAAAAAAACCCCAAAACTAAAACACACAAATCGATGTATTTACCTGGGTAAAATGCTTGATGAACTTGTGTTGGGTTTTGGACTCCGCCTTTTCAAGAACCCCTTTTAACGACTTGAACAGCGTGTAAAATTCGTTAAGCTGTAGGTCAAGAAGTGCCTGTAATAATTATAGAAATAAACTTAAATTTCGATTTATTTCATGTGATTCTCTCATCTCATTGAGAGAAATTAAAGTATGCTATGGTATCTCGCTCATTAAAAAACTCGTTAAGTTGTACGTAAAGAAGTGCGTGTAAGGATTATAGAAATCAACTTAAATTTGGAATTGTTTCATTTTATTCTCGCATTGCCTATCTCAAGAACCTAAGTCATGCTATGGTACATCGCTTTAATATTTAATGGATGAAGACCACAATGTTCTTTGGTTATACATGTAAAAACAGTTACAACTTATGTATGACAGTCCGTAGTCCGTTGCTGGGCATAGACATGTTATTGCAAAACCATTAATAAAATCATGCATATTAATGAAGTATTACATTGTGTCATTGCCGTAATTGCCGCAAATGACATTGTGGTTGCTATGGTTACTCATTGGAAATCTACGTTCTGAAAATCAATGGCTTGCGTTATCCTTACCAACTCGTTGCTTCCCTTCTTTGCATGGGTTTCTGCATAGTCGTCTTCTTCAAACTGAAAAAATGAATACGAAAACAAAATATTGACTTTTGAAAATGGCGCAAAACTAAACAAGTTAGTTCTTAATCATTTTTTTCCGGAGTATAGTGGTTTATTGGTATATGTAAAGTTCGCCCCATCCTTATATATTACTCTCGAAGAAGTCCATTGCCGATCAACATAAGGATTGTAGTTGTTTCGTAGGGACGCTGAGATATAACCGAGAATCTTTATGAAATGCCATCAAATAAAGAACAAAAAAAGGAAAAGTCGACCCGGAACCGATATATACTTAAATAATGACTGACAGTGCAGTAAATAAAAGGTCGGTAGCAGGTTTGGTACACTTAACACAAGCAAGACCTTGGGCCTGTCTCATAAAGGTTCGTAAGGTAGATTTCCACCTTAACTTAAGTAAGAACATAGCTAACGTATTGCAGTAAAGTCTAGGGTTAGATGTAAATGGAACATGAGTCCCATCCCATGAAATATTGATCGTGCTCTATGTAAGGCATATCTATTTTTCATTCACAAAAACAAAATTACCTTTAACTCTTATATCTGTAGTGCTGGAACAGACTTCATGCTTTTGTGGAAACAGGTCAGAGTAAAACAAGTAAATTGGCGGCTGGCCTGTGAACTAACCTGGTTGCTACTCTGTGCATATTTCGACACCAAAGTTAAGGAGATAGGATTATTTAAGGTTTTGGAAAGCAGACGACACGAAAATCTTTTTTCAGAAAATTACCAAGCATTTTAAGGGTTGAGATTCGAGGATAACGACAATTTTGTACGTAAAGTTACGACTTTTTGTAAGACAGGACCCTGCAAATACATGTAAGTGCCGATTGTTTTCTCTACAATCAGAATAAGAAAGTACGTTTTACCTTCTTTAGGCTGGCAGAGATTCTGTTGGTCAATGTCATGAACATCGTATTCATAGTGCTGATTTCATCCAATGGGGAGTCGTCTCTCAAGCTCTCGTACCACGTATGGTTGTCGAGCTGTTTTTCGTGGATATAACCCAGGCATTCCGCGCAGACGTACAGCAGCAGTGATATATTCGGCTCCTTTTCCGGACTCTTGAACACGTGTTATAGAGAATAAATGGTTCGTGTCGTGAATCGGAAATGTTATCGGGCAAGGTTTCGGAATATTTATCCGGTGAGCCGAAGGCGAAACGAATAATAATCCGAAGCCGAGCCCGATAACTTTTCCCTTTCAAAATCACCAACCATCTATTCTATTCATCCTGTTACCTTTATGTATTCTTTCAAACACACAAGGTGTAAATAAAACACGAGAATAAAGGAACAAATAAGTAAAGAATGATGAAAACATGACGTCATGGCGTTCTTATGACGTCATAATTCGTCTCGTGCATGTGTTATATGGTTAGTGCCGGATATCACAAATGTTGTACGGCACCTACTTATCGGTACCAAAATGACACTAGTAACAGGATGAAATTGATTACATGTATTTGATTAAATTATTGGTTGGTGCATTCATTGATTGACCTCATTCTACAGTTATGGTTATTTGTGTATCCAGGAAGCAGAATCGAGAGTGATTAATCTAAGTTGCTAGAACTTGTTTCATAATCGTTGTAAAATAAATAAGCTTAAACTAAACTAAACTTCAGGTATTGAGCATGCTAGCAAATGTTTTCGAAAAGATTTATGCTAGAAACCATTGTGACTAAGGGCTGAATTGTATGTCACAGGCCATTCCTCGTTTTTAGTCATCTTATAAAATGTATTATGAATAGCTGACATGAGTCGTCTTCTACATGTCTATTATAGGAAAGAAGTTGTTAAGCTTGTCCAATAGTATTTGTTTCGATGATAAAGACGATCCTGTTTAAGTATGTGACAAGGAGGTCTGCATATTTATTATTTAAGAATAGCCAAGAAACTTATTAAGAATACTACTTTACTGAAAACTTGTTGATACTGCACTGGTGAAGAGGATTCAATGGGATATGTGTCGGAAAGCAACATTAAACTAAAACTACCCCCTCCTGTACAATAGTACAACATCATCATCTACTTGAACTTTAACCTTGGTTCTCCTATCTGTAGCGCAATTATTACATACCCCTATGGTATTGATGAGAGCCAATCTGGCATATTTCGGTTCACCAAGACTGTCGTTGTCATAGAATATCAACAGTTCCTTATGAGAGCACTTCTTACAGAGGGCGAGCGAACAGACTTTGCAATTCCTCTTGGTCTTTCTCACACCCAGACTTCGCTTACACTGCCTGCAATGTTGCGCAACGTTTTCCACCTGTGGAGTCAAATATTTTAGGAAGTTATGGTGGTGTAGGATATAACACTTAATTATGAGGTAGAGTGTCCACTTTGATTCGCTACCGGTAATTTTGTTATTGAGTGTCCTTTGGGAAGACTCTATTTCCTCGCAGTCTGGTAGGTAACTGGGGTCGCATAAATGAGTGAATTTGTTATGATCTAATTGATGATATTTCTGACTAAACAATTAGAAAGTATTTCAAATCTTCCTGTAGTTAATCTAAACCATTCCAATATTGTGTTTGGTTTGCAGCGAAGTCCTCTTCGAGTGTTTTTTAATTTCAATTTGGATTTGATCAGGAATCAGCGACAGTAAACGAAATCTTCCTTTCCGAAAATTATATTTCTTCCCTAGACCAACTCGTTAATATTGGGTTTGTGAATGTAAAATAAATGAACGACAAAACAGTTAAATACTGTTAAAAGTGTGGCAAATATGACGTGACATTAGGTAGGAACCAATGATCAATGGATAAAAGGGTCGTTAAGAGCAATTTTCTCTCTATGCGCTAATGGTGTCATAGGTATTCTAAAGTCGGAGTAAAGCAACTGTATCAATGCCTAAACACGCCTTACATTAAATGAAACATGCTTATGGAGTTCCTAGCCCAATGGAGTGATTACCTGCCAGAATTTTGACTTTTGCCATTGAGGAACGGCCATAATGGATTGAAGCTCTTGCATGGTCTTCTTCGACTCGGACTGACCAACGTTTCTTTGGAATCCGTCAATAAGTCGCTTACATTCCTTGGGTATGTCCAGCCTAGGAAACGATGATGAAAGCCGTGTTATTAGTTTGATTCATCATGACTTGATTTATCACACTGTCATTTTTTCTTTTCATCATGGTGTCACGGGCTTCATTCATTAAGCTACAATTGGATTTATTTATCATTGTGCCATTCGTTTTGGTTTATTATTGTGCCATTCGTTTTCGTTTATCATTGTGCCATTCGTTTTGGTTTATCATTGTGCCATTCGTTTTGGTTTATCACTGTGCCATTCGTTTTTGGTTTATCATGGTGACATTTCGTTCAATTCTCCTCATTTGGGTTGGTCATGGCATGAGTGCAATGAGATAGGATAACGGGTTAAATTCAATAAATCAAAACAAGTGAGGTAGATCTATTATGTACAACAAACAAATATCAGTTTAAAACCATTTCGTATATTTTTTTCTTCATAACTCAAGGAAGTTTGACTTGAAATCAATGCTTTTAACGTCTGCAAACCACAAACAAAACCATAAACTTACTGGTCTCTCGAAAACGTTTGTGTTTTCGAGTTGGCTCGTTGGTTGAGGGTGCGCACGTTCTTACACATTTCCCGCTCTTTTACGAAGTCGCTGGTTAAGCTTCGAGCGTGTCCATGACCCTGGGAGTCTTCATTGTAACACGACAGGCAAACCTGGTTTGATAGTGCACAAAAAGACACGGTTAAACGGTTAATTATTGCTCCCATGTAGGAATTGTGGCTTGGCCGCGCAACGTTTAAATATTGAGTCCACATGGCGAATGTACGAAAACATTAATGTGTGATCGGTAGAAATAGACGAGAATCGTATTGTCTTTTTTTTTCTACCGATCAAATTAAGTTATTTTTCTTTTTCTTATAGCACATCCATCATATTTGACGGGTGAGTATGCTGCTGCCTAACTTATATTCTAAAACGCCTGTAATAAACCTCTCGAGCGATACTAATGCTTAAACGAAGACAATGAATGCGTTGAATCATAATCTAACAAAACAGATGTTCTTTCGACAGCGCCGAGTGCCTACACATTTCCCGCTCTTTCACGAAGTCACTGGTCAAGCTTCGTGCGTGTCCATGACCCTGGGGATCTTCATTGTAACACGACTCGCAAATCTTACCAAAGATTTACTCAAAACCATGGTTAAACGGTTGATTATTTCTCCCATGTAGGACTTTGTGGCTTGGCTAAACAATGTTGGAATATAGATATATAGATATAGATATATAATCCTTATGTGCAATGTTTGGTCTTCTATCTCCATCGATCACACATTAAATGATGCATGTGTTCTCTTTATGGTAAAAACATTTGACGAAACAGCATGCTGCTGTCTAACTTACTTTTTAAAACGCCTATAATAAACCTCTTGATAACATTTAGAGCGCTATTAAAAACAACAACCGACAGTAATTTATGGATGTAATTAAGCAAGTGTCCGCTTAATTGGGCCTTATGGTAATGGGCATGGCCTGATGACAAAAACAATTTCCCAATAAGCCATTGACTGGATTTCTTAGCGAATTAGTATGTAAACTATTGCCATGAACTGTGTGGCAAACGCGTTGAAAGCCTTTTCAATCATATTTATCATGGCGGTGTTATACTTACTTTATGTGGTCTTAAACGTATTGATTCGGTACAGTTAATAACCGGCGCATCTTATTAAATTTGAACAATGAGAAAGGAGGTTCAATCCTAACCCAGGGTTCTTATTTCTTTCATACACATATGCATGTACATGAAAGGAACGAGAACCATTAAAACAGATTTCTGTAAATACCTTTCTTGGTTCCCCGCCGGGGTCCGGGTGGGCAAGTTTGTTCAGACGGCGTTTGTACTTCAGACAGTCTTTGCAGAATAGCTCCCCGCACCTGGTTATCGTAAAAGATGATTTGTGAAAGTCAAAATTCCATTCTAAGCACACCAACAAAGTCGTCTTTTGTTCTCTCAATCCATATACATCGATGTTGTAAGAGATCTTTTAATGCAGAATACCCATAATCCGCCATTTTGAAACAAATTCTTTCTTCCGATTACTTCGGGTTTCTCGGTAAACATCGGACTGGGCCGGACATTTTCGCTTTTCGAGCGAGCAAGCTCAGTCACTGACTAAGAGACTCAGAAAAAATTAAGCTGTACTGTGAGGAAATAGCATATGCACGCTTAGGTGCAATGAAAGATGCGTTTTTAACCAATATAGTATCGAAAGCAGTGTAAACCGAATTGACATGTTATACTCACCTCCGACAATGACGCGATCGTCTCTGTAATTTAAAGGTCTTTGAACATCCTTCACACTTATCTCTCAGCTTCTTGTCAACATAATGCGATTTCACCATCCCTGAAAGCGACCTTAATCATGTCATCGCGGTCATCTAAACAAACTGCAGCTCATTTTTACTACAATACGTTTTTCCCATATTTATTTTATATATTAGGGTACTACATTGTGTCAACATTATGTCAGATATGTTGCAAAGCCAGGCTCACACTGGTAGAGGAAGACCCAAAACCTGCTGGTCAAACCTGCCATTGGAATTGCGTAAGTCAGTTGGCATGGTTACAAAGGATAGTAGTATGCTGGTCTTTCTTTTAATGGTCCTTCCTGAAACTGAGACACGTTGCCGCCTGTGAACTCAATAAGAGAGGCCACGGATATCATCCCATGTTTTGACATATACGGAGGGATTTGAATGGGATTTTGTCGATATCAGTCAAGGTGGCAAGATTAGATTTTAATGTACCAGTCCGTAAATGCCAAATCTCTGGCTAAACTGTTTCGTATAATAATTATATAGCGAATTTTAGTACAAATTCACCTATCTGATAAGGACAAGCTGGGCAATACGGACAACTGGTTTTGCCACCCTACTACCACCACGAATTCCGGACGTCACTACACGTCCCGGTCAAAACATCATTACCATAGGCTCTAAGATATAATAACAACTATACAATCTACGCATACACCATCATGTTAGGCATTTCACTGCAATTGGTCGTTAGTATGGCAAAGTGTTGTTTAGAACCAAACATTTCCCCCACACACAGGGCGGTCGCAATAACGAATTAAGAGAAGAAAAACTAAGCTGAAAAGGGAAATTTGCCATCCATCTCTATCAGTGATAAGTTATCAAATAAATGACTTTGCCTATTTGGGCTATGCCCCAAAGTGTGGTTTAGAACCAGTCACTTCCCAATCACATGGCGGTCGCTCGTTTGAACAGAGAGGATGAAAAAAAGAAAAGAAAAAAAAAACCGCTGAGAAGGGAACTTTGCCATTCATCTCTAATAAGTTATCAACTTTATGAATTTGCCTATTTGGGCCATGCGCCCAGTTTACCTTTCCATGTTTTCTCATTCTCCTGCGTATCAAACTGCTCGCTGAAGGTCGCTGATAGAGTCCTGGTTTTATTTCTTACAGACCCGGAAGTTGAGACCACCGGAAGTCCATCTGCAACTTGGTTGCCTTCGGTCATCATCGATAGTTCGTCAGTTTCCAGCATTTCTCGGTCCGTTTCGGAAATAACCGAAAGTTCGTCCGGTAGTGGTATGTGACCGAATATACCATGGCGCGATGATGAGGAAGGAATCGGGGATGGAAGGTCTTCGATCGGCGACTTGCATGTCTCTCGGAGCTCAATTGAGACAATTCCCTGTTTATTGATACAAATTGCGATTCAAAATTTATGTATCGTCTTTATACAATAGAAGAATTTTCTTTAGTTCAACATTTTCCGATGAACACTTTTCATTGAAGATTATGTTGCTTTTGTTTTCTCACTCAACTATT
This sequence comes from Cerastoderma edule, assembly GCA_947846245.1. Classification (NCBI taxonomy): domain Eukaryota; kingdom Metazoa; phylum Mollusca; class Bivalvia; order Cardiida; family Cardiidae; genus Cerastoderma; species Cerastoderma edule. The sequence continues at coordinate 18,750,782 of OX401419.1, forward strand.
TTGCTTTTAAATACTAAAACCATGTACCTGGCGGTGCTCCACAGGTTTTTAAAGAGTGTTTACTTTTGTAAATCCTCATTAATATATAACGAAGTAGTTTGTTTTTAGCGGACAGCTCAAATACGTATACAATATATCACTGTTTGATCATTTTTGCAACCATTGCTTTGTAATGTTTTCCTCCTTTTTTTTGTTCCATCCCTTAAGATCAAGGCGAATGTGATGATGATAGTAATAATGATGATAATTATTACGATAACATTATAAATAGAAAGACAACAATGACATTGATGATATTGATGTAGTTTAAAAGGCTACAATTACCAGTTTTGAAAATCGCACTGTGCTATCCATTTATCTAACAATTAAACGAAACCTCAGCTTAATGATTAGTTGATTACACACACTCTTGTAATTAACGGACATGTTTGAAGTACGCTATCAATACATTTTTTTCCGCACAGGGAAATAGGCCAACAAATGCTGAGTCAGGAAGCTAGCACTTATATCATAAAGTGATCTAACCAACTATATAGTGGTAACAATTAGCACTTGATGATAAAACAAAAAGATAATAGAAAAAGTATTGCTCCATCCAATTAAGTGGGCTAATTGGAGCTTATCATTGTTGAATTCACTTTTGCTTTTTTTCTCAAATTGGGTATTTCTCCGTTACGCATAAGTCTTACCACGATCCCCATTGCCAAGTTAGAAAAATTACTTAAATGATCTGTTATCAAGGAATGTGTTAATACATCGAATCGAAGGAATGGTGGTGGAATGAAAGGATCAAGCATAGATTAAGAAAGAAAAACTAAATGCAAATGTTTCTGATTCGAGCATCTGGTTTAGATCGCCTAGTCGAAAGTCGGTCTTGTTTCATGAATAGATGCGGCGAGTTCGAGACTGAGCTGTATTCTTTTGGATGTTTCACGAAAAAAAAGAAATGCTATTCGAAAAGTCATTCTTTTCTCTTCATTGATCAGTTATGTTCATGGTGGGAATAAGTCAGTACCCTTGTAATACAATACAGGGCTATTTTTACGTTATATGACAGGGCCCCATAAAGTTCACCCTCCCAAATGGACACTTTTTTAAATCAAGCAGTTTTCCCAAAAATTCAAGTCATATCAGCTCTTTGGTTTCCCAATTCGGGAATTTCATCGATAAGATTTTCCCCAAATCATCAGACCTAGATCTCTCCCCATCTTAAGGGGAACAAATCCCTGCATTGGAACACCACGGTGACGAATTGTCAGCAGCATTGAGAGAAAAACTGCCGTTTGTGATATCACTAAATATCTGTTGAAAGGTGAAAGGGTATACACTCTATTAGAAATACTCACATCTTTGCGTTCGGTCATAGCCTCTCCATGTCTGCGGCTTTCTGTCTTCCGCTTTGCTTTAGAGTTAGCACAACCGCAGCAAAGCAGATCGCTGGAAAGGAATCGATATACCGCTTGTCTGAATATAGGAAACTATGATCGCATGCATCTTTCAATTTTTGGACTAAGGGTGCGTAGTCCATTGAATTTACATACCACTTTTTAATGGACGGTTCTTTATCGATACACAAACAGCGGTCTGACCCCAATTACTCATTAAACATCCGCCTTCACTGTGTGGACTAATACCTTCTTGGAACTAGGAATGTAGTCCGGATTTACTCGCCTTGTTTTGCTTTATATTATTATAACTGCTGCTTCATGGGTAGTCGTAAAATGTCCAGATATTTGAAAAATAGACTATCGTTCAGTCTCTGTTCACAGAAATAATAATTATAGTAATGGTGGCAAAAGGAGCAGCTGTTTTCCACGAGATGTTGCTCAAAGAAATTTTCAAATGCATCCTCAATCATCTTGCTTTAAACGCACCTTAATTAGTCCTTCAGCGCTATCAGCGCTTTGATTAATTATCTGAATAGAGCGTGACTTGCTGCGGTAAGATTAGACGATAGGCAATACCCGGAATGATTAATAGATAACTAATACAATTGAAGAATTAATCTTTAAAGAAACCAAGCATTCACACATCCAATCGATAAATCAAAATATCGATACACATGTTTGGCAGAGGAGGAAAGGGACTATACTCTATAAACTATTTTAAAATTACTAGTAATCTATAGCATATGCCTTTCAAATACAATCAAGGTTTTACTAAATTCACATGTTTTTATCAAGGTTTTTGGAATCGACATTGGTAGATGTTGAATCATGCCAAATAAGGAAGAAATAATTTCTGACTTATGTTATGTCAATAAGAACATACTTAACATTGATTGTAAAATATTTTACATCATGCTTTTTCCACCGGTGCAAATATAATGAGAAGCAATCTTAATATTTACTCAGTTGGTATACATCATGTATATCGTAAATCGAATTTTTTGTCTTATAAATGAAATTTTGTGACGCCTCTATTAGAAAGTTATGCGTTTAAATTAACAAATACTTAAGGTTAACTCATTTCTTTTTAAATTCTTCATTTCCTCCAAAATGGAGATTTGCATATACATGATAATTTGTGAACAATGTGAAGGTCAATTAGAAAACAGTGATTAAACAAAGAGAAGTAAACATAGATACAACAAGTATAGAAACAAACATCTGCGCATTCCACTTTCACAGACACTTATCAAGACACAACAGACAAAGACACACATCCATCCCCCCCACACACACACCCACACACCCTCCCAACACACCAACACACGCTTTAACACAGACACTTACACGCACATTCGCGCACACCCAGGCTGACAGGTGCATGTGGTTATACTTTATGTAAACGCATGTAATTAATGTTAAGAAACATATACACATAAAAAGTTACCTAAATAGTTTTTCCCATGTCAACAAGCTTAACCGAAACGGAATGAAAAGCTAGTTACAATAATTAAGCATAATGGTTATACCCTGTGCGAACACATATAATTACTTAAATATTAAGAAACATATACACTTACAATGTTAATATATATTTCCCCTATCAACAAGCATAACCGAAACGAAATGAAAAGCTAGATTAAAGGAAATAACATCATCGACATACAGTAATATGTGTTAAAAACATAGTTATGAAAAGCGTTTTATGTTTATCAAATCAATAAGTGAGTGCTTACAGTTACATACACGTACGGTATTTGTAAGCACACCACAGACCATGAAGGAAAAGGGCAGCATAATGAAAAAAGTTAACGGATTTTGATCGAACTTCATCATTAAATGCCTGATTTAAACCAAAAAGGGTTTAACTCTGTCGTAATCAGTTAACGATTCAAACAAAAGTAGGATACGTTGATCCAAAAGCAAGCGTATAGTCTCTTTGAAAGCAAAAGAGATAGGTCTAAAACACAGCTAGGCATTCTGTCCGTGGCTCAACTTCTTTCCCACCAATCTACTCACTTAATCGCAACCACAATTTTCCCAACGCAGCCTGTTATTAAGCGTTTAGTTGCCTGCAAACGTGCAGATAAAGACATGCAGAGATTAGAAATAAAAAACAGCTCCTTCTATTCGTCCAGATGCATTAACCCTTAGAATGCTTGATATCTTTATTTAAAATAGATTTTTATGTCACCTGCTTTCCAAAACCTTAAATATCTGCTTAATTTTGATGAGGAAAGATACTCCGAGTAGCAAACAGGTTAGATCACAGGTCAGCCGCCAATTTACTTGGCGGCTTGCCTGGATCTAACCTGTTTACACAAGCATGAAGTCGGTTCTAGCACTATAAGGGTTTGGAATACACAACCAGGCTATTTCGTAAGCACACCATGCGTTATTTGAATGCACTTTAATCGATACAAGGGGACATATGGAAGTGTAAAGAAAAATACAACGCATGTAACAAATTAAGTCTATTAAAGCTGAACAGTTGTAAAAGCAAAGTTCAGGGATAATTTTTGAAATTAGAACAATGGGTTTTTGGGATGCATCTGATTTGAAACAATGAGTATTTCTGGAAAACAATGGGTTCTTTTTTTCCAAACTTAATTTGGACAAAACTTAACTCGATGATTCAAACTTCTCTGACCACTTGGTAAAAGACACTTGTTTTACTTTCTTTTGTCTCATATGAGGAAAAAGAACATTTCCAAATAGATAGTTGATTAAAAGCATGCAAATAAAAGCTTTAAAAGTGATTTCTGCTATCGACACACACGAGTTTATATTTTCTTTCATTCAATGGGTCCTGAGGGATGCATAGGAAAAGAAACAATGGGTATTTTGAGATATCAATGAGTAAAAGATGCAAAACCCATAGCAATAATTATCCCTGAATGTTCTGCTGCACCTCGGTAGTTCTGTCGATAGCTCATCCAACTTGGATTACACCAAAAGAAGGTTCTGAGTTTGATACTTGATTCGGTCAATATATTTTCTGACGTTTAACCCATTACCGAACAATAACGACATTTGACCAGTTTGTTGCAGACGACCCTGCAATTTTTTCTTTCCCAACAATGTTTTCTGCCCTATCAGAAGAATGTGTTTCAATTGAATCACATTTTTAAATGTCGTCTGCAAACTCTTTCAATTTGGGATAGTCGAAAATATGGCGATTGATAAAGGGTTAATGCAGTCACATGCGTATCCACACAATGAATTTTAAATGATTGGAATGATCTCCATTCTGTTCTAAAAGAGAAATATAAAGATCGAAGAGACAGACGAGTGAACAGACAAACTGAAAGGTGGCTTGGGAATAAAAAATAAGGAGTAGGGATAAGAGAAGTGTAAATGGGTACAACATGTACCCGATAATCCAAACCAAAAATCTGTTTTCTCATAATGGTCTCTTAATTGTTTGTTACATATTTGAATCCCTACCGTCCATTAACAGAAAAGGCAGTTCAGACGTTTGTCTTCTTTTAAAAGCTCTGTTAATGGATTGAAGGGTTATTGCATACTTAAAGTTTAAAAAAGGAACATGTGCACACATACTATGAATATGCATTCATTAAGTCAGTACACAGAACAAATACAATCGGACAATAATGAAACCCTTTTCAATCCAACACAGATTAACCCTTAGAATGCTGGGTAATTTTGTAAAATCAAATATTTGTGTTGTCTGCTTTCTTAAACCTTAAATATCTGCTCAACTTTGTTGAAGCAAGATAATCAGATAAGCAAACATGTTAGATCACATGCCAGCCATAAATTTACTTGGCGGCTGGTCTGGATCTAACATGTTTGCATAAGCATGAAGTCGGTTCAAACACTATATGGGCTAAACAGAGGCGTTGTGAAAAGCTTTGTCTATTGTTAAGATTTCAAAGCCGTTTTTAACCTTATTTCAGCTAAATTGCAAGGCCAGTCCAGACACCTTATTCTGGACTACGTCCCTTACATCCTAAACCACTTGGTTCCCCCCATATATCTAGCCAATACGAACTTGGCTCCCAAGCCGTGCATATGGCACGCCATTACGCTGAGTGTCATGGACGGAAATCAATACCAATGATTTTTTTTTTCTTTTTCGTTTTGATTTTGGAGATATCGTTGTGACAACAGCAGAGCGCAAGTTATCCCTTTATCGCATTGATTATAATGACAATGAATGTCTGCTATATAGCCTCTTACGGAAACTGTATTTCTTTTTCGAAAATATTCTTTTCGTTTTTTTTTTTTATTAACCGGAGGAAAAAAAGAACAACACATCACACAAGTCAACGACGGAAAAAAAAAGAGAAAACATACACACCGCATAATTTTTCTATTTACACAATGTATCCTATATATTCTTCTCAATAATTTCCCCAAAATCCACTAACACTGCACGTTCAGATCAAGTAGATCAACTGGTACTGATTAACCTAACCAGACGTCTGTAGCGCTACACTATTACGCAATTTACACCTTAATGAAGAGAAAATGCAATTGTGGGTTTTTCCCGGAACCACATTATCGAGCGGTTGTGGTCGTAAAATACATTCTCTGCACGTATTCACTCGAGTGTTCCCTTGACATCCGTAGGCAGTCACTCTAGCAGAGCAGATGAGATGTTCTGTCTCTATCAAGTTACAGTCGGTTGTGATTTTTGTATACATGTCATCACTCCCAGTGAATTTGACCTGATCATTGAAAATATTGCTTCAATACCTGCGTATTAAACTTAACTATTTTACAGCGATTGTGAAACTGTTTTTTTTTCTTAACTTAGATGAATTGCTCTATTTTCTATATTCTATTACCTGGATAAATAAACAATAATCGCGCCGAATGGATATTGGTGAAAGATCGCTTAGTGGAACCCGCTGCTCACGGGATTCGAACCAACGACCCTTATATCCCAAAGCCGACGCTCTATACTTGGTCCACTTTTCTCCTTCAGCAGAACATTTAAAAAGAAATGCAGTGCGGCGAAAGGAGAAATTGTTTGTTACAAGCCATTTTCCCTACCATCAGAGGGGTTCTCTCCAAAACCACAATCTAAATGTTAAGTACTTTCCTTAAATTGTCGCCTTCTGATTTACCGAATTTGGACCAGGCACAAAGTATCAAAGTTTAATGGGAAGGGTTAAGTTATTTATTCATGTGTGGTTTCTTCGTAGAAATTGAAAAGATTACAAGCTCGTCAAAGCACAAATAAATTATGCGGTTTTCTTTTTTATTCTAAGGGAGGTAACTATAACAACTGTACAGAATAATAATGTCAGGGTTGTCTCCCTTTCTGATAAATTAATTTCGCAATGGATAGATCAGAGACAGATAATGTTATCTATGTCTCTGGATAGATGATAAGATCTATCTACCGATAGAATATTTTCCAAAAAAAGCAACCGGTTAAAAGTAAATAATAACATTCCAGTATTTGTAAATGAATTTCTGTAGTCTATATTCCAGTTGCTTTCATCAGAGACATAGATAACATGTCTTTGCTTTCATCATACATTTGTAATGTTATATGCACGCATGAGTTTGAGTTTCACCATGGTCACGGTTAAAACAGAAATATGTAGGCCTACAGAGATTATTTATATATAATTTACCGTATATGTTTTACATCGACTGTGAAGGAAGCTTAAAGCTTGTTCAAAGCCACTCTCGATGAACCAGTAATCCTATATATGTCTCTTGTTTAAGGAATATATTGATAGTCAAAGCTCATATGGCCATCAGACATAAGACATGTACGAAAAACGCTTGCAGTGCACAGAAATTATGAACGTTAATAAGGCAAACAGCCTATATCTACTAATTATTCATTCCCAGATAGAACTCATAAATACAGACACTCCCATCCAAATGTAAGACCCAAAGCGTCAAGATCCGTGATGATATTGTTCTTGAAGAAGGAAGATGTCATCTGGTGACATGAAGAAAAAAAAGATAATCATTTATTTCATACGTACAGTTCTATTGCTATTTCTGGTGAAAACTAGACTAGTTAAGTTTCTCATCAATCTTCCTCAGGCGCATCGTTATTTTCGTCGAGGGGGCCATCTTTGATGAATGCACAGATCATAAGTCCGTCATGATTTCTTATGACTTATGACATCCTAAACACACCTGTAACATTGCTTCTTGTTGGTTGTCCAGGGCGTTTGTTCTGTTAAGACAATGGCATCAGCCGATAATAATGACAATGCTGTGAATCGCTCAAGAACTCAAGTAAATTCGAAATCAACGCTTTTCTGTAATGGTTCTCAGCTTTCATCTCTACAAATTGACAGACAGAGCACCAGAATCAAAGTTGAAAGACGCTACATTATTTAAAACTTTTAGAATAACTATTTTTTCTTTAATCAACGAGTAACTGGGCGGAAATGAGAGATCAAATGCGCATAGAAACACTCCGTGCTGTATTGAAAGAATCTCAGCAAGGTAAGTCGTATTTACAAGATTATTTTTCCGTAAATGGACGGGGGCGACTTTCTAGAATCTCAACCAACGCGAAACCGGAATAGCCTAGTAGCCGGGTTTGTTTCCCGATAGGTACAAATCAATTGATAGTGGAGTTGTCTTGGGCAATTCACATTTCTTAGCATAGAACTGGTAGGTGGTTCAGGAAATGTTCGATAAAGCCAAAGATTGAGCCTGTTATTATATTAATGGAAGAAAGAAAGGAACATGCCGATGAATCTTCCCTTTTCCCCCAAAGAACTTTATCTTATTAAAAGATGGAACCAGTTTTTTAAATCTGTATGAAAATGAACCTTTGTGTGTCATTCTTTTAGAATGATGAATGAAATTGAAAAAACTGGCTTCTCAAGCATACTGGTTCATTCATATTCTAAGATTTAAAGAAGAGGGGTAATGATGATGACAATGTTGAATGATAAATGCACATCAAAATTAGTTATCTTTGGATTCCTCGTACTCTGTCAATATTTTGATGCGAGAATTGGGATTTCATATATGTTTGAAGTAAGAAATGCAACTAAAGTTGTATTGTTAATTTGCTGTAAAGGGGTTGCTTAAGCATTTTTCTTTTGCTTCTCCATCATTTTTGGTTTTCCAGCATCAATTCAAAGCATAATAAGTCTTAAAAGTAACAAACTTTGATTATTCTTGATTTGATATTGATTTTAGTGAAAGCTAACTTAGAGAATAAGTTGGGAGAACAAAGGAAAAAAAGACGAGAAAAAGAGTCAGAACTTTCAACAGGTAAGCTTTGTGTACTTTAAGTTTATTGTTTAGTGAAATCTGGCAACAATAAGGAGGTGTACTCTGCGCATCATGCAATTGACCTCTATAAAGAGATACAAAGGAGTTTGGTTTAAGAAGAGTTAACTCACACAATATCCAGGAATCATTGTAGAAAAAATTAATTTTCTTGACTAATTGAGCTAAAGATGCACAGCTTCATACAAATGAAAGTCTTGCGTCTCAAGGTGTGTCCAGCAATTCTGTTTTATAGTAGGTCCAAGATAGAAGATTTCAGTTTTTTGAAATTTTTTAACTTTCAAACATGGTTTAAGGACTTGTATTTTATTAAAATGAATAAGTTTAGCAGTTAACTTGATTCCTAGCAACAATTGGCAATAGAAGATTTATGATCTTGACAAAGCAAAAGTTTTTGTACTTTGCTATTAAAAGAATGATTTATGTACATTAATATTTCTCTTCATTAATCTGAGAATTTAATTGTTTTATTTTTTTCCTAGTTAATGGAAAATTGGCCCAAACAAAAGTGCTGTTTGCAAAAACAAGAGGTAAGTTCATAAGTAAAATAAGAAAGCTAATGATTATTCTTATATAAGAATTTGTGAGATTTTCTTAAGGACATTTTCTACAGTTTTATAACAAAATAATCCTTTGATAGAATTTTCTAAATTTTTGATATGCTATCTAAACTTTGATTGTGTATTCAAATATGAAAAGAAAAATGCAGGTGGACGAGTTAGTTTTTTTGTAAAATGACAGTTTCCATGGTAACCATTTTGGGCAAAAATGTCAAAATTACCATACCATCTTCAAAGGTAATAGAATAATTTCTGGATGGTTTATTAGCGCAAAAAACATGAATTCATTCACTCAATACGTTATAATTCAATGTTATTTCAAATTACTACAATCTGAACAATTTTTGTAGTCCAAATCAGTTCTATAATTTTTGTATACGCCAAAAAAGATGAAAATTTATATGTATGTTACAAGTAAATGAAGATATCTAAGAATTCCTTTCATAGAATTTTCTTATTTTTCAGTATTTGAAATCAAATTTAATCTTGAAAAAGAAAGTGCAAAAAAATGTATATATAATTGACGAGTTAGTTTTTCTGTAAAATGACTGTTTCCATAGTAACCGTATTTGAAAAACATTTATAAAAACGGCTAAATTAACTTTAAACTTGAAAAATAGAAGCTGGAGGCTTAATATGTATGAGAAATATGTAAGATTGTCAATAATCTTTAATAATTTTATGGCTAATATGATTATTCTTTGAAAAGAATTGCATACAGTAATTTTTATCTGAATGAAAACGTTTATCCGACTACTGTGCAAGTACCTCTTCGGTAACAGATTATTATCTCAATTGGATGCGCAGATGAAGTGCGCAGAAAAAAACTACCGATAACGTCCTTAATATCAATTAATGCTTTATCGAACCAAGCAAAGAAACCTCTCAAAGAAACAATCACATTCGATCTTTGAAAAAGTCTGTCAGCAAATGATTGCTTGTGCTATAATCTATATATACACCACCATGTTTGCTATAATAGGATAGATTGTCAAATTTGCATAAATTTCCACAAATATTTCATAACCCCCACCTCTGACAAGACTTGTCCTGAGTCTTGGCCTATGGGAAATACATGGGAATATGTACTCCATCATCTAACCATAAAGTGCTGGAACCGAATTGATGCTTAAGCGAACAGGTTGAATCCAGGCCAGCTGCCAAGTAAATTGGCAACAGGCATGTGATCTAATCTGTTTGCTACTCTGAGTATCTTCCCTTATCAAAATAAAGCAGATATTCAAGGTTTTGGAAAGCAGTCGACCCAAAATTCTATTTTTAGAAAATTGCCCAGCATTCTAAGGGCTAAGGAGAAGTCTTCATTCCACAGCTGCCCCCAATACAACAATTAATCCATCAAAGAGACGTCTCAAGGACACATTCACATTCAATTAGTGCTAGCCACTGATTGGTTGTGTTGCCTTATAGAAACAAACCTGCATACTCTATTTAACAATAATTAATTGATTCTCAAATTTGTATGAAGGTTCCACAAATATTTCATTACTAGAAGTCGCCTTTAAGTCATTAGAATTAAATTGACCCTTGAAATTGGTGACAGTTTGATTATTAAGCATTGTAGAATGCATTTGGGTCTTGACAATTAGATTTACTATATCTAAAATATACCAGCAGACAATCCGAAACAATTGTGACAAAAAATAAAATTGCTCAAGATAAGCAACCTTTACATTTTTTTACAAAGGTTTCCAACTTTTATCTGTATAATTTGTAAGAAATATAATGAATTTGTTTTTCTCAAAATTTCAGAGGCAAAAGATATTTCTCAATGCAAGACTGACAACTCACAGAAGCAAGGAGATGGGTATGGTTTGATTTTATTTCTTTTTCTTTTCTTTTCAAGTCCTTCATATATCTAAACATTTTTTCAGCTACTGAATTTTCAACTCTAGTACTGCCTTTTTATCACTGAACTGCTGTCTGTTTTCCCTTCATGAAAACTATAACCCATTGCTGAGACACATAGACTATGATTGTCTAGTAGTTATGTTACATCACCTTTAATAAATGTAACTTAGAAAGACCATTGAGTGAATTCTGAACATATTTTGATTATTTTATGATCTATTAATGGAGAAGTTCTTCATCAGAAACCAAAGAAACAGGCATATCTCAGTGATATTTTTCTAAATTATATCAATGAGCTTTTTTTGACCAAAACTTAATAATCAATGTTTTTTCTATAGAAAAATGATTAAAATGAATGAAAGTAATGAGTTTTTTATGAGTTTTTGTGGCCCAAAAGTTATCACTGATATCTGACAGTAGTTGCAAATCTGTAGTAATGTACTAGTTTGAGCGAAATGAAGAATGATCATTCATATTCCTCCTGATTTAGAAATATCATGATTTTTGCATACATTGTACATTCGATTGGATTTCATTAGTACCAAAGGTTTGAAGATAGAATCTTTGATCTTGAAAGTAAAACTTTTGGAAAAATCTATTGTTTTTTTCACAAGAAGCAATTTTAAGTGTTTTTTGGCAATTGAAACACACTAACTATGGTTTGGTAGAAAAAGAAAGACTATATACCGATCAATGTTATCAGCTAAAACCCATAGCTATCATCAGTAATGAGTCCTGGACTGCCTTTGAATCTGCATTATTGGTACTTGCAATGCAAAGAATAAATCTTTACTTCCATTTTTTACATTGATTGTGAAGTATGTTCTTACATTGAGCTTATATCAATTACTTACATTAGTTTTGATTTGCCCAAATATTCATCCTAAGTTGCTTTGTAAAATGGTGCCCTGGGGTCCGTTTTACTAAACGATTTACGGAAAATGTTTGCGTAAGTCATGATTGATAAACATGGATAGTATCTTCAATGAAAATACAATGTTGCAATGTGGCACTTCATTGGAAGCGTCTCGGAGAGACGATTCCAATGATGTGTCACTTTGCAATATTGCTTCGTCCAATATTGAAATAAGAGGAGTTGTTGTTTTAGACTTACGCAAATCTTAAGCGTATACTGTTTAGTAAAACGGGCCCCTGGTGTTTTTTAATCCAGCTTAGAGAAAGAGATCAAGCGTAAGAGAGACCTTCTGAAGAAGATCGAAGATGACATTGCAAAGTATAAAGAGAACAGAACTACAGAAGTGTTAGTACAATTATAATGTTATGGACCATACAGCCAATAGCAATTACTCAGTTCTTTGTCAGTTTCACTGTTTGTTGCTGGTGGTACTTAGCTTGTTACCTAATTGATGTTTTTTGGACTGATCTAAAGTGAGAGCATTGACAGAGCACATGTTAGAAATACACACAGTATCATTTCCTTGGGTAGTGACTATTTTGTATAGAATTGCAGAAAAATATTTCCTTCATATCAAAATCTGTCATAATTGTTTCAGTATATACTTTATCGAAATTACCACTTATGTTGTCGTTTCTTTTTATGGCAGCAATTGGTACCTATTCTGAGAGTTGCCATCTCCATTTTTAGATTGCTCTATAATATTCTGATATCTTTGCAGGGAGAAGTTTGAAGAAAAACTAAGTTCATTTTCCAAACAGTTCAAATCGGCCAAAAAAGAATATGTGAGTATAAATGTAGTTAATCATAATGTACTTATTTTCACTTTATGAGATTTGGAATCATTAAACTATACTCATGCCTGTCATCATCTGTCTTGCACAACCATTTTTTTATTCCCAAATTCCAAGAACGTTCAGGTTATACCAAGCTTTACAAACCGTCAGAGTGCTATATTTAACCCTTTCCCAAACAAACAAATTTTGGACTGTCCAAAATTGAAAGAGTTTGCAGACGACATTTCAAAATGACAGAAAATTGGAAAATAATCTTCTGATAGGGCAGAAAACATTGAGGCAAAAGGAAAAATTGCATGTTACGAGTACTTTCTCCTTTTCCCACAATGTTTCCTAAAGTTGTCTGCAACAAAGTGGTCAAATGTCATTATTGTTGGGAAAGGGTCAAAATATCTCAATATGAGCAAAATGGTTTTAACTTCTATAATAAACTGATAGACAAATTAATACATAATCCAAGGAAGTTGTCTTTCTGTGATAGGTCATATGTTTCTGAGAAATAAGAAGGCTGGAACAAAATCACCAATAGTCTTTAAGATTAAAACTCTTTCTCAGTCAATAACTTTTTGTAAGTTGGTTTTGTCACATACCTGGTTTGGAATGTATCTTGGCTAGTGAATTTATGTGTTGGGTTTATTCTGAGCTACATAAAGTTACGTTGGGGATTAATTGAAAAAGTTAGGACATCCTGTAGTCTAGAAGACATATGTAATGATTTGTGACAAAAAGCAGAAATTGTTCAAGAGGTCTAGCAAAGTTTTATTAGCTGATCATCTGTTTATGAAATATTTTTTAAATGCCTGGAACATGTTTTATTTCAGACAGAAGCAATACTTCTTCAAAAGATTAAAGATGCTGAAGCACAATATGAAGAGACACTGATTAAAGGTGAGTTTGTCTTCATCTGCATTTCTTCTATAAAGGTTGCTCTTAAAACAAGAGGCCTTTATTACATAAGGCCTTTATAATCTAGTAGGGCTTTTTTTAGTGTTATATAACAGGGGCCCGTTTAACCCTTTACGGTATATAGCGCTGTTCACCGCCTTATCGATTACTGCATAAAACGCTTTTCGCCGTTATACCTATTACCGTATAAAACCTATTTTGACGTTCTATCGATGACAGCATAGAACGCTTTTTGACAGCTGAAAAATTAATTCAACTTTAACCCTTAATTACACACATAAACACTCACATCACTTTCTCCAAATTTCATTTTCTTCTTAAATAAATGTTTTCTTTCATTTCCGATGATAAAATCATAGGGTCAAAGTTTAAACTTTTGCTCTAGAGAGAATCTTTTGATAATGGTCCCACGACACCCTTCTGAAAAAGACGCCATCAAATGAGATGCAGGGATTTTAAATTGCCAACCCAATTAATGTGAGAGGCCGTGAATATCCGGTCATAAAAGATCAAAACAATGCCGATTTGTAAAGACTCGATAAGGATTTCATGCAATTCTTTAGAAAATTAACACATTTCTAAAAATACTATCCAATTAAAATCAGAGCGAGCATACGGCACGCGACCCGTAAGGGATGTTTATGACACGGAGCTGTTGTTCAAAGTTGAAAGGCGAATGAAAATAAAGCCGTCGAATAACGGACGTTATAAAGACGGTTACTTAAAGTAGTATGTCAATTTTGGTGCTTCCGATCGCAGGTCAGACATCAATATAGATTCAGAGCAGTCATTTGATTGGTCTTTTGAGCATGAAGATGATGAAATGTTGATAAATCTTACCAATTCGCGGACAAGCAAATTAGATTATTCCTCCGACTTTGACTACAACAACGAGATTTTGGTAGATTCATCACCCATGGACACATATTTTACGGAAATATAATCATGTTTTGATGCCATAATAAATTGACTTTTACAGTTTTACATGTATTAGAGGACCAGGTTTGACTACTTTATGAAGCAATATTGCGTTGAAAAACATTTTTTTCACTTTGAAACGGTTCTAATGGAAATAGAAGTAAAACAAATCAGTTTTCTTGAGAAATATATAAAGACAAAGCATGTTTCTCCATCATGAATGGCATTTTTCGTCAACAAAATTCCCTGCAATTGATGACAAAATAGAAAAACAAATTAGGGATCTCTCAGGGGGAACATGTACGCCATTGTATTACTTTTGAGTTTGTATAATTCACACCGCAATATACAGTTTCATTGTTTGTCTAACTTTCTACACCTTAATCTTAATATGTATGTATCACTACATGAAGAAAAAAACACCAAATTAAAGGAAATTTTGTTCTTGTCGTCCTTTATTCTCTGTGAAAATCTATTGGATTAATGGAAATTGCATTAATTTTGGTTTGATTAACAGTACCCCAATCAGTGACAATTATCGGAGATAATCCTGTGCAAATAGGTACCTAGGGTGACTAATTATGTATGTGTTAATGATCTCTGATAGTCAGATAGTTTATACCTATGGTGTCACTGATAAGCCTTATCTCTATACCTTAAAGGGTTAAGGGACCTTCCTAATTTTAGATTTTTATAGAATCATGCAGTTTTCCAAAAGTTCAAAGTAATATCAGCTTTTTGCTTTCCCATTTTAGAAATTTCATTGTCACAATTCCTAAAACCAACAGGCATGGGGCTCTTCCCAATTCAAGGGAGAAAGACCCTGCCTAGTAGTTAGAGTACTGAATGTAAAATGACAATGTCAGAGACTAATTCTAGCTTTCGTCTTTTTAAAACAAGATTTTCTTTGCAGACGAAATTAAAACATAGCTCTATATAACTGCATGTAAATGAAACTAGATGAGTGAATTGGGATGCTTCTTAACCTGTTCATAACAATTTTGTAGAAAATATACCACATTTGCCTTCCAGTTATAGTAAACTGTTTAAATGGTTTATATTGTTAACACTGATTTATCATTTCCGTCTTGCAAGCATATCAAAATGTGAACATGTTTATGGATCTACACTGTTCGTCCTTCCCTTATATATCATCAAGCTTAGGATCTCCCTAAGTTGATAATGAGGCAGGCTTTGCAATACAAAATACTGTGAAATACATGTACAGTAAAACCTGTCTTAAGCAGCCACCAAAAATGCCATCAGATCTGTTTTTTGAGACCGTTGACAGCTTAATACAGCAGGCCAAACATGAAGAACGCTCCTGCTGTTGCCTGCTGTATTGAGCTTCAATGCTGCTATGCAGTCATATGTATTCTATGTTTAAGAGTGGCTGCTGTAGACAAGTTTGACTGTACTGTGAATGTGATGAAAATCTCCGATATAACCAAAAAACTAACTTTTCAGTGGAAAAAGCTAAAGAGGATGAAGTTAACATTAATACAGCTAATTACCTGAAATCTTTACAAATGGAACAACCTGTGGACAGATATGGGGACGTAGAGAAGGACTTAATTGGGTATGTACAGGATTTTTATATAAGATTAATTTAATGGATTCAGGGCCACTGTGACCATTTAGAACCATTTATTTTTCAATTGAGAAGAATCCTAGCTTTTTGTTTGCTGGTAAGTATTTGATAAAGTTGTATCGGAATTTTTGGACTTAAATGCATGCTTAAAAAAATCAAATCAAATTTGGAAGGTGCCTTTAATAGGCCTCTATCATATAGCATAAAAAGCCCGGATGATGTGGTAAAAGTAAGGAATATGAAACTTATTCCATCCCTCTGAGCATGGATTTAAATCCTGCAATCAGTATTTGAATTTTCATGAGAGGTTGTCACAGGGTTGAATTATTGATTGAAAACTGCTTTTAGCCCAACATAGCAGTTCACCTAAAATATTGTTGATGTGTAATGTAAAATGCAAACAAAAACATTTTTTTTTTGTTAATCCATCTTTTTTTTCCTTTTTTATTCTAAAACTTTCTCTGAAATATGTGTTTTACTTACGCATTACAGAAACATCACAACAGAAGAGAGATCCCGGCTGGAAAAAGAGTTTGTCAACATCACTCAAGAGTTACAGGAGACACAAGGGAACTAATGCCTGGGTCAGGATTTTAACAACAGCAAATGTTATCTAACAGTATTTCACAACAACAATCTTATTATGAGCAGAAAAATCTGCATGCTGTACCTATTTTGGCAGAATCAAGTATACAACAAGATTTATAGACCATTGGCAGAAACAAGCACCTTCGACAAAAACAAGCATACACCTACACTTATGGTGTACTCTTTCATGTCGTCTAGTAGAGAATTTTCTAAAGAATATTTGGCATTCCCAAGGCAATATACCAAACCTCGGCTGAGAGGGGCATATCTGATTGAGCTGAAAGTCAAAAGCATTGTCACAAATAGTAAATAGTTAAGTTGTTGAAAGTACTGGCAACTGTTTTCTTTTGAGAACAAATTGCTGGCAGCTCAATATGTCACATTTGTTTCTGTGTTTGTTCAGTGAATGCTCTTTTAAGTTTACATATAAATATATACTAAGAACATGCTTAAGTCCTTTGTCATTTTGGAGTTCATGCTTTGATATGTAAGTTGGGAATTAGATAAAGATGTTGAACACACTTTTACCATATAGATATAACATTTTTATTCATTACAAAAAAACAGCAGCATTTAATTAATCACTTTCACAGTACATGTATGATAATTATTTTCCTTTAAGTTATGGGATATTAATCATGTACTGCTCTTGAATTTCCAGAAACTTTTCTTCTTATATCAATTATATGAAATTGTACAAAAGAAGACCTCCAATTATGAGATTTCAAAGTGTATGCAGATGAAAAAACAACAACATATTTTCATGCATTATCCTACAAGAAAAGCAATACCTGTGAACTAGTGCGTATTATAACACACATGTATCAAACATTTGATTAGAATTGTAGTTAAGTATTTTTGTACTTTGACAAATGAACCTTAAAGTTTGTTCAGCAGTTATTCTAAAGCATACTTTTGATAAACTGTGGAAAACCTGTATGTATACACCGCTTAAAAATACTATAACAACAGTTGAATATCACAGTCAAATAGATTTATCATTAAAAAACACAATTGTTTCTTCACTATTTCGACATATATGTTTACCTTTCATGTTAGATTAAGTTTTTATTATTTTCTATTGTTTGTTGTTGAAATAATAAAAACTCTTACCATATAACCATCTTATCTTCATGTGTTACCATCTATCTTTTTCTTAAATTCTGTTATTTTTACAAGGGACAAATCATTACAATAAACAAATTGGCAGTTTCACAGATTTGCAGATTTTTAATTCTCTGATTTCATCATATATCCATTTACTGCAAAGCTTCTTTAAATCCAATATTTTATTCCATTTTCCACATGAAATGACATACTTTCTGTATGACATAAAAAATTGTTCAAAAGAAATCCTGTAAAAATTGTTCCTATTTAAATGTTTTTATCAAACTCAG
Source organism: Cerastoderma edule (assembly GCA_947846245.1). Classification (NCBI taxonomy): domain Eukaryota; kingdom Metazoa; phylum Mollusca; class Bivalvia; order Cardiida; family Cardiidae; genus Cerastoderma; species Cerastoderma edule. The sequence continues at coordinate 18,768,960 of OX401419.1, forward strand.
TTGTTTGTAGCCTTTCCCAACACGTCATCCAGAAGTGGTCCATACTGGACTTTGTTTACGACATTGTTAGATTTGTTTCCAGCCCAACCGTCCTCCTGGCTAACAGGCTGGTATTGCATGGGGGGAACTGGGCTGTCACGCCAGTTCAGTTGATTGACCAGCTCGGAATACGCTACTTGTCCCCCTTCTGTTGTTACACTGTAAATATAAATACATGATAGAGTTTAACTTTTTGTATGATGTTTAACGCTGTATCAACACTTTTTCAGTCATGTTAATGGCTTTTCTGGATCCTAAGAAGCAGTTAAAACTGATTAAATATGAATTTGGAAAAGAACGGCCTTTATTAGATATAGATGAAATACGACTTGTTTCCATCATAATCACCGTGAGTATAACAATATGTCCATTTATTCATGTTAAGTTAATTGAATCAAACAATCAAATGTACATTGTGGAGAAGATTGGCAAGCATCTCAACACACCCATAGGGTCTAAAATTATCCTGGGATCAATACTATGTAATATGATGTTATCAGGGCAATTATAGACCCTTGTGAACACACCTATAAACATGGACAAATAAAGAATTATAAAAAAGATGCTTTATATTTGGGCCAGTCAAAACCCAATAAAATGATCAAAACTTCACTTACGTTGCCATAACAGCTCTAAGTAAATCATCAGGGATTGGTACTTGATGTGCTTGGAATACATTTCTAATAACATCCGCCTCTAGAAGACCACACCTGTAAAGAAATGATAAACAAAAATTTTGAAAAGTGATAACAATTTTCAAAGGTGAAAAATAGCATTACAGCAATTTTTTCAACCATTCGAGCCAGCTTCCATGGCCAATTGGTTAGAGAAAAGAACTGACCAAATTCCTCTTCACAGGATTTTAAATACTAGTGCTTTTAGGTTTCAACTTCCATGATAGAATAACAGTAGGCTTAAATAATGTTGATGATTGTTATCTTCCTTTATTCAGGCAACTAATGACATCTAATGGTTCCAATTCAGGACATAAGGACCAAACCCTGACTTCTTTTGGGCCATTGTCTAGTGGTTAGACAACAGAAAATGAAATCACATAGCACCTAAGCACCTGTGTTCAATCCTTTGCAGTATTTTGATTTTTATAAAAAGCAGATCCTTCGACAAACTTACGGATGACTGAAGCTTTTACCCAGCTTGAGCAGCCTTTATAGGCATTAAATTTGGGGGGTCTTCCTCCATCACAATGAGCCATGCATTGCAACATACCTGAAATAATGTTGATGTGATGTAAAACCCATATATAAACAACATACTTGTCTTTGTCAGCCTGTTGGAAAGATTCAAACAGTTTGGCAAATCCTTCAAAGTTCCTCTTTCTCAACTGCTCTTGCGCAATTGCAAGCAGTCTTCTGGAATCGATGGAGTCGGAGGCAGACCTGATGACAAAAAGAAAACAGAAAGTTTTTTAATTGTTTAAATAAAATGTTAAAAAAGTTAATCACCAAAGCATATATACAAGTACATATACATGTACCAGTTGTAGCTTGTATGACCATTTAAAATTTGACGAAACATTGTAAACAAATCGAAATAAAATCAAAGATGTTAGGTCATACATAAATATTATTGGCATCAGTTCTGCAATTTGAATAGATGGAATATCCTTCAAAAGGGTTAGAATTCTAATTAAGTAAGAGCATTTATGAGCTGTTTATGTATTATGACATTCAAAGTTTTCTATTGAAAATTGCTAATAGAAAAGAAGATAAGCACTTGACCCATTGTACAGAGTCTTATATATTTTTGGCAAACATTACACAAAAAGAAGACAAACAGAAAGTCTTGTTCTTTATTTACAAAGTACATGTAATATATAAGATCAGACTCAAGTCTTGCACGCTTTTTCCAAATGAAGGGAAAATATATAAAGCTGTTTTCATGGCCAATCAAATAAAAGGAAGTCATTAACTAAACATCAGTCAATGTGCCTTAAAACTCCAATTATTCATTCAATACTAAACAAATCTAACAGGCTTACCTCTCAGCATACATTCTGGCGAGGGCCATAATCTCGTGGTCGGTTATGGATGGATCCACCTGTCGTAAGAGGGATCCCAGCTGTTCGTACTGAATGCATCCCTGACCGTCGGGGTCGTTACGCATGAAGAAGGAGCGAACCTCATCAGCTTTGCCCCCTGCAGCCTGTCTGATTCTGTTTACAATAGCTTCCACGCTGGCTTTTGGGAACTGTGAATATAGATAGAATTGAAATGCATTTGATTCAAAAGATGCTGGAAAGGTTGTATGTACTGTAATTGATAAAGAATAACTTATTGATAATGATAATTATGTTGTTGACTTAGGGATCATATCGACGATGCTCCCTATATTCTTATTTCTTAAACATATATCTTTCATAAAAAGAGTTGGCTGGAAACTGAATAATTAATAAATGATTTGTCTTGGACATGATTACTCAATAGAATTGAATCCAACTGATTAAGCAAAAATCTTGACGAAAGAAGAAATTGCTTAATGGTTACTTTTAAACTGCTATTTAATCGAAATTAACAGGCTTGTTTTGTATTGCAATGATGCTTTTAATTTCCACCATAATCGAAAATCTAAATGATGCAATAACCTATGTTTTAAAACTAATAATCTCTGTGATAAGATAGTGAGAATTTACATCTCAAGCATTGCTTTCATTGTTTCTATTGATGGTTATCTGTACAAACTTTAAAAAGATTGAGTCACCACAAAATAAGGCACCGAAGTTATAATAGTTCATTTTGCCAAAACAAAGGAATCCTGGGTACGGATTTACTAAACAGTTTACGCTTAAGATTTGCGTAAGTCTAAAACAACAATTCCTCTTATTTCAATATTGGACGAAGCAATATTGCAAAGTGACACATCATTTGAATCGTCTCTCCGAGACGCTTCCAATGAAGTGCCACATTGCAACATTGTACTTTAATTGAAGATACTATCCATGTTTATCAATTATGACTTACGCAAACATTTTCCGTAAGTTGTTTAGTAAAACGGGCCCCTGATGTCTAACCAGATTTTCACTTACCTCTCTAGCATTATTTTCCATGTATCTAAATGCATATTCATCTGCATCGATCAGTATAAACTTGTGACTGTTGAAGTCCACACATGCTCCCACGAACAGATCCTGGGCAAGGTAATACTCAGACATCTGGGTGCTGTATAAAGCTTGGTTGGGCTTCTTCACTCGGCTTCGCTCCAGGAACTTGCCTCCAATGATGCCTGAAAAGGTACATGTGTTAGTTTTGGTCTATCTCTTACTTTTTACCTGGTCAATTGGACATGCCTAAAGTGCAAAATTTGACAAAGGGTGGATAAGTCACAGCCTTTTCACCTGTACAGTATCTGGGATCAAACCCAGGACCATTGGTTACAGAAGAAACTCTCTAACTCTGCAGCAACTCTTTGTTGAAGCAAAAATTGACACATAGTTTCAAAGCAAAACATAAAAATCATGAAGAAAACCAATCATCCCACACTTACCAGAGTTCCTTACTGGTGGCTCAAATACCAGGATGGTATCGTCGGACAGGAAGTACGAGATGATGAATCGTCTCTCTGTATCGATCGGCTTGCTGGTGTCCATACGGGCCAGGAACCTTAGAACGTTACTGTCCAGTCCCCGTCGATCCTTCTCCATGAATTTGATGAAATCACGACGCGGTGGTTTTGGAAGCAATCCCATGCAGGAACAGAGGGAATCCTCCTCACTTCCCCAGCCGTTGTATGGGGGCCATACTTTGGGCTGGCCCTGGTATGGGGAGCCTTTGTACTGAATGGCACTGAAGTCATCTGGAATGGATGCGTGAATGACAGAGATTTAAGGACTATGTAGTATGTACTTCATAGACGAATGTATCATATGCAAAACATTGGTTCCTTGGTCTAGTGATTAGAGAACTGAACATAAAGTTGCATGATTAAACGCTGCATGCATTGTTACGACGAGTCAGTATGGCTTTCATTTTGAATTAACTTTAAAAAGTATGGTTTTTAAGAATTCTAATTTTCAATATAAGAAAATCATACGCTGCTAATATTTTTTACCTGTCAAGTCACAAAGTCACGTATCATGACAGGGTTATATTGAGTCATCAGATTATGAAGACAATATGCTCCTTTTCCTAATAAAAACTTTGATCAACAGTAAATTGAGGTGTTTTTGCAAGAGTATTGAAAGCTCTTTAACAACATGGAGCACTTACTAAAGTATTGAATTGAACTCTGGACATATAGAATATAAATGAAATGCGCATTTCTCTCTTCCAATGATATGAAGGGGTGGGTAATGGACGTGATTAATGAGAGATGTGCTTTTAGACAGACAATAGTTGGCCTCTAATTAACTTGATATTAACTTCAAACCAATATGTGCATTTGTTTGAAAGAAATTAAATTTAATGTATGGGGCAATGTTATGGGCTAACTGATCTTGGTCTTAAAACGTACCCCCAGGTCCATCAACAGACTGAGATTGAAAAGGAACCCGAGAGACTTACCAACGCCATATTTGGTTCTGTAATACTCTTTTGTAAAGTCGTCGCAGTTCACAAGGAGATACTTCCTGCCCCACACATTGACGACAGCTCCCAGGGTCAGATCGCTATCGTTGTAAAACTCCTGGGCCTCAGCACCGGTCTGTTAAAGAAATACATGGGGTCAGTAAGAATGGGAATTTTAACTGATTTCAACAATATTTCTGTAAAATAAGAGCACTGAGAATACAAATTCCAATTCCAGGTGCTTCAACACCTCTCACCAGTACTGAATGATATGGTGAAGAATTTCGGTACAGTCAGAGTCTTGAACTTTGGACCCCTGCAATTAATTTCCTTATTGTTACCCAGTCATTATTTCAAATTTCAGTTGAATATCTTAACAGGATTATGTTTGATATAGTTGCAAAGTTGCTTCTTGAGTTAACTTCTGCATGTACATTATTATAAAAATGGGTACACATATTAATGAATTTGGCAGTGGCTTTTTTTCACTCCGAAGGGAAAAAATTGAAACACTTTTTATATAGCAAAATTGGGCAATTGAAAATAAGTGGGCTTTGCCAAAGAGGAAAATAACCCTGAAGTAAACTCATTTTTAGGCTGAAACTGCATGATTTAAAGAAATTTGCAGGTATCCGTTATGTAATGAAAAATAGCCCTGGTATGGTAAAAAGGGTAATCTTACCTTCAAACTATCCAAAATATATCTGCCTCCGTGTCCAGTAGGTCCAAACACATTAAGCACGGTTCTGTCAGTGGTCTTTCCAGGTTGTTTCAGAGATTCAACATTCTTTGGTAATTTTCCGCGGCGTAAGAACATTGGTGCGGCGTCCCGGCCTTCAAAATAAAAAATATGTTATGATATATACTCTCACAGTTTGTTGCTTTGATTTTTAAATTGAGGACTGTTTTCAACAGCTATTGAGTTATAAAACCAATCAAAACCTTTTTCTAATCAGTAACTTAATGATGACTCAATGATAGAAGGAAACATTTGAACAAAAGAAGAAATTGCTCAATAGAAATAAATAATTCTGTTTTTATTTTCAACATTTCTATATTTGAAACCTGCTATAATTTTAGACTCCTGTTATAAACATACATCTTTAAAATGTAAATATTTGCTATTTCATCTATATTGTGGAAGGTTGAGCACTCATTCATCATGCTATTGATCTTTTCTCACCTGTACTACACAATATTCCTTCCAAACCTTAGACAGTGCTTCCCCACTTGAACATAAGTAATTGATAACATTTATCAAATTTGTTTCTCACATCCTTCAAATTAAATTTCGTATTCCTATCATTTATGTTAATCAAACCAAAACTAAACTATCATTAATACATTGTACCATATCAAGAATGTAACCTCAGACATAAGTTAGCCTTAACAAATGTCAAGGACTTGCTTTAACAAAACCTTTGATATATGTAATTTAGTTTCTATAAAGATCAACAAAATACCTGAATTTGGAGGAATGACCTCGCGGATTTCAATGGTATCGTCAGCCAGGAAGTAGTGGAGCACCATTTCCCTCGGATCACCGAACATTTGCTCGGAGTCATCCCAGTAACAGTAGAAGCGGAGAACTTGTCGATCATGGTCCAAGAACTGCTTGAGCGTGTCATGTTTCTCGTATGGACGTAATGGCTGCATGCTCTCATCCATCTGTAAATAATTAATAGGTTTGATGAAAACGGTAACCACTTAACCAATGAAACTAATAACTGCATAACAAGTGAAATCCATGACTGCTTAATCAATGAAATTCATAAATGCTAAGCAGATGCAATTCATGAATGCTTAACCTATGAAATTCAAGACTGTTTAACCGATGATATTTATGGCTGCTTCACCAATAAAATTCACAGCTGTTTAACCAATGAAATTCATAATTGTGTCACAACGACATTGTGTACCAAACCTATATTAAACAAATGCTCATCAACATTTCTGGGAATAGCTCAAAACGGTTCAATGCAAGACTTTCGTATGTCCTTCACAAAAGTGATTGACTGACTTATAAAAGTTTTGCAATGAACCCTTGTATTGTGAATTTACCTCCAATACTTTCGACGCAATGTAAAGCCTTTATAGGACCAACTATTTAGTCTTCATTAAACCCTCATATTGTAAAATAACCCCCCATACTGTTGACACTTTGTAAAGCATACATAGATGAAATAAAAAAAACATTTAATGAATATAAGTTTGAGAAGAAAATTTGTGTGATCAATATTTCTCCTTCAAACAGCAATGTCAAAGGTCAAAAGATACTTACAGCTTTTCTGTAGTTGACATAAGGATCCTGGGGCGCATTCAAAGAGTCGGGTAACCTCACTCCGAGTTTACGCAAGAAGTTTCTGGTAAAGTCATCGCAGTCTGTGATTTTGAAGACTTTCGAGTAAAGGCAGATTTCTTTGTTCATGTTGAGATCCTCCACTGTGTAAAACTCATCGTCATGTGGTGGGGGTTTGGGGATACGGTGCCTCCTGATCAGTGTTCCTGGAGGAAAATGGATGTGTTAACTCAGACCTTTTAAATTGTATTATGTCTTATGTTCTTATATTGTTTTGCTATAAACAGCATTTGGAATTATTTCATCAAAAAGTAATTTTGCTCATCATAATCAATTCAACTTTCATAAAATTGATGAACTGCATGAACATGATTGATTTTCAATGGTTAAATTCTGAAATATCACGTCATCTGGAGCAAATAATAATCTCTAACATAGTTTGCATCAAATTACTTTGTAGACAGCTAAGTTTTTTTCAGTTTGGTTCTTTGTGGACATTCTATCAGTGACTTAGCCTAGAATAGATTTCAGTCAAACATTGCCATATCTTGGAGTCTGTTATGAAATTCAAAAAATTGTATATTTTAATCTTATTCTTTCTCAGCAAGCCTTGTGCCATTTTTTATTCAGCCTTGAAAAAAATTCTTTCAAAGCCACTGAATGCTTTCCCACATGGTATGGAAACTTTTTTTAATGATGAGAGATCATAGAAATCTATAGACTATAGGAATAGAATCATCATGCTATTATGAAGAAAATTGGCCTTAATACAGGTCTTGAACCTGTGACATATTTTATCAAAATAAAAGTCTGGCTTTTTACAAATTGAGCTAATGTGTTAAAGCTCGTTGTTTAAGGTTTCATTTCTACAGTAAATGGAACAAAACTCTTCGTTTTAACCGTAACCAGACAAGTGAATGAGATTAGAAATTTGCTAAAGAATGAAGACTAAACTCACAATTATGTCCCTTATGGTATTTCTTGAACCATCATCACATCAAATACATTTCCTAATGAATGTGATCAATATAAACCATAATGCAATTGCATAATGCTGACTGTTATAATTTGAAAGAATAGTTTTTTAAAAAGACACCTCATCTCCCAAGAAAATAATATTGATAAATGAAATGATAAAAAATAACATCAGTAAAACAAACCTTGTGGAATTCCGCTGTTTTTGGCTCTAGGCTCAATAACTTGTAAAGAGTCATCTTCTAAGTAAAAGTATATTTTACAATGTCTAACTCTATACTGTTCTTCCCTCTTTTCATGAACTGCTTCTTGGAAATATGCATCAAAACACAGAACTTGTCTGTCAAAGGCGACCCATGCTGGAAGATTGCTTCCTTCTCCACGGGGGTAGTTGCTATTTCTTGGTTTCAGTTTTTGTCCTTTTAGAGGCTCCCCACCGATTCCAGGCTTGGCGTGACCAACCAACATTGACACATCATTGCATACATCAAAGTGATGGGACTTGTGGTGTTTGTTTTTTCCAAGCTGCAAGGCAAAATGATTCATTAGTTGGTGAAATATGAAACATTAGTCTGTAAACTATCAATTTAAAAAGGTTTTATTGAAAGACATCACATGATATCAATGTCTTAAAACAAGATATATAAAAGCCAAAAATAAAGAAAACCTTGACCAATAATGAATTATGAAAAAAGGTTTATGATGGAGTTATGAGGTCGATCATCCAATGATTCAAAGAAAAATTGTCTAAAAGTGCTGTTTTAAAGTCAGTCATCCATTATTTTAGTTTTGTGATATTTTATCATTGCTTAATTTTAAAGCAACTGAAATTGGGGTCAATTTAAGAATAAGGACACAATCTAAGATTTATTTCACTCAAATGGTTTGACTAAAAAATAGTTGACATATGAATGATATATTCATGGATATTTTAATTCTCTTCGGGTTGTGAAATAATTGTATGACCTTTATCCTCAGATATACCATTGAGAAGTCAGCATTGTGAGCATTACCCGAAGCATGCTATCATGAAGTGACCTCTAGAGAAAGTTTTGCTATAATCACATTCTCCTTGCACAGGGTTGCTTCTAGGTGAAAAATTTGACAATATCACCTTTCTTGGGTGCTTTCATCTTTAAAATGCAATATTGGAATTTATTAATGTAATTACAGGTAGTGTGAAAAAGACGAGATGGCGTTGAACTGGTGTCTGGTTTGACATGACTTACATGATGAATAAATTTCACTTTGCATCAATCACATTTGTTTCAAACAATATAAGTTTTTTTTTCTTTTTCTTTTTTATCATTAATTCCCAAATTCCCAAACTCAAATGAATAATTTAAAGACAACAAAATGCAATGTGCATGTATTTGTATGTTATGTCATAGTCCACTTAATTATCTATAAAAGTAATCGTAGTCATTGGTCTTCCAAATTGGAGAATCTGTTAGAGATAAAAAATAAACTTGCTCATCAATTTTCTTTTTTACAATTCGTAGGAGATGCAAAAGGTTGGTTATTTAAAGACAACAACAATATGTAAAACAGTGGAATAAATGACAAATGTAAGCAGCCAACGCAATGAATTCACAGATTCATCAAGTTTGATCAAGATAAACATGAACAAATAAAGGAACAATCAAGGATGTCAGGTTTTCAAGTTGTTTTAGGGAACCAAGAATAGCACAAATAACATTGTTTTAAAGGTTTTAAAAAGAAACTCAAACCAACTTACTTGTCCCGAAAAGGAATTCCCAGGTAAAAATGGCAGTGCCATGTTTGTTTGTTATGTGAAAAGTTTGAAATTTATTTTTTACATCTACAAACACGATGAAATCCAAACAATTGAGCCTGTTTAGTTTCGTCACCAAGGAAGCAACCGGTAGTAAGTAGTGCGCATACCGGAAATAGTGGTTGCTATCGGTAGCGGCAAAGTGTTGACATCTAGATGTTTATAAGTGATTTGACATTTTAGCTAAATTTATTCTAAACGTAAAGTTAAAAGATTATCAGCAAATAAACACACAAAGGTCCATCACTAGTAAAAGAAAATTGAAGATTTCCCAACTTATCCATTTGGTATCCAACATATATGCATCAAAATTACATTTGTAGGTGTGGAACTGTGGTATGATGAACACTTTTTACCCTTGTTTAGAGACTATATTTAAATATCTTACTTTGATCTTAAACAAGTTTTACAGTCATTTGAACAACTCAAACATTCTTTCTTACAAAACTTGAATATCTGAAATAAACTGATGACCATAAAGGGCAACATATGTCAATATGTCGGACTCATAAAGCTAACATCTAACGCTGTCTCTCGTCAAACAAAGGGAGATAACCAGGTTAGGAAACTAACAAATTATTGTACTCGTTATCTCTCTTTTAACAATTTCAATTTATTTTGCTTTTTACGAGCAAATATCTCCTTCAGACGTGTCGTCCGCATCTATCAATATCCAAATCAATATAGGAGCGTTTGGGAAACATATTTTCGTTTAGGACTTAACGTCATGTCAACAATTATAAAGTTTTATTACGGCTCAAGCATAGAATTAGCAGAATTTATACTGGATTGTATATTTTCGCAGTGCCAAATTGAAACGACTGATTTTTTTTAAATAAGTAATCTTCCTATTGTATTGTGGACCTTGAGTTGATTTCCTTTCAAATTGCTCATCGGTGTTGTAATGGTCAACGTCGTAGAAATGGGATCCGCGATTTTGGGTTCGGACAACAACATTTTGATTCTCAATAGTCTCTTACATTTTCTGTAGGATACCATAGCGCACTTTTCTTGTGTAGGAGGACTACACTTCCTATGATTATATTGGTAGATAATCGAGGGGAAACTAACTGCGATACCCAGAATCGGGTAGTATTCAGTAATGTAACCGACAGCCCATATTACTGAAAGTACAATATTGTACTGATTCCCTGCGACAGCGCTTTGGCTTGGATACTATCACACCAGGAGAGTCGTTTTAAGTATAAAGAAAAATAATAAACATTTCGTGTAAGTGAACAGCGCTATATCAGTTGAAATTCATTGAAATGGTGTTATGATACAAAAATCTCAAATCGCCTTTCCTAACTTATACAAGTAGGCTATAGGTATCAAATGCAATTTTGCACCATTTCCATAGATTGCTTCACAGATCAGTCCATGTTTGATCAAGTATTGTACCACAACCATCCGCAGTTGAGTGGTTATTTCATAGAGATTTGTTTTGTCAAACACAAAATAAGATATTCATTGTAGATGACAGTGGTCAAGGGGTGCATCGCCTGCTTTTGGGTACGAGGGGCGTGAGTTCGAATCCCGTTAGTGGCAAGATCTGCCTTGCGAACTTTCATTAATCAACATTCGGCGCGAGTTGGTTACGTATCCAGAAAGCATAATCTAGAGTGAATGATTGGTTAATCTAAATTGTAAGAACTTGTTTCACAATCGTTGTAAATAAACAAATAAAAACGAAGAGTTGCTGCACGGGCCTTCCTCATCTATAACGAGTAGCTGTCAGCATTGTACTTTACGACAATATTTAGCAAAGCCCCTGCAAACCGTGGAGTGCATCCGGTACACTTTGAAGACAAGTTAACGTGCACGTGTTTATAAACAAGGAAACTGCTGGGTCGTATGAAATGAATCTAGACTAATTAATGGTTATTACGTTTTTCACCTTAATTCGCGCGATTATTCAGTACGCTGGACAATTTACATATTGTCAACATTGGTACAATTATCTAATGATTTTATGGTCTAGTGACGTCTGGCGAAGGAAAATCTCAGCAGTTAAAGACTTTTAGAAGTTTTGAATGCGGTCACTGGGTTTAATATTTGACCTACTGAAGATCAAGACGTGGACCTACCGTTTAACAACACCGACAACGACAACGACGACGACAACGACGACGGCGACGACAACAACAACAACAACAACAACAACAACAACAACAACAACACCATCATAATCATCATCATCATCACCACCACAGCCAAAAACAACAACAAGATTAGCAACAACAACAAGAACAGCAACAACAACGACACCATGGTATTCGTAGTGACTTGCAAATTGAATTAAAATTAATCTATCAAAAACAGGTGACCAATTTCTAGGAAGAATGGAAAGGTTGATGGATGGGTAGCCTGCTTTTATCTAATATTCCGTTTGAAGATAACCGCCAAATATATACAATGTATGGGAAGCTTTCATTAGTCAGAGCGTGTCCATTGCTAATCCCCCGATAGCTCGGTTGGACTTGGAAGGTAAGATGCACTTTCATCAACAGTCCGAAGCCTCGAGACAGGAAGATTTCGTAATGACTGTTTATTTTTGCCATCAACTTATACTAATAACAATTGTGAAGCGGTTCTAGCGGCATAGATGAGGGAGCCTTGATTGGTAAACTGACCGTCGTGATTTGACCAATAACATCCCTCAACTTCAACCAAACAACATTGCTTACATATGTCATATAAAAAAGAATATTATTATATTACAATTGTGAAATTCATCATGCTGAAACATTAACGTAAAATGATTTGACCAAAAAACGAGTTGGTGTTTTATTTTTCAAACAAATTACATATATCATGGCGTCACATATGAAAACTTCAAGGGCATCCGTCCTTCAAATCTATTATTCCTGTATCTTATTAGTTCTTGGCGTCTGAAATGTCGACACAATCGTTTTAATGGTCGACACACACCAGGCCTTAGTGCAAACGCACCTTGATAGATCGCTCTCTTTATGTATATGTAAACCGCCTTTGGACAGACGCATTTTCTTAATAAAAAGCTGTTAGATTTACAAGAGTAACATATTTTTTCAGTCACGTAGCTTGATACATTTCAAGGCGTGAAACATACGAAATAAGTAGATAAACAATTGATTGAATACATAATTGAATGAATTGATTAATTGGTTAGTGAAACTATAAATATGTTAAATAATTAATTTATTATTGGATGAGAGCAAATGCAAAGATATTTAAACGAATAAATCAACGAATAAGTAGACAAATGAACGAATTAATAAATATAATAGATAAAAGCAATTGAGAAGTTCTTACATTAAAGGTAAGCATGGGCAAGACGATAACAGCTACCTTTGTTCATTAATTATAACAACTATTCTTTGGATGAAACAAAGGAAAAGATACTACATATTTAAAAAAAAGTATATCAAGATAAAATAAAATCCACCGACGAAACCCACAAAGCCTACAACGAGCAGCTAGTTAATATAACTGTCTAGAATCCGAAATTTATTGCCATTATTATTGTATAAAGGACAACGAACTCCATCGAGGTAAAGTTACGTAACGTACAAATGTCAAGACAGCCTTGGCGCAGTAACCAATTCGTGTCATCCTGATGCTTTTACCCAGTTAATGACCTTTTAACCCTTTTATAGTGCTGGAACAGACTTCATGCTTATACAAACAGGTCAGATCCAGACCAGCCGCCAAGTATTTCTGACCAGTTTGCTACTCTGGGCATCTTTCCTCATAAAAAATTGAGCAGATATTTAAGGTTTGGGTAAGCAGACGACACAAAAGTCTACCATAAGAAGGTTACCAAGCATTATAAGGGTTAACGTATTCGTTGTGGTTTGAGAAGATTTTTAATATTATTGTTTCAGATTTATCTTGGATTCAAACCAGGACTGCTACGTGTTCTTATCTTTAAACTGCGTCTATGGTCACCATGCTATCCTCAATAACGGTGGGGTGGCGAAATCAATTATCCACATTACCCTTCTTGTCCAAAAGTCTTCTCGGACAAGTGAAGCTTTACTGGAATTAGGAGTAGCTGGTTTTTAGTCTGATTTGATTCTGAAATGATTCTTCGCTGTGGCCTTTCTCACAAGAATTTGTAACTTCACGTCTACGCTGACCAAATTATAGTAACCGTTAAATCCCAAAGGTGACTCTGTTTCTGTGAATGATATATAGATACGCGTTAAGAAGAACGAAACACATTTCACAGAAAAAAACTCACATTACGTTCACGTCTTAGAAAATATTTTACAGAGGTACATTTTTCTCTTCATAGTCACGTTTACGAGGAAAGCTTCCACACAAACTTTAGTGAGACATGCTCATTAAGACTGTCTTTATTACATGTATATGGAACCCTTATATAGCTTGGTCGGTACTGATGCAGATTGGATTTACATAGGTCACAGTGTCTACTTTCTTCTCCAACGTTTAGTTTGATTTAAAGCCATACTTGCGCTCATTTACACCTACATTTTGAAAATTCTACAATAATTGAAAATTTATTTAAAAGTACTTTAAATTCCCCTTTACAGAGAAATTGAGACTGTAACACATTCACAAGATGCTTTTTAAAGGGTGAATACTGTAAGGTTTGTTTACTATTAATGATAAAATAAGGTCAGCCGAGAAACGTTGGGAACCAATAAAACCCAAGAAATTCTCCATTTTGAATGTTCACATTGTCAACATTGGATAAATGTCAGCATTTTTGTATGATTTGTCTATCTGAGTGATCGCCACTCATTGATCCAAGCGATTCTTGCTATTTCAGGTGTTACTTGAATGTAAACAATGAAGTTAAAATGGTGGGTACCAAATTTGTGAAAATAGCACTTTGAAAAATAGATAATAAATAGTACAGGCGTTATATTGTCATGGTCCTGTGGTTTTTCGCTATCTTTCAACATATTCTTTCATAATGTATAACCCAAATAACACAGTTGTGCAGTTTTTTAGCGCTAGTATGCTTTTACATTTATTTATTATACATCGATTGTGACGTTGAAGTTTATTAAATTAACTCTTGATGATTGCTTGATGACTGGATACTGAACTTGTACTCGCGTTCAAGATACCTCTGCACAAATGTCGCCGAAAATTGACATTGACCTTTTTGCCTTTTTTCATTCAATTGATCAATACGGTTCAATCACCTTGGAGTGTTATTGTGCATGTTCCCAGGGTATCCAACAGTACTGGGTAAGGGCATAGCATGTTACCGAGTCGTGAGAAAGTCCTTTGGAAATACACTACAGAGTCGTGGCCTAGTGCTGGTGAATCTAGGTTAGCCGATACGTAACCACGTAGTGCATATCCCATGTAAGCATACAGATCTGATGATCAATGGTACCCGACAATGCAATAAACCGCTTTTGGAGATTGAACCCGGAATGGTTCAAATTCTATTCAGTTCGTTCAGAGGATAGTTCCTCAATCGTCTAAATCGAGTGCGTGTAATTGGTGAAGAACTATCAGGTATCGTTTATATCTTGAAAGGTCTGGTAATAAAACGTCCCTGAAGTCACGTTTAAGGTTAGTTTTAAACATGCAAACAAGAAATTGCGAAGCTGAGTTAATTTTGCCGACTGCTCGTTACAGTTGCCTGAACCCCCTTGGCGTCTGAAAAGGTCGTGAACGTGAAGGTTACGAACCGGTTACCTCGTATAAGCAGATCTGCTTAGTAAGCAAACAGAATCGGCCCGGGTACGTTCAAACAAAATATGAACCCGTTTTTCAATATAGAGTTTATGTAGCAATGTCAATCTTTTCCAATCCAAATGAGATAGCCTAGCTATTGCTATTAATCCAACTAACTTAGTATTGCTGTGTTTCAATTGAAAAGCGATTGGGTGTTTCAACTTCTATAGTAATAATTTCAGTCACATCGCGCTTGTCTTCTCACATATGCCAATCTGAACACATCGGGTTTATCCAATAAAAACACCTCTGAAATAATAGGGATGACGCCATATTGTTTCCCGCGAGAATGGCGTCACTTAACTTTCGTTTTTAAAAGTAGATCTTAAATGTGAAATCTAAAAAGTCGTTAAATTTGATTGAGGAAACACCTATATATGTCACAACAACAATTTCGCCATTTCGTATGAGTTACTGATAAAAAAATGATTTAAAAGGATGTCCAACACTTCCATACACATTGAACTACTTAACGTGCACGCTTAGAAAATGTGTTAGACGCCGGAGGCAAACTCCTCACAGTTATCTCCCCTTGCTATGCTGCATCGATAAAGGGAGATCACTGTGAGGAGTTGGCGCCGGGGGCCGATTCACCCGAATTTTTCTAACCCTACACTTATATCCGAAGTGTATTTCACAGCTCACGGAAATGCCAGAGTAGTTCCGATTGTCACATATCCATGCTCCTGATATTTTTACACCAAAACCGCCCATCTTTCTTACCGATCCACTGACTGTTTTCCCGCATGAACACACTTGATCAGTGGCAATGGACAAATAAATCATTGTGTCATTAACCACACTAAACATTGTAGGCATACAGAATACTGGCCAAGGGTGCGTATCGCCCGAATGATGTAGTCTAGCTGGACAGATTTATAGATCATGAATTTATGACCTTTAGTTTAGCTTGGCCTACTCTTTGAAAACAAGTTCACGGATACATAATTTATATTTCCTTGTCGACAATTTGACGTAGAACTGTGGTAGCGCTTTGATAATTGATTCGATTGACGTAAAATCTCTTTCCTAAGTCTAGGCCAACTTAATGTTTCATGTTTACATGTTTACTCATCAGGTTATCACACTTGTCACACTGTCGGTTATAATGCTCATACCTTAGGTTACCATCATGAGAGAAGAGGAACCAACTCGTCAAGAGTCAATATAATCGTTTGACATGAGTTGTTCACTATAACGGAGTCGTTTTCTTTAGTCATGTCGTATGTCGATAGCTATGACCTTTTTAATGTATGAATAAATGGATGAATGGTGTTACAGGGCGCTTCGACAGATAAAGTCGGACCCTTTAAAACCTTGATACAAGCACAGTGTAATTAAACGAAACATATATTCCTAAAATACTGCTTAATGTCCGGCATACACTAATTAATCGAATAATTTGTTGTTTATATTGCTTTCATGTTTGTTTAAACTTATTTGTTATGAATCAATTGTGAAGCAAGTTCTCAAAACTCTATTGATCACTCTCAATTCTGCATCCTGGATACATAACCAACACTCGTGCAGAATGTGAATTAATGTAAGGTTCAGAGTGTACCCACTTCACAAGGGGTTCGAACCCACAATCCTCGTGTCCAAAGGCCGACGCTCTGCCCCAAGATCGCTGTCCTCCTCTTTCGGGTTTTAAATCGCATCAACATTATATCAGTTATACGGCAATACCAGGTTCATAATAAATGAATGGTGACCAAAACACGGCTTTGGCGGCTGATCAAGTCAAGTAGAACCATCGGCATTCTGGTAGTCACCCTCTTTTGACGATTCAAATCTACTGCTAGTGTGGTATGAACCCCAGCGGAGAGACGTCGAGTTGTATAACACTAGGCAGTCTAGCATATAGTCTTATGTAGTTTACAGGGGCCCGTTTTACTAAACAACTTACGGAAAATGTTTGCGTTAGTCATAATTGATAAACATGGATATTATCTTCAATGAATGTACAATGTTGCAATGTGGCACTTCATTGGAAGCGTCTCGGAGAGACGATTCCAATGATGTGTCACTTTGCAATATTGCTTCGCCCAATATTGAAATAAGAGGAATTGTTGTTTAGACTTACGCAAATCTTAAGCGGAAACTGTTTAGTAAAACGGGCCCCAGGTCTATAATATAGGCTCTAGACCACAAAAGCCCAATTGTCTGCTGTCTAAGACCACAACTCGTTGTTTCATGTTTCACATTATATGAGTGCAAATTTTATTGGCTATAAAAATACAAGAGATAAAGCATATTTTTCCATAATTTATTTTTTTCATGGACACATATAAATACAAAAAAAAACATGTACATAGTATTAAACTGTAAAATATGAAAGCCCGGATTGCTTGAGAAAATCAATTTGATATGTGCTGTGATATAATAGACAATGGCGTGATACATGTATATATACATATGTTTCTATGGTACTTGAAACGACTTCATGCTTATGCAAACATGTTGGATCCAAGCCAGTAGCCATGTAAATTAGCGGGTGGCCTGTGATCTATCCTGTATGCGACTCTGTGTTTCCTTCCCCATCAAAATTAAGTAGATATTTAAGGTTTTGGAAAGTAGACGACACAACTTTCTTTTTGAAAAGGACCTAGCATTCTATTGGTTAATGGTGGTATTATGCAACAACAACCTCCCTCTCTAATGATCAGTGCATCCTATTTAATCTTGATTCTCCCTTATGATGATGATTTCAACAATACCTCGATATGAATACTTATAAGTCAATTACATTGCCCTTATTTTGCACGATCCGTGCATTATTGTTCACTAAAGTATTGGCTGTTCTATGTGTTGCAATACCTGTATTCCAGTCACTTTCTTCGAGTCTTATTCCACTTGATCCACTGCATTACTATAGTATACATGGTTTTCATTTGTGAAAGACTTACTATAGTTTTAAATCTAGCACTCTCCTTTTATTGCCCTTACTCATAGGTATGTTGTCTACTAGGTTATTCCTATAGCTGATTTCTGGCGACATCCACATAGACAACTCATCGCTGTCTTCCTCCATTACCTGAAAACCGTCCTGTTCAAAGAGAGTTTTGTGTCTTTCTGCCAACACGTGTGTCTTAAAACACACACACACAAAGTCTTATTATCATATATACAGACACTGATATGGAAAGGTAATTCATAAAACTAACAAAACATTTGATATCTATTGATCGTTGTTTGGAGAGTCGCGAATGCAATTCTGGTCGGCCAGATGCCGCTTCTTCTCATTTTCTAAAATTTTCACCGCGTCCATATACGTGGGTGGGGGCGTTTGTATGTAACTAAGATCGGGAGAAGTCGGCGACGTCGGATCGGATCCGAGAGAGGACGAAAACATATCGAAAATGGACAAATGTAGCCCGGGGAACCGTAACCTACTAAAAGTCGACTGGTTCCCGGATGACACCGAATCAGGATGTTCTGTGACACTATTTTGTTGAACGATTGTATAAACATCGACATTTCCATTATGGCCGCCATTTATGTCAGTGCCCGATGACGTCGTCAATGACGTTTGGGAAATGTTCACGTGACCCGATTCGTTGACTAATGAGACGTTGCCCATCACTCTTCCTGTCGTTATCAAATTATCTCGACTTCCAACGTTTTCGCCGAAAAGCTCGGAGTAAGAGGGCGGGAAATCCCCGAGGTCCGTCTGACTGCCTCGTTCTGAGTTTGACGGGGTACTGTCGGGACTGGTCCTGTTCAAGCGACGCTTGATTAGCCGTCGAACGTGCATCACGATGACACAGAGTATGGGTACGATGATGGAGAGACCGGCGGCAATCCCGATCACAGCAACGCTTGTGGTCTCTTTGTAAGTCTCTTCTGAAATAGAACGGATGAATATAAAATTTTATATCAAAATGTGCGATTGAAGGCAGAAATGATGATTCGAATGGATATATCAATGGTTAATTTAGGTAGACAACTTTTCTGAAAGCTTTCCCACACGAGAGACAAATGTTGAATAAAAGTGATACATGGACAATCAAATATCTGAATGAGGGGTTGCGATTGTAAATTACAAACAATTACATAAATTGCAAGGTATACATAAATGAATAGAGGAATAAACAAATATATACCTTATAGCTACCTGATAACTGATAATATATATGGACAGCCAAAATGAATAAATAGATGAACACATAAATAAATGAATAAATGGTGTTTTATGGCGCATCGACATCTAGGGTCATTGAGCGCGCATTATGGTGATGTGGATAGACGTAAATTGAACTATTTACATGCTAAAAAGTATTTGGTTGATCAAAATAAATAAGAATTTGTAATGAATGAATGCTAGTAGATAGAAATTTTTTAATGAGACATAAAAAGTGAATACATAAATGAATCGATTAATCTATGAATGAGTACCTACCTATACATTCGAAACGGATTTCGTAGTCGAGGCACGTTCGATTGATCTGATCCACGTTTCTACAGACGATTCCGAAATCGTTACAAGGTACGATTAGCAGATCGTCTGTAAAGCGGGACGTCTGCTCGTTGAACACGATAGAGTGTTGCGTTGCAACCCGGCAGACGGCGTTGATAGGAGCGTTTCCGTCGCAGACGGCAAATCCTCGCTAAAAGTAGAAAGGAATAATAGATACTGATTGCCTTCGAAACCAGGCGTTAAAAGCTGCTTGTTTACAGATGTGAGAAAATATGGATGCTTTAACATAATTAGTTAAAAACTGCGTATCAGTTGTGATTGTGTATAACACTGGGAGATTGTCACTGGAAGTCAAAATTGTTCTTATTTGAGCAATTAGAGCCTCTTTATAGTTAAATGATATGACTCACATTCGAAAGCTTTGTAACTGTTTCAATGAGATCTACCACATATAGACTGTACATAGTTGTACATGTAGATGTATCGACGCCCTCTGAATAAGTTTTGCTTTCAATAGCTAATTGTCATTAATTAAAGCACAACAATAAAAACAATAAAAAAATGTATTGTTAAACGGCATTTCATTTTGATTTTCAAATTGTCTCATGTGTGAATAAGCCTCTTTGACTATAAACATGCACAATGAGACAGATAAATAATCGATCGAGAACCCGATTTGCTTTTTTCAAATACTGAATTGTTTCTTTTTGTCTTTCAAATTTTCTCTTATGTGAACAAAGATCTTTAACTACAAACAGGTAGAAAAAGAAAAGTAAATAGATGACCTCAGAGTCCGATTTAACCTTATCAAAGAATGAATTGTTTCAATGGCATATTATTTTGACTTTCGTTTTTTCTTATGCTAACAAGCAACTTTAACTATAAACGTATACAATAAAAAAGTAAATGATGGGTTAAAAACCCTAATTGACCTACTTGGCGTTTGGAATGGGCAATGACCTTATCAAAGAGTGAATTGTTTTATTTTGACTCTCAAATTGTCTCATATGTGACCAAGTGTCTCTAACTACAAACAGAGACAATAAGAAAAGTAAACGAAAGTTCAAAAACCCGATATGACCTTATCAAAGACCTCATCAGTTGTTTTATTGGCATTCTATTTTGACTTTTAAATCTTCTTTTATGTGAACAACCACCTTTGACTACAAACAGACAATAAGAAAAGTAAAGGCTAAGATCCGGATTTAACATTATCAACCATTATCATAGACATAATCAATTGTTTTATTGGCATTTTATTTTGACTTTCAAAATATTTATTAAGTGAACAAGCATCTTTAACTACAAACAGAGACAATTAGAAATGTGAACGATGGGTTAAGACCCGAATTGACCTACTGGGCGTTTGGAAAGGACGTTGACCTTATCAAAGACTGCATTGTTTCCACTTCATTTTATATTGATTTTCAAATCCTCTCATATGTGAACAAGTATCTCTAACTACAAACAGATACAATAAGGAAAGTAAATGGATGGCCTCAGAACCCGATTTGACCTTATCAAAGAGTGAATTGGTTAAAGTGCATTTTATTTTGACTTTCGATTTTTCTCGTATGTGAACAAGCATATTAAACTTCAAACAGATATTTAAGACATTTAAATGATCTGCTTAGCACCAGATTTGACATTATCAAAGATTGAATAATTTTACTTCGACTCTCAAATTGTTTCTTATGTGAACAAGCAACTTTAAGTACAAACGTATACGTTAAGAAGTGTAAACGATAGGTTAAGACGCGGATTGACCCAATGTGCATTTGGAAGGGGTAATAACCTTATTAAAGATATCGTACCTCCGCCCCCAGGGAATTATCTCAGCGATTCTATCAATGGGATATCGCCCATATCTACAGCTGTTGGAACACTTCTCAATACGCAGGTATATGTTTTTGTGTGTGTTTGGTCCAATAGTAAGGTAACAGCAGAAAATAATTATGACGAACGAAAACTTGCATTGTTTGTGTAATACGGTTGAAACCACCGTGACAAAAGGAGAAATTGCTCGTCACGAGCAATTTCTCCTTTTGTCACAGTGGTCTTTTGAATCGCTTTGGACCCTTTTCAAGAAACGTTTAAACTAGTGTGGTTTAAATGCGTTTAAACTAGTGTGGTTTAAATGCGTTTAAACTATTGTGGTTTAAATGCGTTTAAACTAGTGTGGTTTAAATGCGTTTAAACTAGTGTGGTTTAAATGCGTTTAAACTAGTGTTGTTTAAGTGCGTTTAAACTAGTGTGGTTTAAATGCGTCTAAACTAGTGTGGTCTAAATGCGTTTAAACTAGTGTGGCTTAAATGAAAACCTACACTTGAGTTGGTAATACATGGTTGAAACCGTATGACAAAAGAAGGAGGAATTGCTCGTCACGATCAATTACTCCTTTTGTCACAGTGATTTCTAAACGGCCTTGTTTCATAAGTGTTTTAACAGGTGTGTAAGGAGAAAAGGGCTTAAAGATATTAAATGAAAATGGGATCTCGAGATTTATATCACTTATTCGGTCATTTACATCGTGGATTGTTAAGCTGTTTATGGAAAACAAACATAAGCAAGCGGCTGATGAACTGAAGTGTTTGTACTGTGTCATACTACTATATTGTAACATGAGTACGTCACTTATTACCGACTGCCTCTTTTCCACGAACCTATTCCAGTTCTCTTCGATAGCCTGTCTGTCGTTTTACGCGTCCCAACAATTTCTATGATATTTTACAATGGCCCTAGTCGGGAAAATACAAATAAACAAACAAACAAAAAGAACCACCAACAACAGTAAAAACCTTCTTTTTACATGAGAAAGGAAATGATAATTCAGGGGTTGGCGAAATCTGAGTTTGAGTTACTTGTCCGTACAATGCCAAATATTTTCTGCAATTCTCTGTACAATGGTTTCATAATAAATCTCATTAAGAAGTCACTTGTCCGCCAGGTTTTTAGACGTGATGGACAATACGGACAAATGATTCAGCCATCCCTGGTGATTCCAAAGTGCATTCTTTTACAGAGCTTATTCACCTGTTCGTTATTCCATGTTTGAAGCAAAAACGTTAGTATAAAGGGTAGACAGACAATTTACGACATGGGGGTGATATAACACTCCGAAACGAATAGATACGACAAAAAGACTCATCTTTTTACGTCATGTCCTTTTTAACGACATAGCAAAAACGTGTGAATTATGTAAACATGGGAAGGGCATAAAGTGGGACAGATTATATATCTACCCGAATACCCCGTCATAAACTTTCGGATGTTGCGTCAAAGGGATAATTTTCCAACACAAGCGAGCATCAGGCCTATAGGTCTTTTTTCTATGTAGTTCTAAGTATTCCGTTCATACAGAAGTATTCAATTTTATAGATTATTGGGTCTCATGGCGTTTTCATCAGAATTTCTCTAATATCCCGTTTAATAGCGTCAAGTATTTAAAAGAAATGAAAAACAAAACAAACAAAAAAATGAGAAAAAAAAAGGAAAACAAAGAAAGGAAAACAAAACTATATATGCAAATGCACGCGTAGGCGATTACATCAGTCAAAGGGCGTCGACCCCAAACAGATGAGATTTATGAATTACTTCAGATTGAATTAATTATCGCATCTGAAGCTGGAAATGGTTTAGAACTCGGAAAATAAAGGACAAATTAATTTATTTGACAATATCAGAAACGTCGCATGGTCAACAATGGTTCTCTGTTTAGTTCGGTCTCTTAGCCCCCATTAAATGATGAATTTTCATATACTACCAGAACCGAAAAGTTGATGGTCAACTCATGCAAGGTGCACAATGTGGCTATCATTGGCAAAAGAAGGTAATAAATACAAGAATAGATAGATGCGGCCATCTTATTCGGGCATAAGATCGCGAACATTGGTCACGTGATTCTCCGCCTGAGAATGGCTTCTTTATGTCTAGCAACTTCATAAACCAGGGTACCGTTTTACTAAACATTTCATTCTAAAAATGTGCGTAAGTGCAAAACAACATTCTCTCTTATTTCAACACTGGGTTAGGAAATAATGCAAAGTAACACGTCATTGGAAACGTCTCGGAGAGACGTTTCCAATGACGTGTAACATTGCAGTATTGCACTTTCGATTCAAATACTATCCATGTTTATCAGTTTTGACTTACGCAAATATTTTCCTTAAGCTGCATAGTAAAACGGTACCCAGTCCTTTATAAAACCCACGACTACACCAGCTGCAAACGAATAAGGATGCAAAAAAAGTAGTCACTGCAGGGACTATCTGCTTTTGTCACTCTGTTGGATATCTGTCATTAGCATTAGTTAGAAGTTAATGTTGAAAAAACTTTCCACAATTTAGGAAAGTCACGACATTCAGAATTAGGTGCTGGAAAACGACATTACGAATTCCTTTGTACATCCTTTGTATTGGTTTATTTTCGTTTTGCCACAGACAACGTGCTGTAGAAGTCTCAGAGAGATAATTAACTAGCTTTCGTCTTTCAATTCCTTTCATACAAAACGAGAATAGAAATAGAAATACGAATCAGATGTTCTTTGACCATCCTTTTATAAATACATACAAAATCTGACGCTATCAAAGCAGACGTCGGTTGAGCTTATTCAAACAACTTGGGAAGCTATTGACGTGAACAATTGTCCTTTTGACGTAAGGATTTCAACTTCTTTTGATTATCGATTCAGCTTGATTTGAAAGTTGTCAGTTGTTTTAAAGCTTAACGGGGGTTGATCAGCTCTTTAAAGGCTTATAAAAAAGTCAGCTATGTTTTATCATTGAAAGTGGCAGCTTTTTTTAATGTAAGGATTTCAATTCCTTTTGATTAGTGATTCATATATATTTGAAAGTGGGCAGCTGTTTTAAAAAGCTTATCCAGTCGCCAGGAAATGGTCATGAGCCGGAACCGGAAATGTTATTCTAATTTATTCCAGTTTTCGTTACACAATGCTTACATTGTCGCAGTAGGACGATGGGAAACCTATTGTTATACACCTATGTTTTATTAAATCTTTCTCATTTTGACCCATTACCAAACAATAACGACAATTGACCACTTTCTTGCAGACAACTCTGGAAAATATTGCGAGAAAAGGAAAATTGCTCGTGACGATCAATTCTTCCTTTTCTCACAATGTGTTCTGCCCCATCAGAAAAAATGTTTTTTTAATTTCATTACATTTTGAAATGTCGTCTGTAAACTCTTCAATTTGGGACAGTCGAAAAGTTGGCGATTGATAAAGGGTTAATTCAGCTTAAACTTACAAAACACTTTAGCGAAGTAGTTTGAATCATAGCGAAATAGTTTCAAGCCAATATGGATAAGAAAATGTTAAACTTTAAATTGCGAAACTCCATTTTCTTAACACTGTCAACCTATTAGGGGAATTAGGTTAACGGGATGAATGAGCAATGAATTGTTAAAAAAAGGGGGTTCACCAGAGATAGCGCTAATATGTAAACGATCCGCACTTCCGTTTACATTTCATTATCTTATCATTGTATTGCCCACAGAAGGCATTTGAGACATAAAAAACATTCACCGTATTACCCCACAACGGGACGATGTTTAATATAGCAACGTGGTTTGCATCATGTACCAGCCATTTATTTAGGACTAAATCGTGGACAATGTTATTGTTCAGAGAAGCACTCTTATGTACGTGGAAATAGACGATATTCTTAATCATTAAACAAATATATTTAATTTCCAAGCAGAAAAGGTTCATGCATTGTCTTTTACAGGAAGTCAAACACTTTACAATATTCGGCGAGCAATATCATGTCATGTGAAACAGATACTTTGCTTAATACTACACACGATCTTTTTGGTATCGTTTTGCATTATTTTACACTTTTAACAAAATAATTATTTTTGATTCATGAAAACATATAAATCTGACATTTTAATTTTACAGCAAATAGCACTTAAAGAACCATGAGATGCTCCATTCAAAATGTGAGACAGATGGTGTGCTTAATAAAACAGACGTATTTTGTATCATTATGCAGACACTTCATGATCTAAAATAGGAAAGCTTTTGTATCATTGTAATATTTCCAGCGGACGGTGTATACATTGTAAGAACATTTCTTCACAAAAAAATTGTCATTATTTCAGAATTTTATAATGGCCGTTTGATAAGTTATTTTCATATACAAATCTGACGATAAAACGTGAACTAAGAAAACGTTGCTTGGTAAAAGGATAATTAGCTCATCATGAGCAAATTCTCCTTTTACCAAGCAACGTGTTAACGTGTCGCTCACCTTATAAAGATATAACAAAATGCATAATAGGGATAATTTATTCTCTGAAAGAGATTTACTTCCTTTTAAGGATGCATGCATCTATGAGTCATTGTATGCATCTATGAGTCATTGTAGGGGGAAAAACTGGGCGATTACAAATCGCTTGAGTTCTAAACTGTTTTTTATCTCGCTTACCTCATGAAGGAGATACTGTCTTTTTGAAATTACAGTGATACTTCTAGTAGCTTAGTAGGAAAGAGGACACGACATGCATGTGAAAAAGAAGCGGCATGAACCCCATGTGCAAATTCCAAATCGATCGTTCGCTACCAATTACATTAAATGAAAATCGGCCTATCTAGCAGGAATCTAAGATAAAGCACGTAGGACTGTTTTAACGAAGAAATTAAACGAGCCATCAAACTATCATTCGGTCAATCATGGAAGCTAGCATACAATGAAACATGAGAGGAAGCATTCGATGAACATATCAAAGAATCGCTAGCTAATTTACATATCAATTTATGCAACACGCACCTGTCTGATACTCTCCACGCCCTCATCGTCCCCAGCGCCCCCTTCCGGCGAATCGGTGTTGTACCATTCCGTCCAGGAGCGGATGGTTGTCGTCTGGAATTGATCGGACGTAAAACCTGAAAGTGGATTAAAACACTCAGATCAATATTGATGCACGATCACATGTTTCGATACACGTTTTGTCGATGTCCCAATAAGAGGATTGTTCTAGCTTTTGATTGGGTTTTCTATGGCTTCTATGTGGCGCCATCAGGATTTCAGGTGTATAACGATGACTAGCTATAAATCGAATATGGATTCCATAATCAGTCATGCTAGCTTGAGCCGTTTTCATTTCTTAGTTAGCCGGTAATAGTTTTACAGAAGATAACCTCCTTAATTCACTGTTACGAACAATGTATCGTAGAAACCTATAAGAATTGTTTTATGAGAGATAGTGTCTCGACTGACTAACAAAATGCTGATGGTTCTAAAAGTCTGGGTATTGGTAGTTGTGTAACGGGTCCGATTCCACCCATGGTGAACAGAACATCGCAATATAACTGAAATACTATTGTTGAGATAAAAAAATATCTTAACACTCTAAATATACGAACTTTATTCGAACACCTACACAAACTCCATGAGAAAAGTATGTCCAAAATGTTGCATCACCACTACACAGCTAGGTCTACTGTCTGTTTATGAATGAGACGTGACCTTGAGGTTTTACGGTGGTTATTAGCGAATTTTTATCATACGTCAGTTTTAACCGCTTTACGCGGCCTTCCTACTGGTCCTAAGCAAGTGCTTGTTTCACATAGAGGCGGTATTAATCACGTAACGTACGGAATAATTTCCTCTTGCTATGTCATTTCTCCATCTATATCGTCTTAACCGAAAACGATCCTCTCTCATTAAGACTCTCAGTCATCGTTTCTTTTATACCGTTCTAAATTCACCCAGTGTTCAACTACTAATAGCCTTTTTGTGTCTTGTCTTGAACACAATATAATCGAACCCCCTTTTAACCTCGTTCTGGTTTTCAAGTCAAAATGCTGTACCCGTTACCCAGAATACCATTGGGTGACGCCATTATTATTCTTTGGAATAACAAGACCCGGTATCACCCCAACAACCCAAGACACAAGAGCCGTACGACCTACGACCAAAAGAATATATCATCAAAGTACCCTACTGATTCACATTTTTTTAAAGTTAGAATGCTTAAACACGTTCAATTTATTCATTCAATAGCCAGGCTGCGTGGCTTAATTGGTAGCATACTTGGCCAATGATTCATGCTTCTAAGGTATGAATCGTTTTACTAGTCACTTCTTTTAAAGTATCCGTATTTCGTTTTGAGTTATTTTATCCCTTTTTGTCACCAGACTGCTGCATAAATCCAGAACGTTATGAATATTTCGATAGATAATATCTATTGCGCTCTGACATTACACAAAACGACCACAAGTACGTATCTCATAAATGGAAATTTCTTTTAAAATCTATGTGTCTCTTTGGGAAAACTATCTCTTTTGGCAATAATACTTTTGTTATGAGCCACACTAAATGATTTGATGCATTTCATTAATCGCGCCCTGACATCAAGGAAAATGGCCATTCGTATGCATGTTTATTAATTGAAATGAACAGAGGCGACTTTCGTCCCGCCTTTGATTTAGCAAGACGTGAGAGATTACTGATGTCACTTTGTCAGTGTGAAAACGAAAAGGTCCGTCAACTTTGAAACAAATAAAGGATAGGCGACCTTGTTGCATTGTGGTTTAATTGCGACAATTTGCATCTACGTTTACCACAAGTTTCCCTTTTCCCAAACTTGCAACTCGAACATACATCCTTTATTTGTCTCCTGTTTGTTATTGGACGTTTGATCCAATTCCCATAGAAAGGAAGATTCGTCAACACAATGTCTTTCTTATGATCCGTACCTGTGTGTGTTATAATGCTAATGTTCGTTTAAGCGCATGTATCTGTTGAATGCTGCGGTCTTTTTTCATTTGCAACATTAAATAATTCTTTCCAAAACACCAATTGCATTTTTACAGGAACAACATTCAAATCTTTAAGAAAATGAACCATATACTATTGTTTTCATATAAACACATTGACTAAGTTGGTTCCTGCTTTCCATGACCTATTTGCTACCGACAGAGCTAATAAGGAACAATCCATAAAAAAATCCACCCCATAGAGTATCCAATGGTTTTTTATCCAATGATCTTTTTTTCGAATTACCTTAAAGTAAAAACTTCCTAAAAACGTGCAGATTTTTCTTTTTTGAAGCTGTCTTCTAATACCTCCGACTGCGATGCTAACATTAAAAGCATCCACCGAAGACGGTATCCAATGAAATGTTTTTAAATAACATTAATATGCGCAAATCTTTCTTTGGTGAAGCTGCCTTCTAATTCAACTGACTGCGATGCTACCATAAAAAGCATCCGCAGAAGACAGTATCCAATGATATATTTTTTAAACAACATGAATATGCGCAGATATTTCGTGAAGCTGCCTTCTAATAACGCCGTCTGCGATGCCCAGTAAAGCCGCTTGTACTAAGATATCGGTGAAAAGGTAAAATTAGTTCACCATCAATAGGATTGTTAGTTCTACGATCCTATTAACGACCGCTTTCAAATGTCAATGAAGACCACCTGTTACTTACTTCAAAAGCGACGAAGATAATGAAAACGGAATCAAAATTATAGACAACGACAGGGGGCTGCCTTGAACTATTTTTTTGTGATATGTCAAGCAACAAATATGAAAATGTTCCTTGGATTTATTTACTGTTCCATGATACTTAACCCTTACAATGCTGGGTGATTTTCTAAGAAAGAGATTTCTGTGTCGTCTGCTAAAATTCCAAAATATGTTTTTGTGATATGTCAAGCAACATGTTATAATGAAAACATTTCTTGGATTTATTGATTCTTCCGCGCTCCTTCAACCCTTAGAATGCTGGGTTATCTAAAATATAGATTTTTGTGCCATCTGCTTTCCAAAACTCTAAATATCTGCTTAATTTTGATGAAGACAGATACTCAGAGTAACAAACATGTTGGATCACAGGCCAGCCGCCAATTTACTTTACGGCTGGACGGAATCAACCTGTTTGCACAAGCATGATGTCGGTTCCAGCACTATAAGGGTTAAGGCTACATTCCGATAATGGAAGGATCGGACCTAACTATAAGCAACTCTGTTTGTAAGAGAAAGTTTTAAGATGGCTTTTTTTTTCAATTTGATTTAACGGTCGGCAATTTAAAATCAAACGATCATATTTTAGTTTCATCTTTTTCTTTTCGAAAGGGAATTGGTTCAACAGTACGATCATAGTCTTCTTAAGTTGGCTTTCTTTTTCAATTTGATTCAACAGACAGACATTTTAAATCAAACGGCCATCTTTTGATGTCTTCTACTTCTTTTCGAAAGGGAATTGGCTAAACAATACGACCATAGTCCGGCGGAAAGATGCATGGCCTAAGTAGTGCCAGGCAACATCCAAGGGATCACATATGAAGATGTAATCACCTTACTTTCAGTCCAATTAGAGGCAATATCCGGATTGCTCCACAGGCTTACACGACGCACGTGCAGAGAACATGTGTGGATGCTTCTTGTGACTTTTCCTAAAGTTATTCATTTCAGGAAATAATTCAAAAATAAATTGAAAGATTGATAAGAAAAAAAGAGAAGAAAGAGAAATTGGGTAATGGGTAATGTTGAACAGCGAACATGACTGGCAAATAAGGTAGTGTGTAAATAATGAAGGGTTGTGATAGAAAAAGAGGTAGGGGAAAAGGAGACAATGGAATTTCAGACAAAGAGATATGAAATATTTCACAGACTATATACATGGGCGAAATGCCAGCGAGTCAGCTAGACAGAAGATGGAAATGAAGACATGCAATTTGAGACAAAGATAAACATGTAGTCGTCCATAGAGCAAATGCATGAGCAAAGTGCAAGCGATCCGGTGAGATAGATAAGTTTGTCGAAAGACAAACACGCATAGACACACACACAGACAAACCAAAACACACACTGACAAACAGTGGACAGACATACACATAAAACAGAGAGATAGACAATGATACATGGTGCTTGGGAATACCAGACAACATATTCCGAGGCCTTGTACAAGGAGCTATCTTTATGTGTTGCCTCTTATTTTAACCCTTTACTCAATTTTAACTAATGTTTCAAATATCTGCTGCAATTTGGAAAGCTCTGCGACAAAATGACGATTTGCTCCTTCAGAGCAATTTGTCTTTCTAAATCAAAATATTCTTCCAAAAGCTAAATAGATATAAAGAAAAATGTTTGTTTTTCGAGGTATTTTGTCGTATGCTGTTGCTTTGAATTTGGACCAGTCACTGAATTCCCAATTAGGGGAAACCATAAATCTTTCACCACTTTGGATAACTAATGACAACAGGTTAGACATCAAAAGCAATTGTTGGACTATAACATTTTAATGAAGTAAACGTTAAGATGATTAATTAACCCTGAAATCACAGTGACATAGACATTATGGGAAGGCGTAAATCCAGAGCGAGTTATCGTAATGTCACACATTCCTCGACGTCTTCAATCATCGTCTGCTACAAACGCAATAAGAGTCATCTGTAGTATGGATAAGTCATCACTTTTCGCGACTTGTTTAAAAGTTCAAACGCTAGTCGTAAAACTGTTTTGATTTACTACTCTTTACCTTGCGACGCGTCTTAGTGTTTCTTATCCTATTATGTTATATATACATCGCGTCAACATTATTTCAGTTATGTTGCGCTGTCTGACTCTTAATAATGGAGGAAGACCTTATCATGCCCATGCTCAACTGCCCATAAGGGCTGATCAAGCCGAGAAGGATGACAGGGATATGTAGTAAGGGTTATTTGGGGGGTAATAGCTATACTTTATACTATACTTTATATACAGCCTCCAACGAACCCTAACTACGAATCCTTGTGGGAAGAACCATCGGCATTCCGTAAGTCAGTCGCGAGACTACATCTCATGTAAATCCATATCTCTCAAACGATTCACGTACCTTACCAAAAATACACTGTGGAGACGATAGATTAAAGAACGGCAGCAGCTTGAAAATATCAATTCTATTACGGGAAAGACAAAAATGTGGGATAAAAGGATAAGTTTGCTTATTGTTTGAGTTATTACTCCCTTTTGTAGCAATGATGTGAAAATGTGGCGACTGAAAACACATTAACTGCATTCGACAAAATGCTTTATAAATTATCATACATACGACATAAACTATATCGTTGCGTATCCAATATACATGGACAGTTGAGATGAGTCGAGCTTTCTGCCCCATCTATTCAATCAACAATATTAAAACCGAACGAATAGTCTAAGTTGTAAAATCATGTAATATACAATCGATTTAAAATAAATAATTTTAAACAAACATCTCATAAATCGGTTCGTTTAACTAGAACATATCTTAACTAAATTAAAACTCACCTTTTACAGCCTCCAATAAAATTCCGAATAAAACCAGGTAACTCATGTAACAATGTTTAACCATTGTACACGTCTTGGTGCCAGAAGTGCTTGTCTTGAAAGCTTCGTTTGTTTATGAATAATCCCCAGCTCAATATTTACTGAACACCCGTTGTTGTGTGACGTCTTTTCCCGGGTTTATTTCCTTAAGCCCCGGTTTGTAATGTCCTCGTTCTGTCTGTTTTTGGACGAACTACGCGTAACAAAGAATATTGGATTTCTAATAAGGTGAATGGCACAGTTTCTTTTTACCGTTCTGAGAGTCTTCGGAGAAAATGAGTCCAGTAACGACAGTTATTTATCGTTTTTCTCCCGCGTTTTGATGTTTTTTTAGAAGAGATTGGCTAGGAACAATGAATATCTTATAAAAGAAATGTTAATGTGACAGTACCTTTTTATTTTTATATGTTATTCAAGCTACGCTATCCAAGTCATTCTTTTAACAAAAGAAATCGATGTACTATGCTCGTGTAGCCGAAATATTATTCTCTAACAAACGAACATTTCACTTTCATAACAGTTATTCCTTTTTGTAACCGGATTCTTGTTATACAAGTTTCTGTTATGTACTCCTTCTTTTCAATTCAATCTTTCCCTTTCCTAAACAGAAGTTATTTGACTGTTACTTCACCAAATTAATCCAAGCGTACCTAAGAACACATTTGACAAACCAGAGTCAATTAAAGTATTGACTTTTGTCGTTTGTTAAATAAAACGAAAATAAAATTAACACACTAAGCTCGACCACTTATTGCCTAAGACACAAATTGTAACAAAGGACCGACTCACGTTTTCAACTCGTCTTTCTTTGTCGCCGCACTATATCACAATGAATGAGTAACGAAAATCACGAAATTCTACCCTACCTACATCAACCTCTCGTCTGCACTCATAAATTCTCGATTTAAACAAGGGGAATCCCCCCGAAACGCCATCGTGTTTGAATCTATTTATGGCACATGACGTCCGACTGACGAAATTGAAATAGTTCGTCTGCTAGGTAGGTAAAGTTGAGTATTTTCATCCCCCCCCAAAAGATCCAGTACATCGTCCACGTTAACCCTTTACTAAACACCAAATATGACTGTCCAAAATTGAAAGAGCTTGCAGACGACATTTCAAAATGTGATGAAATTGGTAAACATTCTTTTGATAGGGCAGAAAACATTGTGGGAAAAGGAGAAATTCTCTTTCAAAGCAATTTCTCCTTTTCCCACAACGGTTTCCTGAGTCGTCTGCAACCAACTGATCAAAAGTCGTTTGTTTGGTAAAAGGTTAAACGAACCCATCCCATTTCCTTCATTTTGAAACAATTTCCAAACGACAACTTATGGACAGTTCCAAATTAAAAGAGTTAACAGGCTACAATTTAAAGTACTAAATTGAATCAAAATATTCGCATTAGATGGAAACTTGCGTTTATGAAGGAGATATCGCTCATTAGAATGAGTAATGTTCTGTTATAAGACAGCAATGTTTCTGGTTGTCTGCAGCATATCGTTGTTAATCCCGATATGGATTGAAAGATGTTAATTAAAGGTGAAACGCGTCTTAAATCTTACAATGACGACACAGCGGTGAAATGTGACTGACATAAATATAAGGTCTTCTCTTGAGCGTCGACGATAAGCCCTGCCCGACCCCTACCCGCGTCCTGTATCAGGTTTTGCAAGCAACATACTCATTTATGTAGTACAGTCTAACTTGTGTTAAGCAACCACCCTTTTAAGCAGCCAACCTGCCTTAAACAACCACTGCAGAAAGTCCCATTGTTAGTTTTATTGTGTACATCAATTTACTCTGTCCCATAGGCTGGCCTCTTAACACAAGTTTGACTGTATTGATAAACAGTTTCAAATAAAGTGCGGAGAAAATCCTATGACAGACAGGCGAATAGATTTGCGATAAACTAACACGTCTCCCCACAACAATGGTCGAAGAGGTTCCTATACAGCTCTGTTAAAAAGTTAAAAAAACAAACTTTCTATGGTCTTGAATCGAAAGACTTTGCGAACGTTAAACTGTATTTGAATTAATATTTGTAAATGTTTCTAGGATGGGGAGTAGAAAATTGTTTTCAGAAGTCTAGGATTCCAAAAAGACACCTTCTGTCCTAGATGCGGAAGGACAATGGCTTTAAATGTGCTTGTTTACAGAAGAGAAACTTTGAAAGTCAAATCAAAATGTCCTTGAAACAATACAGTTATTTGATATACAATTTAAAGTAGCTATTGAAAGCATGATAAATCATGGAAGCGACGATGTCACGCTTTTGGATTAGAGTACATATTAATTGAATGTATAATATAAACACTTTGAAAATTAGAAACAATCTAGTATTGCTTCCAGTGACTGTTCTCAAGTATGTATTGTATAATGTGGGCCGCGTTACGCGAAAAGGGGCACTCGGACATAAATAGAAACCACTGACTCAGCTCTTTCTTAGCGCTATTATTCCAGCATCTAGTCACGACAGTTATCATTTGTATTTATTTAAAGGTAGAACTTGATGTCCTCTAAGATGGCAAACAGTGTAACCCCAGACCAGCCGCCACGTCAGTGACGTGGCGGCTGGTCTGGGGCTACACTGTTTGCTATGTCCGAGTGCCCCTTTTCCCGTGACGTGGCCCATGTAATAGTACAGCTGCTCTGCAGTTTTAAATAATATAATCCTTAACTTCCCAATTTACTCACAACTTTGAACAAGCACCTTTTATGGAAAACTGGCACATGAGCATTTTTCTTTTTTTTAACGAAACTAATCAAAATATTCAAATTTCTATATCATGAGTATCAATGAAATAAGCATCGTCCCAACACTGCTTAGTCCGTGCACGTATTACGTAAGTAGATAACAAGAACGGTGTCAGATTAGATAACAAGTTATGTAAACAATTTGTGTACCGGCTCATAAACGTAAATATGAACACCATAAACAACTATGTAGGGTATCCTACCTCTAAAGCCAAAGTGGGATAACATAGTTTTAAAAAAACAAAGTTATATATTTCTTATATTTCATTCCAGTCAAGTCAAGTACAGGGGATTGCCTTTATCTTGTAAACATGTTGTATACAGCTTTATAAAAAAAAACTACATAAAAGAAGGAAAAAAACATACAAAACCAAATAATAACTATGATCAACAACATTGAAGGGAACTCGACCTCCCGGATTCGACAAGACATCAATTCCTTTCTAGTACTTGTGAAATCCAGAATGACTGTTAAATAAATTAAATACTGTTGTCATGGTGCCAAACCCATTACAAAGAAAATCGAATGAAAATTGTGCCAACAGTACGTGTGACAACAGTTTTTTCCCCCCAAAAAAATTGACAAGTGCAAATGGGAGAGTCTCAAAAGCCTTTTACGTAATGTAACACAATCATGAGATATCTCAACATAAAAGAATCAAATCAAACCGCTTTAAACGAGATTGTTTTTCATTACCATGCATTCGATCGTAAGGGTGATTGGCATTTTCTTTGTTATTCAAAACGTTCTCTGATAACTCATGAAGTATCATGAAATGAGTTCTTTGTTGAGCCATGTACAATGAAAACATGATGTCATCCGGGAAAAACTTTGTCATTTTGTCTCAAAAGCTTGAAATTTTGAGTCTGAAATTAGTGATGTCAAATGCCGCTTGTATAAGGTAAAGGGATACATCATTCATCATTGAAAATATTAATTACACACTTGTAACGATCTATTATGCTGTTGAAATTACCTCTGCTTTATTGCGTTTTAATGTTTAAGATGATTCAGGTTACATATTATCTGAACTAACTAAAAATGTATGAACAGAGTTTATTTTATTCATGAAACACTATACAAGATCTAGCCAAAATTAGCACGTGAGTCACCTAACTGAAATCTACACAATTGGAATTAAAATCTGTATAGGGTTGGTTATCAATGAAATGGCTATTATATGCAGTTTTTAATGTAATTGAAAATGTCACATCTATAAAGTTATTAGTTAATGGTTATGGACCCAGCAGATTTTTAAAAGAAACCAATCTTGCGATGTTAATTAGTTTAAGCTTTTCGAATTATGTTGCCTACATGCATCAAGTTTCATAAAACCCAGGGTATCGTTTTACTAAACAACTTCCGGACAACATTTGAGTTAGTCAGAACTGATAAACATGGAATATATCTTAAATGGATGTACAATATTGTAATGTGACACGCCATTGGAAGCGTCTCGGAGAGACGATTCCAATGATGCGTTACTTCGCAATATTGCTTAGCCAAACATTAGAATAAGAGGGAATGTTGTTATGACTTAACGCAAATCTTAATTATAAAATGTTTAGTAAAACGGTACCCAGAAACAGAGAAATGGACTTTGAAGTTTGCTTACTGTCTTGGGTTAAAGGCTACTGTATCAAATCTATCTGTAAGAACTATCCCAGTCACACCTTCTGTGTGCTATATAAAAGATCGTAAATTACGAATGTACTTCTATAATTGATAAGTCATCTTTCTTACACAAACGCATGACCATCCCGACCAAATCACGGGTCCCGTGTATTCGACTAATATCGTACGTCAATTATTTCAGACGTATCTCTTTGATAACGGAATAATTCGTCAGCAACACATCGGAGTAATTCGTAAGCAACAAATAGAGCAAATCAAAGCATTCTGGGAACGTCAATATAGTGGAAACATGGGGGGGGGGGTGTTTCAGGTTGTTTCGGGTGTTCATACAATCGTACATTAAAGAACCTGTTTCAAACAACTTAAGAAAGGACTGTGACAAAACGAGAAATTCCACGTTCTAGGCAAGTCATCATTTTGTCACGATGGTAACTGTTGAAAGCAGTTTTTGATATTTTATCTTTTGGTTCCTGTGCCGAGAAGTGAAGGTCAATGGTAAGAGTAGCAAGGATACTTGTTACCCATCGACTTCAAAGCTTCCTAGATGTTCTCGTTTAGAAGCACATGCATACATAAGACAATTTGCATATGCCTCTTCGACAAAAGGAAACTTTTCTCATGACAAGAAATATCTCCATTCGCCACAATTGTTTCTAGCCAGTCCCTCAAAGATTTTGTCTTAGATTTATAATTTTTGGCGGTCGGTTCTATTCTTTTATGCGAAAAAACGACGAATATTTGCTTCTTCGCTTATCAAAAAAGCACGAAGAAAGTTATGAAAAATGAGTTTTTCTCACACTAGAATAGCAATGCTTACCAACTAGGTTGCACTTACATTAACCCTGGGACACACTAGGCTCTTGGTGACCTTATCTTGTGAAAGATAGACAGATCAAGACTTGTGTCTACATCTAGAAGTTCATTCAGTCTTGCATTAATTAAGTCGGGTTATGAATCAAATCCTTTCACGTGTTCCAATTTATACCTTCTGCTGTAAGGTGCTTCGGTACGCAGACATTTGCAGAACTGTTCCATCTGGTGCAGCCACCCCCTGGATTTAGAGCTATCCTACATTGTTTTCTTCGTGTTTAACATCGTATCAACTGTGTTCCAGTATTATTTCCAGCTCATTGTTTGATTACCCTTTGTGACTCCAAGTTTAACTACCTTTGATGGCTGTGGGTCAAGAAAGATAGAACAATTGACATTCATAAATTAAGCTGAAAGTCTAACTTTCGTGATAATCGAGATTGACCATTACTTTGCATTGTGTTAAACACCATATCAACAGATTTTCAGATATGAAACGGCTTTCCTTAATCCACCAGTAATAGGCTAGTGCTCTGAAGCGACTTGCAAAAAGCCAATCCCACGAAAGTAGAGGTGTCGGTGCGGCCTCAAAACTGGCATCTCCGAGTTCTTAGCCAACTTTACCACTAGGCCACACAGGACCCTTTGCTATTACTGAGATTTGAACCCTTGCAGAGAGACGCCATGCGATTTCAAACCCGTTTCTTTAACATTCACCCAGCTATGGAGGCGCCCGTGTAGCCCTTGTATACATATAAAAGAAATATAAAAGTGAGCTGCGTCCTGGGTTTTAGTGTACATGTGCAAATAGCATTGTATATGTAAGTTACACACGAAACATACAAAAAGATGAATGGTTTCTCCGCTATAACATAAAACTTGTTAAGAACTGCGTTAAGTACAGATATGAGAAGTATCATCCATTGAACACATTTGCGTTTTCCGAGTCTACATTTACAAAATGAGTATACCGATGCGTATTTCCTAACATGTGGCTCAGTGGTTTAGGTGGTCGTCTTGGAACTCGGGGATGCCGGGTTTGAGCCCAACTGGCACCTCTTGGTTCGTGGGAGCGGCATTTTATAAGCCAATTCAGAGCCCTAGCCCAGTACTGGTGGACCCAAGAAATCCGTAGGACTCGCCGGCTTTGGCCTTTTTCCTGCACCAAAAACGGTAAACGGTTTATTTTAACTCTTACATCCACATTGGCTTAACAATTCTTTGTAAAGTGAATGAAATCAAACATACTTTGCTTGTGGTGGAAGGCCGTTTTTACGAGAATTTATTTGAGTTATATCGATGTGATCTCGGGGTCATAAACAATGCGTTCCGATCCCTGGGTGGGTAACAGTACCCCCAATCGTAAGATTCGAACCTCTAATTCAAAATGTCATAAACAATGCCCTCCAAGGTATAGGTCATAAACAATACCCCAAATGCAAAGGTCATTAACAGTGCCTTCGAATTAATAGATCATTAACAGTGGCTTCCAATTCATAGATCATAAACAATGCCTCCCAATGTACAGGTCATTAACAGTGCCTTCCAATCAATAGGTCATAAACAATGCCTCAAAGTGAATAGGTCATTAACAGTGCCTTTAAATCGATATATCATAAACAATACCTTAAAATGAGTAGGCCATTAACAATGCCTTTAAATCAAAAGATCATAAACAATGCCTCCCAATGTATAGGTTGTGAGGTCATTAACAGTGCCTTCCAATCAATAGGTCATAAACAATGCCTCAAAGTGAATAGGTCATTAACAGTGCCTTTTAATCGATATATCATAAACAATACCTTAAAATGAGTAGGCCATTAACAATGCCTTTAAATCAAAAGATCATAAACAATGCCTCCCAATGTATAGGTTGATAAAAGTGACTTCCAATTAAAATTGGTCATTAACAGTGCCTTCCAATCAATAAGTCATTAACAATGCCTCCACATGCAAAGGTCATTAACATTGTCTTCCGATCTCTGCGAGTGTTAGAGTGCCTCAGAATGGGAAGAAGGCCACTCCCCCCTGACCGACCACTAATAATTGGCCTTTTATTACTAATATCCCAAAACCATAATCGCAAACTATTAACAGTTGGACATTTTTTCGAGAAAATGGAAAAAGGGTAAGCCACTCGTTTAAACATTTTTGTATGATTGGACACAAGTTCACATGAACGCAAATGATCTTCAAATGCCGATGTTATGAAATTAATCAAACGTTGAATTATTCATGCTTCCGTTAACATGTAGTAATTATTCATTAAACGACAGTCGGAAAGAGAAACGTTCTAATAAAAATGAAACCGAGCCATAAGAATATCATTCATTCTGAATTCAAATGACTGGTTCAAGTTTCTAGTAATCACTTACAAGTTCATGTTATTGTAAATGCAAAACTGATTATGATGATGACGAAGACGGTAATGGTGGAAGTGATAGCTAAAGAAAATACAAATATCCCTTGAAATCAAAGACTAGCTGTGATGATTACAAGAATGAAAGACATAAATAACTATCAATAGCCATTCGATGATATTTGCATATACCATAGAGTCAAAATATATGGCCACCTTAGGAATACGTACAAATAGTAATGACTTTATAAGCCATTTCAAGGAGGTATCCACAAATATATACCCATAAACAGCCAAACCAATGGTACATAAATTAAAGCGTTTTTTTTTGCAATCACCAATGAAGATAGAAAAACACAGCGACGCATGGAAACATCGCTGATAATCTATAGCGAATTCAAAGAAAAGTGAAGTGTAAAGTTAGTTTAACAGAACAGAACAGAACAGAACATACTTTATTAGAACTCAAGCATATCAGCTCCATAACAACTACATAACAATGAAAATAGTGTCATTTCATATAATATATTATACAATTCAACTTAACAAAAAGCATCGCTCTGAAATATGAGAAAAACTTCTAATTTACTTTTAACAAAGATCATCCTGACAAAGTGTATAAATAGCAATAAATGCCGTGCTAAACTGAAAATGTATCTTATGTATTGAATAGAAACATCGATGATGGTATTCATTCTACAAAATTGTGTATGAGAGTGTACACAAGGCTGCTTGCATACATCAATGACTATATATAGCCAATACAAGCATGCAAACATGTATCAATGACTATATATAGCCAATACAAGCATGCAAACATGTATCAATGACTATATATAGCCAATACAAGCATGCAAACGTTAATCAATGACTATCTTTAAAGCCAATCTAAGGATGGATGCATACGGTCACAAAACACCTCATGTGGCTAATATTAGGATGCATGTATGTGCATCCACTTATGGAAAGTTAGATCCAAATCATAGGTACATGCACACCTCAAAGGCTTGGTATAGCCATCATATGCCTGAATACATACATGAAGCTAGCACAATGTTCACTTCACATACATGCCTTTGACTTTATTTAAGGCAGTTTAAGGATGTATATTAACCTCATTGAGCACAAAACGCTAATTCAATGATTCATATAAACACCATTGACAAAATCTAGCAAATTTAATGGTGTATATAATCATCATCAACCACATTCAGCAAAATCAATGATGAATTTAATCATCATTGACCTTATAAAGCCAATTTAAGAATGCATATGAACACCATTGACGGAACACAAACATCGTTGACCATATAAAGCCATTTCAATGATGCATATAAACACCATTGACCAATTTAAGCCAATTCAAGAACGCATATAAACATCTTCGATCGTAAAAAGCCAATTCAAGGGTGCACATAAACATCTTTGACCACATAAAGCCGATTCAAGGATGCAGGCTAACACCACTGACAAAACACAGGCAGTTCAATGGTGCATATAAACACCATTGACTAAATAGAGTCAATTCATGGATGTATATACACACCATTGACAAAACCCTGCCTTTTCAAGGTTACACACATACATCATTAACCCCATAAAGAATATTCAAAGATGCATATAAACATGGATGACCAAAAAAGCCAATTAAAGGATGCATGAAAACATTAATGCCTATTTATCGCAAAAATCAAGGACCATGCAATTATCAAAGGGAAACACATGTACAGCAGTAGTTAGTTATAACAAATGCAAGGACGCATACATACGTTCTCAACAAATGATTTAAAAATAGAATACCTGACTTAAAGAATAGTTCATTGAGTAGAGTGACCTATTTATAAGAAGCACACATTTACATTTTCAGTTCATTCCGTGTAATTATGAGAAAATGTACAAATAAATTACAGAACCATGCTAGAGATGTTATTTATGTTGAGCTCATTGCCCATTCCTTCATATAGAGTTCCGTAACAGGTCCAAATAAAAAAAGAAACATTTGACCTAACCAATCTCGTACAGCACGCAAACTTCTTTTTGTCATGACGGGTTTCTCTTGAAGAATATATTTTCAATATATGTCACAGACTTTTTACACGCTCATGGTTATACCGCTCTTTTTGCAACATCGTACTAGCGTAGAAAGAATGGAAGGAAAGCATTAAGTAAGATCTGACGAAAAAACCGTTTCTCTGCCGGGCAAAAAGATTTCCGTTCGCTGACGCTTACATAGGCTGTACTATGATTCCGACCTCCGCAAAGATGCAGAAGTTGGCCGGATGCTTCGTAAAAGGAAAGGTTTGTAATTCGGAAAAAAAATCGAAGAAATGAATCCATTCCTTATCTCTTTCTGGAATATTTAACATCATTTTGGAAAAAAGTTCTTTCAACTTAGGAACTCGACTACCCCGCTTGACAAAACCCGTTTTGGCAGTTTGAGGTCATTATTCGTCATTTTGAGTCGGGCATAAAAACATTCCTGCAATAACTTTAGTTTAGATTGCATTTTTATGATATATCTTACCAACAATACAATTCATTTTTGTTTCAACCCCATTTTGATTCTGACTTTTGATTCTTCTCGATTGTGGATAAGCACCTTTAACCATCTTGATAAAACTATAAAACTCTGTAAGTCAACTGGGAGAACTCCCCAAGCCCAATGTAAATCAAAGGCTGCCAAGTCATGATCCAATCCGACACATTTAGGGGCCTTGACATTTGAAATGAAGCACATTTGTACTTTTACTGAAGACTACATCAGAGAGATCCGTTTTTAATAATTCAAATGACCTTCACATTGGTCAAAACGCAGTCACGTCAACCCGTCGCGAGAGGTCATTTCTGACAGTCAGTTTGGCAGTTCCAGGGTGAACATGAACGCATGTAATATTTTTCTTTTATACCTGATTTAACCCTTAGAATGATGGGTAATTTTCTAAAAATATATTTGTAAGTCGTTTGCTTTTCAAAACCTTGAATAACTGCTTAATTTTGATGAGGAAATACAATCAGAGTAGCAAACTGGTTAGATCA
Organism: Cerastoderma edule; assembly: GCA_947846245.1. NCBI lineage: Eukaryota > Metazoa > Mollusca > Bivalvia > Cardiida > Cardiidae > Cerastoderma > Cerastoderma edule. The sequence continues at coordinate 18,811,626 of OX401419.1, forward strand.
CGGGCCAGCCGCCAATTTACTTGGTTTGCATAAGCAATATTGTAAGGGATAAAGACCACTTTTCGAACATCATTTGTGTTGATACGATCTTGAAAAAGTAAGACATCTGTAAGAGTGAAGGATCGAGATTCCCCAAGTTGCTTCTTTTTTCCAAAATACATTCTTTTTTATTTCTAGGTAAAATGGGGCAATTTGTTTGTTTTCTATTGGACCTTCTACTCATATTTTTTCACAATGCCTTTATTTGTATAAATGTTGTATTCTGTGAATGTGTCATAGGCTTGAAATGCAATTAATAATATCACTCTTCAAGAAAATTCTACTCATTGTTTCCACAATGCGTTTATTTGTAAATATGTTATGTTTTGTACATTTGCCAAAGTCTTGAAATGCAATAAACGATCTCAATCATCAAGACTAATTTCATTTCTCCTCTATATTGCATGGCTTCCAAAGAACGCCTATTACAAGCCATTTGACGGTAATCCTTTACGATGTTCATCTGACAGCCACACTACCTGTCCCAATGCCGTGTTGCACTTATTGTCGTGTTGCACTTATAAAATCTTTCAGCCGATGTCCCAGGGGCCTCTGTGGCCTTGGGCTTAGAGTCCTAAACTTGAAATCACATTAGCATCCCAAACCGCTTGGTTTGAATTACGATGACATTAGATTTGACTTTTTATGAGATGTGAACTTTCCAATCTCCTCACAGTAATCTCCCCTTGCTACTATACATCGATCACCGCCACCACTGGATTTTTATCCGAATTCGGACGAAATTTAAATGATGCTTTTTTAAGTCTATACCGGATAAAGTACTTTTATTTAGTAACCATGTCTTTTTGTTTTGATTTCTGATCAGTTGTATTGAGTTTTCATTGGCTTTCTTTACAAATAAAGCACATATGTATGATTGATTTTGTCTCACCACTTTAAACAATCTTTAAACGCCATTATCTTTCTAGGCAGATGGTCATGTGACATTTGTGGGGACGGGGATCGATCCAAAAAAAGGATATCACTGTGATGAGTCTGTAGTCCCTCCTGGAATGTGGATGATTCCGTCCATCCTTGGCCATTCCTATTTGTGCAGTTAGGTAAGTGGCCTTCCTCCACCGATAACAAACCGAACATTGTATTACAACTAAATTCTGCTGACGAAGTGAAATAACCTTATAAAAGAATAATAAACCAACCAAGTACCCTTCGCATTGTCCTACATTATTCCAATCTGTATTGTGCGAAACTTGAATCGGACAAAAATCGATCATCAACATTAGAAAGGTTTTCATAAATGAATGCATTGAATTTGAAATATACTGTTTTATAGCCATTGAACTATTTAAAACAAAGTTAAAATGATTTAAATCTTGAGTAGATAGTTAAAAGACAGGGAGTCACGTCTTTAGTTACTTGCATTCGAAGTATGCTCATAGCTAACCTCTATTAAGTGTGAAACCTTTAAGTCAAAAGGATGCATTGCACGAGGTAACCGGCACTAGGTGACAGGGTCCTGCGTGACCCAGTGGTTAAGGTGGCTGACTTAGAGCTCGGGGGTCCTAAATTCAAGCCCAATCGAGTTTCATCGGGGTGACCTTTGACAGCCTAGCTTAGCACTGGTTGATCCAGGAAAGCCGTTACTACGGCGTTAAACATCGCACAAATACACGAGGTAACCTTTGAATTTAGCTTTGAATACACGTAACCTTTGAATTTAGCTTTGAATACAACCCCCGTATACGGATTTGTGTCTTGGTCAAAGCTCCTGATCTAACATGAACATGCAACAGCAGCTGACAGCATACATAAAGTATGAACAACAGCATTGATTCTCTTTGTGATATCAGGTATATGATAAACCGTCCGCGTCATAAAGGAGAAATTGAAATTGCTTGCGACGAACAATCTCACAAATTGTCATTTTAGGTCTCATAGATCTTTTACTGTAGATGGGTCAGAATTGGCCTAAATGAATTAAAAAGGATATAAATCAAAGTTGCATGATTTCACAATTAGAGGACGCCTAGCTCTTGTAGGTGTTCGTGACTTAACCATCATTAAAGCATTAACCAGCAAACATGTTTATTATGAACGATAGCATTCTCTTTGGGCCATTCAGCACGATCATTTGTAATAAGCGATGTGTTATTTATTGGGTTTGTTATTGCTTTAATAATTATTTGCAAGTCCAGTTAAATGGTCCATACGAAGTTGTGGAACACTAACTAAGGTGACATATATTCAGAAATAGAAATACATTTACATAATATTAAATCCTAGACCGCCGCCGAGCACTCTTGATACCTATTCATATTTTGTCAAGTAACTGACCCAGATAGATACGACTATAAACAATGGCTTACGGGGTCGTGCACTCAATTTATGCTAATTTATGAAACATATAATGATTTCTTTCACATTGGAATAGGGTATGTAGGACCTAACGATTACAGACAAACTAGCTCATATAAACCGAAAGAATAATGATTACAAGACTGGATCGAAATGTAGCCAAATTCTACACCCGAATAACACATTCCGATAAGCACAATTTCTCCATAGAGAAATGCTTTTATCTTGTATAGCAAGCAGTGTATACGTATTGGATATACGTTGTGTATTATTTGTCTTCTAATGATAGTGATTATCTAACTCTGATGGTCGCGTGTATGCAGTTCCTTTCAACTAGGAACACCCACCCACACTAAACAATAAAATAGAAACGGAAAAAAGCAACGCGACAACTACTAGATAGAAATCAAGATTATATAGAGACTGTTCAAAGTTATTTCCATTTAATCAAAATGGTTTTTTTTCCATGCAATAAAGAAACATTGACCTTACACACAAAACCCCATATAATGGAAGAACAGGCTATGGCGAAAGGTACTTGGGACAAGTCGGAATCCTATAATGGATATATTTGTCCACGGACTCTCGTATAGTCTCGCAGTCCCCGAGAAAAGTCACGTTTTTCCGGAAATACACTAGCCAGCGCTTCACCCAGTACATCTGACAGGTGCAGTCGATTGGACTTCCGGTCAGGTCAATGACCTTGACATTCCGGAGGTTAATTATACATCGGGGGAGCAATGTGAGGCCTGAATCGGACAGGTCTAGTAGGATCAACGAGGACAGACTCCTAAGAGCACTTCTGGAGAGATACTTTAGCGGATTGCCGGACAGTCTTAGGATCTTCAGGATCGGCATTCGGATGATGTCGGGAGCTTCGATCGTTCTTATGGCGTTGTAGGAAAGATCTAGCTCAACCAGCCGTTTCAGATCCGAAATCGTCTCGGGTGGCCGCTTCAAACCGCACCTCCTAAGACTCAAGTACTTCAGGCTCGTATTTTGCATGTAGCGAACGCTCTGCTCGCTCACCCAAATGAGAGCGTTGCCGTCAAGACTGAGGTTTTGCAATCGCGTCAGATGGCGGACTACTTCCGGAAACACCGTCAGGTTGTCGTAGTTCAGGGTCAAGGACGTTAGCGTGTCGGCGATGCCAATGAATGGCGCCTCGATTAGGAACGAGTCCCCAGCCTCGTTCCGGTTGTTGCTGATGGTCAATTCGGACAGACATGTCAACTCGGACAAATCCACCGGTACCTGCACAAGCTGGTAATCTAAAATAGTGAGCGACGTCAATGTATTCTCGAAACCGCGGAACCATCCCGTTCGCATGTAGTTGATGGTGGAACCAGTCAGACACAACCTCTCCAGATGAATCACGTGGTCGATGGACCCCGGCCAATGAGAGAGCGCGTTGCTATCTCCGAATGTGAGCGACGTCAATGTATCGCCAATTACTCGCATGACGTCATCAGTAAAATCGTCAAACGTTTGATGCGGGCGTAGACCGTGACGTTCCCCGTCAAGTGGGTTAAATGCAATGTCTAACGCGTTCAGGGACCGAAGGTATCCGAGTGAAACCGGAAGCCGTTTCAGAGCGTTATTAGATAGATTCAGCTCTCTAAGTGTCCCTTCGATACCGTTAAAGGCCGCTTGTGCAATCTCGGATATGTTATTATGATCGAGTAGAAGACGCGTTATGTTTAAGTTGGCAAACACTGACGGCTCGATGATTGACAGTCGGTTGTGGTTATAGGCGAGTGTGTGGTAGTTAACGCCACGTTCGTAAACCATGTAGGGTATACTGTCGAGCGATTTACCGGAACAGTCTATGACCCCGGCCCTACACGAACATGGCAGCTGCGCTGGGCATCTACTCTCTGTTAGCAGCCAAAGGTTTCCCATAAGCAGTATGGTCAAAGGTAGGTACGTTACCAGATTCATCTGTGAATGAGATTCAAAATTACGAATACAATATGTGCAGTAAACGACCTTTTATCAATTGGTCAATGGCTGATGATATTTATAAAACGAATTAGAAAACAATAACATCATAGCATTAACGATGCAACACTTTGAAAACGTTAGTTTAATATTATAATTAAGTATATTGGGTGTAGTCAGATCATAATACAGGAGAAAGGTGAAAAGACAGATGGAGCGATAGAAGAAGACAGAGAATACAAAAGCAATGGGATGAGGAGGAATAGAAATGATTAGGGAGACGATAAGAATGTTAAAAGAAAAGAAAAAACGAGATGAAGAACATGGCCAAGAACAAGGATGGTGTTGACAAATAAGAGCAGATTAACAATAACAGTAAAAACAAAGACCACTATGGCATGATAAAGGAAAGATAACCAAACGTTACTTTGACTATAGACCGTTATAGTTAGTTATCTTTGCTGTTGTAAACTGAAATATGCAGATTTGATTACAAACAATTTTTACTTAATGCTTAAACCGCGAAACCTCATTTTTCTTCAAATTTGAAAGAATTCAGAGACTAGACATAACCCGTCCATTGAGGGAATGGGAGATTCGAGATGATCTTTGAGACGATTTCGATATTTTCTCAACACGACCATCATTTTTTGTCGAAACAAGCTCAACATTTATTTTTGGTCAATAGTTATCATCTGGTTATGCTTTTAAATAAGGACAAGTCTAATTTCTAAAAGGGGACAGCCCTTTATCTTAAAATACTTCGCTCCGACAGATAAACCAACTCACGTAAAGAAAACGACTTTCATTTACAGATGCCATATATGCAAACGAACACTAGGGAACGGTTCAATTGCAAACATCAACATACATAGATTAAAGGCATGAAATAAACCGTAATTTTTCATTTGATTAAATGATAAATTCTTTTAGTTGTTTTTGAAAAATTGTTTAGCAAAGGCGTACAAATGGGATGGATAAAATGAAGTATGACATTAACGAAATAAAAAGATTACTAAATACATTTTCATAGAAAATGTATAACCGTTAGAGCCTTACCTTTCTTTAGACCGACTTGTTTCTTTGACGGCATTGATAGAAGTATGGCATTAAGAAGAAGTTCTAAGCCATGGCACAATTATCTGTACGCTAACGTCACTGGAAAACAGTGGCGCTAATACGTTTTGTCACACTTTCACCAAGCCTTTACAGTGTATCCGACATTAGAAACAGGCTTCCTGGGTACAAGACCTTGCTAGGCCAGTGGTCTTCAGAAAAATATTGTTTCGTCTCTTATTTATGACCAGGCTGTAAGCGGCCAATTAAAAAAGTCTCGTTTTTTCGTTGAAAGATTGAACGAGTTGATGTTTTTACGTTGTTGTCAACAATAATTCGTTCGTGTTGCGGGGTTCACTGCACATAAGAATGCTCATTTTACCGTTCATATAGTTATGCTTGTTTAGGTACGCCGAACACACATCTATGCTCCTGTTATGTTCTCACTGGCACTGCCAAGTGGTATTTTGAAGCCTGTATTCCCACATGAACGTTATTGGTTAGAGGTGAGAGATCAATATATCATGTCGAGATGACTTCATTTGACGAGGGAAAGAGTATTCGTCAAGAATATATTATTATTTTGACATAAAATCATAAACATTCGATCAGATAAGTCTTGTAACTGTTTAAAGTCCATTACATTATACTAAATGATCATGCAGTTATTGAATAGTTTTTTTTCATAACTTCTAACATTTGAAGCATTCAAACTCTTCTCTTTTAGCCTTATTTGAGTCAACACGAATTTCATCTTCAAAGAAAAGATAGGTCATTAAACATCAGAAGGTCAATATAACTTTACTCCCATTAAGAATCTGTCATTGTAGGTAAACAAAAATATGCGAAAATATAAATTGACCGACATCGAAACCAGTGTGAAACCCACCGATAAATTTGCTCCTGATGAGCAAAGATTCCGCTTGACACAATAAATTCAAATGTCACCTTTTAGATAGGCATCCATAGATGACACGGTCCTCGTTATCTCGCCATGTTATCATGTTAACCTTTTACATGACACTGTCATGAGGATTTCAGGGAATTGTTACTAAAAATACACATCTAGGTTATCTGACCAAATGGCATTTTTTAAAGAAATCCCACATTTCTGCGTCGTCGAGTTGTTTAAAAAGCCTAGCCTTCCCTTTTCAATGTGGGTTGTTACATTAAAAAAAAAACCTTGTCATAAAGCCCTACTGTTAACAAATGCAATCAATCGATTTGCCTTATTTCAAGGTTTTGCTTTTGCGCTTTTCAAATACAAATACATCGTGATTTGTTTGTTGACAGATTAGAACGCATCGAGAGATGACAATTGTGATTTACCGATGTTTTCAAAAGTATTTTTCTAGAGGCTATTGTGATAGAAGAGGTGAAAGTTTGTAACAACCGAAATCGTTCTCTTTCATATTCACAATGGTCGCTTAACTAAGCCTGATTTCGCTAATCTCTTTGAGAAAAGAAGCAAATGCAAAAAATAAAAAACAAAAACTTATATAGCTCGCATGCAAAGGAGAGATGAGATCGTAGGGGCGATGCGAGGGGGACGACGCCTCTTTGATAACGAACTATCAATCGGAACCCCTCGGTGATGTTGACAGGCCGAAATACCATTCGGAACACCTCGGCCATTTCTTAAAACAACCTCGGAGGCAATGGGGAGCCATTTTTGAAAGTAGGTCAGCAACGAAGGGCATGTCCGTTTGCAATCGTATCTAATCGGAAATGCCGGCACAAGCCGGGGATTGCCGAAAAGAGCCGATTGACAAAATATGAAACAAAGATGTGTTGATATGGTCATCTTTAATGAAAAGGGTAAAAACAAACATTCAATTTTGATATATAACCAATTTGTGTGTATTTAAATACATATTTAGTGCCTGTGTGCATTTTGCGTTAGCCGCCGGAAATAAAGCTAATTACCCCAGGATTTATGGTGTATTCATGTACTGCCTACGAGGTATATGTACCGACTTGTTACGGGGATTGCCGAGTAGATACGATTGCCGAAACACTAAATATGTATTTAAATACACACGAATTAGTTGTTATATATCACAATTGAATGTTTTCTTTACCCTTTTCATTAAAGATGATCATATGAACACATCTTTTTCATATTTTGTCAATCAGCTCTTTCCGGCAATCCCCGGCTTGTGACGGGGATTGCCGAGTTGATATGATTGGCCCGTCGTTGCTGACCTACTTCAAAAATGGCTCCCCATTACCTCCGAGGTTATTTTAAGAAATGGCCGAGGTGTTCCGAATGTTGCCGAAATACCAATCGTATCTACTCGGCAATCCCCGTAACAAGTCGGTAGATATACCTCGTAGGCAGTACATGAATACACCAGAAATCCTGGGGTAATTCGCCTTATTTCCGGCGGATAACTCAAAATGCACACACGCACTAAATATGTATTTTAGATACACACAAATTGGCTATATATCACCATTGAATGTTGTTTTTACCCTTTTCATTAAAGATGATCATATCAACACATCTTTGTTTCATATTTTGTCAATCGGCTCTTCTCGGTAATCCCCGGCTTGTGCCGGGGATTTCCGAGTAGATACGATTGCAAACGGACATGCCCTTCGTTGCTGACCTACTTTCAAAAATGGCTCCCCATTGCCTCCGAGGTTATTTTAAGAAATGGCCGAGGTGTTCCGATTGCCGAAATACATGATCGAATTTACCGACAAGTACCGGGATTTGCCGAGGAGTGCCGGAATATACCGAATGGTTCCGATCGGGACGATGGCACAAAACCATTGGATTGGGGTAACGATCCTATGAAGTGCCAATGACAACTTAAGACTTTTATCAGCGAATGTAACGATGAACAACATTGATGCAGTCGTTTTGTTTAAGACGAGTCTATGTCTGCTTTATGTAAATGAAAGCGCCAAAGTAAATGATGCAAGCAATAATAATAAATAAAAAAAGGAAGCTGATTAATTAAGTTAAAGAACTTTATTCTCACTGAACAACAGTGCAATTAACATGGCTCATAGGCAAACCATAAACTCTTGAGAAAAAAAGCCTTGTGTCTGTCTGCCTATCGCCTTGTTGTCTGCCTATCGCCTTGTTGTCTGCCTAACGTCTTGTGACACAAGACCCTGTACAGTTTATGGTCTGAGTCACAAAATATTCCGGACAGGTTGGCAGTCGCTCGTCTATATATGACGTGATCCCCTGGTTTATAGTTTCACAGTTACCCTGGGAAAGAAATATGGAATGTGTATGTGTTAAGAATTAGTACCGTGATTTCACTATTTTGTTTGTCGGAAGTTTGACAGCGTTTGCCACAATATTACAATACTGCTATGTTATTCCCTTGGTCTATATAGTTTCAAAGTCCACATTGGAAAGAACAACAATGCATGTGTTTGTTTTAAGAATCAGGAACGTGATTTTGTACTATTTTGCGTGTCAGTAGTTAAATGGTGTTTGATACAATATTACAATACTAATATGTTATTCCCTTGGTCTATATAGTTTCAAAATCCACATTGGATAGAACAACAATACATGTGTTTGTGTCAAGAGTTAAAACCATGATTTCACTACTTTGTTTGTCAGCAGTTTGACGGCGTTTGCTACAATATTACATGAGCGAGTCATGTTTGCCTGTTTCATCCCTTAGTGAAACTGGCATCATATTCCACTTGGTAAAGGGGGAAAAGCAAACATAAACAGGAATGTATAGCTGAGTAACGACGTCTTCTCGGACAAGGAAAGTAAGAAAACTACATGTGTATGAGTCAAAACCATTATTTCACTATTTTGTTTGTCAGTAGTTTGATGGCGTTTGCTATAATAAAACATTACTGAGTCATGTTCGCCTGGTTACTATACTATGCACATATCACAACAGCGGAACTGAAAGGTTGTTTCACACATTCACAATGTTTTTCTAAAATCGTCTGCTTCAATTAAGAATGAATGTCGTCTGCAGATGGTAACGTGGTAACAGTTTTTCAATTAGATCAATGCTTTCCTTGGATTGACTGGTACCACGCTCATGCCAAATGACAGTACAATCAAACCCATTGAAAATGACAGCACAAATAAAAGAATAGGTATGAAACTTGGTCAGGGATAATGACCCAGAACACATGTGTGAAGTATCAACCCGTTCCATACAGTTGTCAGAGAGTTACAAACTTGCACGTAAAAAATTAACCAAGGTGTGACGTCGATGCCGACGCCTGGGTGAGTCGCATCGCTCTCCATATTCTACTAATATTCGAGCTAATGATCTAACAACATTTGATTGGTAAAAGGGACCCACCAATAACTCAATGTGTCGTAGGTTTTCCGGTTCCCAAAACACGTGGGTAATTCCTCCTCCTAAAAGGTATTCAGTTATATCAATGCTTTCCTGGGATTCACCAGTACCACGCTCTTGCCAATTGATAGTTCAATCAAACCCATTGAAAACGCCAGCACAAAAAACCGTAACCAACCACATTGGACAAGCAAACGGGACCCACCAATAACTCAATGTGTCGGATGTTTTCCGGGTCCCCAGAACAGGTCGGCAGTTTGTCCATCCACTTTTTGAACCAGACGAGATCGCACGTGCAGTCGATTTCCGATTCTCGCAGGTCTATTACTTGTATCTTCACAAGGTTCTTCAGGGATTTCGAGAGTTCTGTAAGGCTTGTATTGAACAGCGACAAACTCTGGAAGGAGGTCGAGAAATAGAAAGAAAAGCAATTGAAGTTTACATTGAATTGAAGAGGGGTTTAACTGCGTTTCAACTGCATTTAAGATTTACCTCTGCGGCCAGTCTTCGTTGTTCACTTTATATCATAACAACAGCCACTTGCTGCTTTATAAAATTAAACAGCATCTATCAGGTAAGAAACATTAACAAATATATGTGTTTTACTCCGATTCTTTGCTCATAATCGATGGAGATAGGCATCAAACTTAACTGCCATAAGAAAAATGTTTCTACTCTTCATGGTTCATTGAGACTAACTATTTTAATGACTAATTCAGAACATGTATGTTTCTCAGTAGTTACAAAACAGGTTAATGGGCCTCAAATCAAAATATCCCATACCGTCAGGTTATTAAGCCCGCACAGCGAGTCGTCAGAAACGTATCGTAGCGGATTCTCGCTCAGCTTCAGCGATTCCAGACTGTACAGGTTTTGCAGATCCGTGCTCTCGATACTCTTTATCCTGTTCTTCGAGAAGTCCAGCATCTGTAGCTTGTTCAAGTCGGAGATGGAGCCTGGAATCCGAGTCAGGTTGCAGTTCCGGAGGCTGAGGATCGTGACTCTAGAGTTTGAGAGCAGCCTGATGGCCTCGTCGCTGATAAACTCGAGGTTGTTGCCGCTCAGACTGACGTTTTCCAGGACACGTAGCCTGCTGATCACTTCCGGGAACACCGTGAGCCCGTCGTACTCGAGGCTCAGTACCTTCAGGGTGTCTGCAATGGGCTCAAACGGGGCGGCGGTCATACTCATGTCGCCAAACATGATCGTTTGTCCATCCCGTGTGGGCACGTTAAGATGGTTAAGGTGAAGTTCTTCGAGCTTCGTAAATACGCTGATGGCCAGTGGGACGGCCGCCAAAGCCGCGTACTCGATCGTCAGTTTGGTCAGCGTCTGCTCGAACCCATGGAAAGCGTTCGACGGAAGGTAGCTTATATTTGCCCCGGACACCCTAAGCTCTTGGAGCTGATTCAAATGCGTGAGGGACCTAGGCCATGACGTGAGAGTGCTGTCACCGAACGCGAATTTGTTGAGACTGCTTCCGAGGTATCGCAGTACGGTATCTGTCAATCCGTCTGTACCATGACGCGGTGACGTCTGGTGGTATCCGGGAATGGGGTTCCAGGAGACATCAAGATTCGTCAGCCGTAAGCTCTGTAGGGCAACTGGCAGGTAGGTCAGTCGATTATTTGCGAGATTGAGATACTTCAGGTGAGTGGACACGCCGGAAAACGCTAGACCTTCAATACTTGAAATCTGGTTGTTGTCGAGAAGAATTGCTGTCACGTTAAGGACGGCAAAAGCGTTGTCAGGGATAGCCGTGATGTCATTTCTGCTGAGTTGAAGCTGGCGAAAGTTTCCCTGGCTTGCTACGTCGAACTTTGGTATCATTTTGAGGCTGTGACCCATACAGTCGATGTGTCCGGGCTGGCACAGACAATGCGTTTCTGACGTCGGGCATTGGTTTGACTGACCGAGGACAACTGCAGCCGACCACAAGGTCAATACGCTAACAAGCACCTAGAAATGACACATATCTTTGAGTCTTTGAGTGTCAGCTTAGCTCGTGAGTAAAAGGTAGTGTGTTTGACTCTCAGGCACGGCAAACACATGGTAGGTAGTATTTGTTCCCTTTTGTGGCACTCTGGGTAAATGTGGGTATTATTAAAAATTGAAATCTCGATACAGGTAGAGAAAACAAAACTGGTTTGGATAAAAAAAAAAGAAGCGTGGTGTAACGGAAATACTGTTTGAAATAGTTTTTAATGACAAGCAAACAAGTGTTAGACTAAACCAGTACATGGTGAAAAGACCCTCAGTTCTGTGTTCGTTTTTGTTTTGTTTATTTCGATCACTCATCTATCCTTAACAAAAAGACCACGCAGTCATTTGGCGATCAGTTAACCAACACCGTTAAACGGTTATCTAAAGGACATGATTTATTTAATTTCAAATGAAGAAGACCTGATCCTTTGATTTGAATGTAACGAATCGTATTGTTGTATTTTGCAATTAAGATACCAGGTATTTTATAACAATTGATTGTCGAATGATTGACGCCATTTGAAGCAACGTATCTTTTCAGTCCCTGCAGTGCACCTACAGTCTGTAGAAACTATTGCGATAAACGGATAAAATTACTAGTACGAGCTTTTCCTTTTTATTCATACACAGTTTCTTTTCAATTCAATTAAACATATATGTAATACCTGTAAATTGTTATGATTTTAAATCTGACGAAAATAAAAGAACTAAAGATACTTTAGAGATACGTTGAATTTTTCAATGTGCAAAATCTGAATAAGATTATTCTTTAATGTTTCAATGAAAAATTAAGCGTTACTAAGTTGTCATTCAGAGACAAACACCATGACCATGTGCTCAATACGTATTAATTGGAAAACTAAGCACAATTTTTTTTATCGATTTTTGGGTTAAAGTCCAAAATCCCTACCTTCATGTTTAAAGCTGTAAATAAATGACAGGCCTTTGCGTTCGAGGCCACACCTATTGCGAGTTTTCTACGAAAAGCCGGTAAATTTCGAAGAGCTAGGTCGCACAAACAAGATAAGATGATAAAAGGTCAAACATGTAGAACTTGGGTCATTGGAATTATCCAGACTGGTGACTTATTGTGACAACAAGAAACCGTGCAACTTAGGTCAAACAGTTTTGTTTAGTTTGATTTGGTTCATTAGGGTTTTATATCTCATCAACAGTATCTAAGTTTCATCGCGGTGTCTTTGCTGTGATCGATGTATGGGGGATTGGAGTTTGAAGGAACACAACTGATCGTCAAACTAGAAAAATGCTAATTCAGCCTTAAGCTCTGTAAGCCGATTAACAGGATTGTGAGTTGATTGTTTGCGAGATTAGAATACTTAAGGGTGTTGGAAACGCCGGAAAACGTTAGAAAATCGAATTACCATCACATTTAGGACGGCAAAGCATTGGCGTCGATAACCGTGGTGGCATTTTTGCTGAATTCAAGCTTAAGAGAGTTTCCCTGGCTTTAAACTACAATAAAAACTAGAAAGTACCATAGCCATGCTCTAATTCAGCCAGGAGACCTCTTCATATAACTGAGCTGATGAGACCTCTAACCCGATACAGTAATATCTCGTTAATCCGAACACGTCCTTTCCCAACAAAATTTACGGATTAACGAAAAATCCGGACTAATGAAGCATGGCCTGGTCTTACATATTTAGACATAAACGGTCTATATGAGGATCCTCAAATATTCTCTCAAATTCCTTTTCACGAACGTTTTCCTCAAGTAAAATTCAAAATTAATCTACTGATATGACAAAAAACATTGTGGGTCAAGGTGAAATTAATTTCTCCATGACCCACAATTTTTGAGAGTCATCTGCAAAAAGTGGTCAAATGTCGTTTTTGTATGGTAATTGATTAAGCAAATTACTGCACAATATTCCGTTCCCTTACAATTTCGTTCGTATTGCGAGACATCCGGTTATTCGGGGTCCGGATAAACGAGGCTTCATTGTAATCTGCAATTGGCAACATTTCATTTTGTATACAGTAGACTATCTATACCTCGAACTTCAAGGGACCAGATGGAAAGGTTCGACATAGAGAGGGTTCGACGTTTATCCTGTCACCAGTGCAATTAACGGACCGATTTGAGGGTGCCGTAAAACATTTGTGATATCCGGCACTAACCATATATCACACATTCACGTGTGAAATCATGACGTCATATGTACGTCATGGCATATGACGTCATGTGTTCATCATTGCTACTTGTTTTCTGTCTTTTGTTTCCTTTATTTTGTATTTTGTTTTCAGTTTGTTTGTTAATAATACTCCATGAAGGTAAAAGGATAAATAGAATAGATGGTTGGTGTCTTTGAATAGGAAACGTTATCCGGCTCGGCCTCGGATTATTATCCGTTTCGCCTGCGGCTCACCGGATGATATTCCTACGCCTTGCCCGATAACATTTCCGATTCACGACACCAACCATATATTCTCTATTTATATGTCTAGAATATAAAGACATAAAAATAAAGAACAAATGATTCGGGAACCCGTATCAACTTCAACGTACAGACGAGTTCTTCAATCAGAAGTTCGAAGTACCTATGTTCTAATGTTTAAAACGCCATTCGATCCGATCGGTCAATAGTCCGCTCTATCAAATTCCATTAAAAGTATTACAGGCAAAGCTAATTAAATCTATGCCTGATTTACAAAACCCTGAAAGTTTTATCATCTGCGACCTTGCTTTCATTATAACAATGGTTACCGAACAGCAAATTTAAATGCTTGTTTTCTAATGCCGTTCTCGACAGCTTTCAGATGTCCGCCCGTTGTTCTGTGAAACTGGTCTTTGTCTTGAATTGTGTTGCAGATGGAATCTTCGAAATCATAAACTCATCAGCATAGAAAGCATTTATGATCATAAGAAAAAGAATTGGAATAATTCATAAAATACACTTTTATTCTGAATGTGCAACTTCAATGATTTATAATGATCTCATGACCAAGCTTAGATAAGTTTCATGTTAACCAATTACAGAATACGTTTTAATACATTTTATTCATATACGATAACACTTCAAAACTAAGGAATGTATCAGGGACATTTACAAGCCTTTCTCTTTTCAAACTGAGAAAAACAATTTAGCAACATGTGTGTGAATTACATGGCATTTTGCAGCTATTGTCACGATTATCATTTGTTACTTTTACATTATGAAATGAAACGTTAAAAAGAGCAAAACAAATCAAAACATATACCATGCACCCATTAAGTTGTGATTCTGAACATGAATATAAAACTTATCTTAAGTATGTAACAAATTCTTTTTTCCATCGATTTCGTCATTTAATAGATGCATTGCAAAATGATTAGCATTCAGTTCCATAAATTATTCAAAAATCCCTTTATTTCTAGCTTAATTCAGTTTTATCAAATGTAACTACATTGTACATGCTACGTCTCACAAGTGCCATCCTACAGATATTTACACACATGACCAATTCCCACTATAGTTAGGGCAGTTCTTAACATGGACGTTCAGATAGTTTCGGATGGTTGACTCAATGGTTTCACACGACCCGTCGATCTGAAGATTCTGGTTGCAGTTTTCCATGAACTGTTTGAGCCAGACGATGTTGCAGGTGCATTCGATGGCGTCCTTTGGAAGCTTCAGCTCCGTCAAATTCTTCAGGAACCGGATAGCCTCTGGAATCGTGTTAACCCTCGTGTCCGAAAGATCGAGGTACGTTAGGCTGGTCAGATCCTTGAAGGTTCCGTTGGCAATGAATTCAAGCGGGTTCTGGGAGACTTCTAGCTCGTTGAGGCTGGTCATCTGGTCGAAGTCGCTGTTCTCGAAGCTGTGTATGTTGTTCTTGGCGAGGTTCAGCTTGGTCAGATTGGTGAGCTGGGACAGTGCTCCGGGGACCCTGGACAAAGAGCAGTTCGCAAGACTGATGTTGCGGATGGCCGTACCGATAGCAACCTGAACGGAAGAGTCGCTGACAAAGGCAAGTCGGTTCGAATCCAATACGAGGGTCTCTACGCTTCGCAGGTATTGCAGAATGGACGGAAATGTGCGAAGGTTGTCGTCGACTAGGGAGATGAAGTCGAGGTTTTTCAGTAATGCTTCACCGAACGACGGTATGAGAATCCCTGCGTCCCCAATAGCGTGATTATGGTCGAAGTAGAGTTTTGTCAAGAAGCCGAGGCGGGCCAATGCCAGTGGGAGGGCAATGAGATTCGTATACTGCATGGACAGGGTCTTCAGTGTCCCCTCGAAGCCATGGAATGCCTCCGGAGGCAGGGTATAGTAGGATCCCCCGGTAACGTTTAGGTGCTCCAGGGCCTGAAGGTGGCGCAAGGTGGTCGGCCAGGATTCGACTTCGCGGCTGCCGAACTCGAAACGATTTAGCGTGTTGCCGATTCTTCGCATCGTGTCCTCGTCAAAGCTGTCTTGGTCTATCTTGTTGGCTGAAACATCGATCCAGGAGATCACCTGAAGATTGCCGATGGCTGTTGGGAACACCTCTAGCTCGTTGTGTCGCAGTATCAGGCGCAACAGCGAGCTTTCCACGTTCTCGAATGCGTTCTCCGACACGTAGGAGATGACATTGTCTTGCAGGTAGAGAAGAGCCAATTTGTGAAGGTTCCTGAAAGCGCCGGCGGTGATGTTTTCTATCGCGTTTCCTTGGAGTCGAAGTTCGGTGTAAAAGCTGTCGGACGAGAAAGTCGGCACGGATGTCAGTCCTCTGTGGGAACAGTCGATCACTTCATCCGTGCAAGTGCATGCATTTATTGCTGAGGAAACCGTGGTGTCGGGACACGGAGCATTGGTCGGTGGAACCTGGCAGGAAACCAGGCCGATGGTGATAATGACCACAGAGAAAACTAACGAAACTGAGACCCGCATCTGTAAAATATGATATTTACCTTTTTACTTGCCAACAGATGGAATTGTTCAATGGTTTAATGGTTTATAGTATAACGAGGGTTCAGCGTAATACTATAACAAGTGCTTCACGTTTGTGAAGAACTTGATATAGTTTTGCGTTGAACCCTCGGTAAACTAATAGATAAAATGTACCGGCTTCTATGGATAATGACTCTGTTCAATTCTATGTAAAACTGTTGATAAACACCTGATAAAATCACCTGTTTCGTTAACAATCAACAGTATTCTCCCTCGATCTCATATATACTCGTATAAATATATGACATGTGCTTACGACGTTATAACTGTTGCCATTTTAACATGCTTTTTTGTATAAACATTAACACTATACAGACGTTCTTTAACTGTTACTTGATGGATTTCTTTGCATAGTCCAAGGCAAATTATTAGGATCAAAATTCTTTTAAATGTTTTTTTTTGTGTTATGCCTTATATTTGTTTTTCCTCTATGGTCAATCATACGCTACCTAAAGTAAGACAAAACGGTTCCCGCATACAATGTACCTTTTGTCTTGCTTAATTAATTGCAAGTTTATCGTTTCAATGACATTGCTTATTGCAACTGTGGAATATCAAGTTAAGATGAAATAGTACCATACCTTTTACCGTGCGGTGCGTAGGTGTTCTCCAAAAACTACAAATCGTTCGCCACAGATCCTCTCAATTATCGGGGTTTGAATGAGCGTACTTTGCTAGGACGTGCGGGCAAGTGATATTTGGCATGACCTTGACCGCCAATGGAGGCATCTGTTTGATGAGGGTTCCCATGTGTCGAGGGGTATCAGTGGTTGTGAGATATGGGATGATAAAAGGGATAAAGATGAGCTAAAAATGACATCTCCAGATAAAAAATATCAAACATCGCGCCGTTGTTAAGATATCGACCAGGAAGTTTTAAAAGTCTAACAATTCTTCAGTGTCGATCTAAAAATAAAAAGAGTCCACAGCGCCATGGTGAAAAGGGGCCGTCTATGGGTCACCTGGGTGTACCTCGTAGGCTAATCAAATACGACATTGTCGGCATCCAATTGTACAGTCCGTGCAAAGCGCACCTTACAGGTTTTTGTAACCGTATTAACTAAATATTATTTAGTCTTTTTCGGCGATGAGCGCACATATCTATCGTTTATGTTCTTAAATGTAACCTTTGTAAAAACACTTAACATATTATCAAGCAATAACGACATTTTACCAGTTTGTTGCAGATGGCTATGGAAAACATTGTGTCTTAACGAGCAATTTCTTTTTTTCCCACAATGTTTTCTGCCCTATCAGAAAATTACTTTTCAATGTCATCATATTTTGAAATGTCATCTGCAAACTATTTCAATTTGGAGCAGTTGAACATTTGGTGTTTGGTAAAGGGTTAATGTCATGTTGAGTGCATAGAGATCTGTATGCGATTTTCGTTCATTGACAATTCAAAAAAACAAAATATGAAAGCAATTGGACCATTACTGATTCGAAGCTATGACAAACATTTAACTTAGTTTGAGATTTCCGTCCCGTCATAAATTCATGTGCTAGTTTATACTTGTTTTACTAACATCGAGTTGGAAACAAGTTCTTACGACTTAGAATAATGATGAATAATGATTATGATGCTGTAAATCGCGCCGACTTTGTTTTCATGAAAGGTTGCATGGGGGATTCTGCTTTTCACGGGATTCGAACCCACAACCAACCATTTCCAGAGGCCAGCACTTTGCACCTGAACAAAAATATTCTTGTAAACCCTAATAAAAAAACCCGCGAATAAAGTCTAACCCAAACATCAGATCTGATCAGTTCGGTCATAGACAATTAAGCCTAAAACATTTATCATCCTTTGATCTCCGTGTTTGACAATGACCATGCAGCAAATCTAGACCATGTGGAGGAATTTTCCTTCAAGCCAGGTTTTTTCATGGTATTCGTGGCCCTTGCGATTAGCCTTTATCAAACTAGGTCGCTTGAGTCTTATGGGTTCCGTTTGTCTTAGCCTTTCTCGTTATGAAGATACTATTATTCAAATTTCCAAGTACCAAAGGTTCTGATTGGCTAAAATGGTATGGCCAACCATGATTGATGTTACTAAATCATTTTGAATATCCCCTTTGTTTTCCAATCGCAAAATATCCCTTGGTTCTGCCTTAGATTTGAAATGTGATTTTTGAACACGTTATATTTAGTAATAACTGTTAGTGGGCAAACTTTGATAAGACTATTTTATTGCTGGCTTAAAGAAATCGTGATGAAATGTAATCCCCCAAACTCCACGCTAAGTTCACAATAAACTATCATAAGATTTATTATTGAAGACCCAACAAAAAGTCATCATGGTGAGAAATATCTCATTCTAATCATTTTTCAAATGATATACAATTTGCTGTAGAGATGTTAAACGTCAAATTCCCTCAAAAAGGCAATTTCGGATGGTCACGTGAAATGAACGTACTGGAGTGTACAAACTCGATTTGAACACAGAAAAGAAACTTCAGGCTTATTCAACTATAAAAGCAAAAAGACTATTTTCGGTAAATTGTGTAAAACGGCGTTTATATCAAGTTGGCTGTCACATTTAACCCACCCCTGTGTACCTCACCAGAGCACTGCTAGGACCAGGTACCTTGTCAATGGTCACTAACCTTTACAGTTATTGACCACAACATGGAATCGAACCCAAGTATTCCCGAAACCAGGCCACCGCTGATCAAGGTAGCTTACCTTCCCTTCCTGTGTTCGATTTAGTTTATTTGATGTTTTGGTCTATTGTGAGGGGTGCTAAGTTCAGCTTAGGTTTACACCGATCGACCATGACCCGGTCATTTGACCATAAAAGAAATACTGTTGATGCAAAGTTGAAAAACAAACACAACATCAAAAACACAATAACAGCAGAATAATAACTAGTTTTATCCTCT
Organism: Cerastoderma edule; assembly: GCA_947846245.1. Lineage (NCBI taxonomy): Eukaryota > Metazoa > Mollusca > Bivalvia > Cardiida > Cardiidae > Cerastoderma > Cerastoderma edule. Next base: position 18,831,078 of record OX401419.1, read on the forward strand.
TGGATGGCTAGTTTTCGATTTGTTCTTTCTACCGCTTTAATCGTCATTTTGGTTATTCTGCGTTGAACCGTGTATCACTATACGAACACGGGTGCTTCTTCTCTAGACGGTTTCTTTCTCAGTGTCAGGTGATACAGGTTTGCACATGATTCGATCAGTGGTGCGTGGGTTTGTGTGCCGTCGACGCAAAGTACAGTCTAATCTCGTTATCTCGAAGTCGCCGGGAAAAATAAACAGATATGATTGAAAACATGTTGAAAACGGCGGGAAAACCATGCTCAGCAAAACTGTTCATTGAGCGATACGAGAAATTCTAAACCGAAGCTTGAACAGCCCATTATCAGTGTACGAAAAGCAATGTTCCTATCAAGCCAGTGCGGATCGTAGGTCATTCATGTGAAAAAGGCACGTTGCATTGCAATTGACATAGGCCTACATGACGTCCTTATTTCTAAGTTACGGATACCAAACCCATGCTCATTTCAAACTTATCTATTCCACATCGATTGTGAGAATAGCTCTCACAACCTAATTAATTAATCACATTTGAATCTGCGTATGGGAATATAGCCAGTACTTGCGCCGAATGGGGATAAAGAAGAGGTAGTAAGGTGAATTCCGCTATCGATGGGTAACTAACCCACAAGCCTCTTGTCCCAGGGCCGACACTCTTGCCATGGACAACTGTATTGCGCTGTTGTCGGGTGATATGTGACTTGAAACAACAGACAACAATCATTGAGTTCCAGAAAGGAACAACTTTGTGATATATGTATACCATTTTGATTATTTAGCATAGCATTTGTGCCGCTAGCATACACAAATACTCAATAATTTTGTTCATTTGATACGAATTCGTTTTAAATTTCAACAATATTTGGGACACCACACGGAAAAGAAGTGTTCAAGACCTTAACACACAGCTAGTCATGGTTGGTCGGGGATTTTCTATTGGCCCCATGGTTCTTTAACACAGAGGTATGCTTATGATAAAGACCATGTTGACGGCGCTTGATTTGTTGTATTAGTTCGGCCAAACACGTCTTGCCTGTTCATCGACGTTTCTTGCCGAACGGGTTTCTGGAGTAAGATGAAGTAATTATGTGGCCAATAGGAATTTCGAACACAAAAAAAATGCAAGGGTTTTTTCAACATGTTTTAATTCTACAAATAGATCTATTACAGCAAATTCCAATCGTATATATGTGCCAAGAATCCTTTATTCGATTTTGTATATAGCGATCGTTCCTAGGACCTTAATGTAATTAATAGACATCTAAAACATTTGCCTGTATCAAAATAAAAGGAGGGCGTCTTTCTGTATGCTTTTAGTCTTTATAGCAACAGGTTTGAAAGAAAGATCACACCTTAAATTCAATTCAAATTTGGCGCTTAATACAAGTTTGCCTGTAAAGATTCATTAACAATAGGTCATACAATGTCGTTAGAATTACGTCCAGTATTGATGGATGTCAAACAGAAAGTTCTGGCTACTGTTTTTACTAATCATTTAATGCTTAAAATTCAAAACAACTATTATAGCTATTTCAGTATTAGGATTCGCAATATAACACACCATTGGAATCGACTCTCCGAGACGCTTCCAATGACGTGTCACTTTGCAATAGTGTACTTTCAATTAAGATACTATCCATGGTAGTCAGTTTCGACTCACGCAAATATTTTCCTTAGTTGTTTAGTAAAACGGTACCATTGACTCTTATAAGTCTACTAATACAACCCCGGTATCGTCTTTAATTCTTTATGAAGGAGGCGGGCATGTGGGCAGACACACGTCTTGTAGCTTATGCTTCACGTAGCCGTCGATCTCCGATCGAATGGTCTGGCACTCGCCCAGAACCCTCAGGTCCGCGGTCGTGTTGTACGTGATGAAGCACCAGAGCCAGCTGAGGTCGCAGGTGCACTCGACGATCGGCTGCTCGCTGCTCAGGTCCAGCACCTCTAGAGTAGGAATGTTCTGTATGGCCTCAGGGACCAGGTACAGGTACGTTTCCTTCATGACGATCTCTCTCATGGATTTGAGGTCGTTGAACGTCTTGCTCGACACGTACTCCAGCGGGTTGTAGGACAGGTTCAGGCTTGTCAGGTTCTCCATGCTCTGGAGGTCGTTCTTCTCGATGGTCGTGATGGAGTTGTTGGAAAGGTCAAGGTTACGCAGGTCGCCGAGTCTCGACAGCGCTCCCGGTATTCGGTCGAGGTTGCATTTAACGAGGTTCAGTGTAGTGAGGTCGCTGCCGATGTTGCTGACTGTCTGGTCGCTGACAAACTCGAGGTCGTTCCTCGCCAAGGAGAGATTAGAGATCCCTGTCAGGGTCCGGAGGACGGAGGGGAACACGGTAAGGCTGTTGTTTTCCAGGGTTAAGGTCGTGAGTGTATGGGAAAGTCCGGTGAACGCTGGTATCAGAATCCCGGCGTCCTTTACGTGTATGTTATTGTCGAAATGGAACTCGTCGACGCTGTGGAGGTTCTGTAGAGCCATCGGGACAGAGATGAGCCTCGTGTTCTGTATCCAGAGCTTCTCTAACGTCCACTCAAACCCGCTGAATGCCGACATATTGAATCGCTCCATCTTGCCTCCGTAGAACTTCAGTATCTGCAACGCCTGCAGATGGTGCATGCTTGCCGGCCATTCGTTCAGCTCGGAACCGCCGAATCTAAATTCGTGGATGTAGTCGCCAAGTTTGCGCATGATGGTGTCGGTGAAGCCCGTGTGGGGTATCGGGTTGTAAGCAACGTCGAGGAAAGTTATGGCCGTCAGCTTGGCGAGACAGTCAGGCAGCGAGACGAGCATGTTGTTCCTCAGGTCGAGATGCGTCAACTGGTTCTCCAGGCTTGTGAAGGTTTCGTTGTCAAGGAAGGCGATCTCGTTGTCGTTAAGGTACAGTTCGGTGAAGTTCAGGTTGGTGAACACGCTTGCGGTGATGCCTCTCAGCTTGTTGCGTCCAAGACGGAGTCCGATAAATGGGAAGCTGCTGGGTTTGAAATGCGGCATTTTGGTGAGGCCCTTGTTAGAGCACTGTATGTCCCTGACATTGGCCGACGGGATAACCTGACACGTACATGGACTAGCAGGATCACGGACCGGACAGTCTACGCTATCTACATAGCCCGCGACCTCTGGAAAGTCACTCACTAGTAATACCAGTACCAGTGCAAACAGGACCTGTAAGGTGGAATTAGATGATGTCGTTTGAGATAAACATTAATTTCAGATAAGTATGTACGTGTGGGTGACACTTGTACACATAGGTGTTCATGATATGTTTGTTACCATTTACCCTTAGAATGCTGGGTAATTTTCTACAAAAAAAGATTTTTGTGTCGTCTGCCTTCCAAAACCTAAAACATCTGCTTATTTTTTATGAGGAGAGGTACTCAGAGTAGCAAACAGGTTAGATCCCAGGCCAGCCGTCAATTTATTTGGCGGCTGATCTACATCTAACCTGTTTGCTTAAGATTGAAGTCGGTTCCAGCACTGGAAGGTTTAATGAAAGTAACAATAAATTTACTTTAATGGATTATATACACATGAAACACGTACACAGAACACCAATAGAAGTGATGCATACAAATTGAGAAACATTAAAGAAATATGATATGTACCCTTCCCGAAATGTATAAGTATATTTGTAAAAATACATATAAAATGCAAAAATCACTCATGGATAGGTTTACAGCAAATTGATTGGAAGATATTTGAGACTGTTTCCTGTGTAATAGCATAATACCATTCTCTATAATGAGGAAATGGATTGTGAGCAAAATAAAATGTTATTTCCATAATGCTCTATTGTACTCATCAATTAACATGAATGAGCAGTCAGCGGCTTGGAAGCATGTTGTGCAGTACAAGGGAATACTATGTACAAACATACATGTATATCCACAAACTGTCGCAATATGACTAAAATATTGTTGAAAGCGGGCTAAAAATTTAATAGTATCTTAATGCTTGAACGCAGTCTTTATTCTATTGATAAGTATTTGTTTGAGGTAAAGATGAATATTGTGAAAGAGCAGTACAAAATGCGACGATTAGACTAGATCGAATACGTGCGTAAATACCTTGAAGCCCATGGTTATTGGGGGTGTCTTTCCTTTTCCAAAGCTAGATTTGTCTTTCGTTTATTTACTCCCACTTCAGTCCTAAGATTATATTGAAGAGGAAAAAGAAATTATTGTGATTATGTTCATGAAAAATCAAAGATAATTCAAACAACTGAGATATAAATCAAATTGCCAATCAGATGCCTTTGCATCTATTTTCTTTTCATATTCAAAAGGTATGCTGTAAATTCTATTTTGTATGGACTAATTTATATAGCGGAGGACAGAAACGCGAAATTGTCGAAATGACAAACGAATGTCAAAGTAACGAAATCCTAATGACACACACACAAACAATTTAGTAATCGAGCAAAATTCATAAATTTAAAAAGTTAGATCTCCATTAAATGAGAAAATTTGTTCGTAAGTGTAACGTGTATCGGGTCCCTCTCGGAGTAAAGCCATCGTGGGTCACCCATCCAGGTACTAACCACTTAGTACGTTGCTTAATTTCGAGAGAAAACCAACCATTCATACCGAATCACCCATAAAAGCCGGCTTCCACAGCGAGACTGTAGAAGTAGTATTTATACATAGACCTTATTACTGTCACAGTAAGGAACAAGGTTACATTTCATTCAATGTGTTTTGTGTTTTCAAATGACTGCTGCAAAGACGATTTTATCCTGTCAATAGTGCCATTTTGGGACCGATAACTAGGTGCCTTATAACATTTGTGATATCCGGCACTAACCATATGACGCATCCGCGTGACAAATCATGACGTCATAAGAACGCCATGGTACATGATGTCATGATTACACCAATCTCTGCTTTTCTTTCACGTGTTTTATTTTCATTTTGTTTGTTTAAAGGTATACATAAGGGTAACAGGATAAATAGAAAAGATGATTGGTGTCTTTGAATAGGAAAAATTATCGGGTTCGGCATCGGAATATTATCCGTTTCGCCTTCGGCTCACCGGATAATATTCCTACGCCTTGCCCGATAACATTTCCGATTCACGACACCAACCATCTATACTCTATTTATTCGCCAAAATATTGCAAATGATATAAAGCAAGGTAGATTCGTTCAAGGTTATTTTCAGCAGACGAATAAAGTAATCCCACTTACACGTTAAAGAAATAAAATTTCATCATATTTGAATAAAAAACGAGGTCGCTGTGGAAAGTTACATCTCATTCGTTGTGATCAAATGTGCATTTCATTTAGAGCCTTCTCAAGTATATACCATCGTAAGTGCTATCAAAGATGTCTGTTTCGATAAGATGGAGAAAAATACAAAACACGCTCAAATATCTAAGGCACAGTATTTCAACTTACAAATATAGCCTAATTCAAAGCAGGAGCAGATGAAACTATTAAGTAGCGAACGCATTACAAAATAATGCAATATCAGGATAAGATTGCTCATGACAAAGATTCTTCTTCTCTTGCTAAATATTTTTATTCAATTGTTGCCAATTCCCTCAGATGTAGTTTATTTGGTCCAAAGCTACAGCAAATGGCCATAAAAAGGTACAAGAAATAGGAAGGTTCTTACCACATTTAAAAGAATTAACTACAATTCAAAATAAAATTGCAGAGCATATTCTTCTTTTATCATAACGGTCTCTGAATCTTGATGTATTCTTTAAAAAGCAACAGCATTTGACCATCTCGAAATAAAAGAAATAGCAACTTTATTGACATATTCGATATGAAAAAAATGTGATAAAAGAGGACATTGCTCGCCACGAGCAATGTCTTCTTTTATCACATTGACATCATATGTCTCCTGTTTCACATGGCTTAGATAAAGTCTCAAAAACAGAGTAGTTGAATCAAAAGCATGCAGATTAACGTATTAGTACAACAAAAAGGAAAAAAGGTTTACCTTGCACGGTATTCTCTAAAATAGCTTGACAACTAAAAAATCGAATGAATAGTTTGATACTCACCAGATCTCCGAACAGTATCCTAATCTGGGTGACGGCTCAGACTTCTACTCCTCGGGCTGATAAGAAATGCGCCCAATACCCGGCCTGCACCCGGAAGATTGAAAAAGTTCCCCGTATCGCTTCTTTGGGCTCGTCAAAAAAGAGAGTAGTCGCAGACGCCAATCATAATTTAGGGGGCGATAAGTCTGTATTGGAGTCGACTCGTCCAAAAAGAGAGTAGTCGCAAATGCCAATCATAATTCATGGGGTGATAAGTCTGTATTGGAGTCGACTCGTCCAAAAAGAGAGTAGTCGCAAACGACAATCATAATTTAGGGCGTGATAAGTCTGTATTGGAGTCGACTCGTCCAAAAAGAGAGCACTCGCAAACGACAAACAAAATTTAGGGGGAAGGTAGGTCTGCAATGGAGTCGACTCGTCCAAAAAGAGAATAGTAGGAAACGACATTCATAGGTGGGAGAAAAAGAATTATATTCAATACTGGAGTAGACAACGTTGAGAAAAAAAAAGAGAATTGTCACGAGGCGAGCAACTTCTTTTCAATCAATCACATTTTAACACACATCGAGCCGAAGAATCAAGAAGCCATTGCGAAAAGGGAAATATTTTTTCAAAGTGATCAATTTCCAATTCTTTGACAACATGGTTTTACGAAGATAATGTAATTTTCAGTAATATGGAAATTCTAGGTGTTACTATTCTTTTCAATTCGACCAGGTCTCACTCACCCTCGTGTGCTGCTGGATTAAAACGAAAGAAACACACATGAAAATTATTCATTTTGAGCGATTTCTTCATGTGCCATTATTGCTTCATCCGCTATGCATGTGTTAATATACAACGGGGATGCGGAAATGGGGTTTTCTCATGAATGATAGGTTGAATGTTCTTAATTAATCATTCATATGGGATTTACATCGCATCAACGTTATTTCAGTTATGTTGCATTGCCCGAGTCTTAATGTTGTAGGAAGATCCAATACATACTCGGCTACCAATATGGACTGGTCAAGCCAGGTCGAACCATCGACGCTCCGTAAGTCGTCACCGGGATTTGAACCCAAGGGGAGAGGGGCCATGTGATTTTAAGTAGGTTGAATGTTCGATGACCATGTCGTACCATACCTAAAACTGAAAACAAGAGAAGTTGCAACTTCCCTTTATGTCATCCTGTGCATGAGGATACAGTATTTAGACCCACAACTCTAGTTCTATGGTAAAGAAAATAGCATTTAGACCAAGAACTCTGGTTCTATGCTCAAGAAAATAGCATTAAGACCCACAACTCTATTTCTATGGTAAAGAAAATAGCATTTAGACCAAGGACTCTGGTTCTATGCTCAAGAAAATAGCATTTAGACCCACAACTTTAGTTATATGGTAAAGAAAAAAAGCATATAGACCCACAATTCTAGTTCTATGGTAAAGAAAATAGCATCTAGACCCACAAATCTAGTTCTTTGATAAAGAAAATGGGTATTTTTTAAAAATCGATAGCACCCTGCGATGTCTGTTTCTTTGTTAACAGATATGAGGAAATTTGGAAGTTAAAAAGTATTGCCTTAAAATCTGAACATCGGCTGTACTGTTACATGATATACACTAAAAAATTGTCATTGAAAGCAAATTTACATCGTTTAACATTCTTTTGAGTATGTATACATTGAATCAACATGTACTTTTTTTCCAAAAGCGTGACATCGCTTTTTAGATATATCGTATAAAAACTGTACATACTTAGATCAATTACCGTTACATAAATTCAGCATGCTTTCATTTGCTAATGCTAATTGTATGTCAAACAACAATACACAAACTGTATTATTTCAACGGTGTTTCATTTAGACATTTGAATGTTCTTTTCTGTGAACAAACACCTTTAAACTTTAAACAAAGCAATTAAGACATGTGGATATAACGCATAAACTGCTGCATCAAGACGGCCTTGACATTCGTGTTACGCAACATTCATGTAACCTCTATTAAAGTCATTGTCCTTTCAAAGAGATTAATGGTATCTGAATTTCAGTACGACGGCGGTTTTACCACATGAACCGTCTGAAAACCTCTGCAAATTAAACCCTTACAGTGCTTGAACCGACTTCATACTTATGTAAACAGGTTAGATACAGGCCAGTCGCTAAGTGAATTGGCGGTTGGCCTGTGATCTTACCTGTTTGCTAAAATAAGTATCTTTTCTCATCAAAATAGAGCGGATATTTGAGGTTTTGGAAAGCAGACGACACACAAATCTATTTTTAAAAAATAACCCAAGCATTCTAAGGGTTAAACTTTGACCTTTGAACGTTTGGCGTCTACCTTCTTCAATTGTCCATCCGTCATTAGATAACTATGATAATGTTGTCGTGGTGTAAATCGTCAAACGCACCATTAACCTGGCAAATTAAGGTAAAAAATGCAGTTTTCATGAATTAATCGTAATACGGACCAATAAAGTTTCCATGTTTATAAATACGCGTGTGTTACCTTTTCATCAATAGAGCAAACGTTGTAGTATACAATAAAAGGAAGTTTGGGAAATTCGAATTATTCATTCATTCATTAATTTGTGTTTATATCACATCAACAGTATTTCAGTTATGATGCGATGCCTGGCTAAAAACGATGGTTGAAGACCCCCTCCCCCAAAGCTTGACGGTCCACAAGGGCTGTTCGAGTTGGGTAGAACCATCGGCATTCCGGTAAGTAAACTTCCACTCGTGAAAATCCCAGTGCCGTCACCGGGATTTGAACCAAATGGCGCATATAGGCCATGGTATTTCAATTTAGTGTACTCAAACCACAAGGGCGCGCAGGCCCCAGGGCGGTAATCTAGTACAGTCGATGAATGTCTATCTGGATCGGTACGACCAATTTATATCTATATTTCGAGGGTTCAGTGCAATACTATAGTAAGTGCTTCATGTTTATTAAGCACTTACTATAGCCTTGCACTGAACCCTCAATTTGTCCTCCATCATGTATCCAACTTTACCATGGAAGCGTGCAGTGAAACAGCAGAGTGCAGACCAAACAAACTTTGATCAGAAAAGACCATAATTATATGAAGATGGTCCGAAGATGCGTTTGATACATTTTGGTTGTATGGTGTTTTACGCCGTATCAACGTTTTTCAATTTATGTAACGGCTTTCCTGGATCCATCAGTACTAAGCCTCTGAAGTGACTTGCCAAGTGTCACTCCCATGAAACCAGAGCATTTGATACCTGTATTTACATAATCAGCAACATCAAAGTCAAAACGCTTACAGTACAATACAATCCGTATGAAAGAAGGTGTCTCTACAGGTTTGTCACGCCGTTTCAACGGGGTTTTAATTATTTCTTGCCTTTCCCTGAATCGAAAATACACTTCTTTGTTCTTAACCTGGGTTTTCACTAGTGGTGGTATCTCTTTTCCAAGGGTGCCATTGAAAAGATCTCATGAGGTAATCGAATTCAAGATCGTGCATACTCAATGCAGACAATTTACATTTGAGGAAAGATCTCAAACAAGACTGCGCAGCTGTACGATATTAAACTAATTGAAGTCAAATTTAGATTTTATGATTTTCACTTTTTTGGGCCCCCTGAAAATGGCGCCACTTTCATTTCATACGTTGTACACAAACTGACCTTACCGCGCATATATTGGCATTCATTTCTTTCCCTCTTTAATATCTTACTAAAAACAGCAGACAAATCAATGAAAATGCATACGAAGAAATTCCTAAACAGATCAAATTCTTCTCAAGTCATTTAACTTTTATCCACAACCACTGAGTCCATTTTGTCTTGAACATTGCAGCCGTTTGGATTGCGAGCAAATGTATCATATGAAGGGAATGATTAAAGGTTTTCTCCTTCCTTGTGTTCATTTTGCAAATCTATACATGACGAAACCATGGTATGGAGGATCTTCAAGGCATATTATGATTACTTTTATTAAAACAATTGACAAAAAGATTATGTGAACATATTTTATTATTGCACAAATTCTCAGTATGGTTTAAAAAACCTCTAGCAGTCGCCACTTACTCTACGAATAAACACTTTTACACACATCTCTGCAGACTATCCCGTCTCAACATACAAATTGGGGAATTATCATAATAGAATTACATGTTAATAACATATTATTTCTACAACATGGATACATATAGCAAAGGGCCTGGTTACCTTTTTACTAAACATTTTAAGCAAATATTTGAGTAAGTTCAAAACAATATTCACTCTTAGCAATATAAGGCTTTGCAATATGGCATTATCACATGTCATTGTAAACTCCTCTCAGAGACAATGACCTGTCACATGACAATATTGTGTTATTTAAGATACTTTACATGTATATCAGTTTCAACTTACACAAACATTTTCTCATAAGTCGTCTAGTAAAACATTACCCTGGTAAAAAGTTACCTAATGTACATAATATATGCTACTGTAACACAAAAATGAAATTTAAAAAATGATAAAATATTTATACCTTTGAGATCAAACTCCTCTTAAAAATATGTAAAAGATTATGCAGACATAGTTAAACATATTTTTCTCTTTAAACCTTTACCAAACAATAACAACATTTGACCAGTTTGTTGCTGAAGACTCTGGAAAACAGTGTGGGAAAAGAGGAAATTGCTCTTAATGAGCAATTTCTCTTTTTCCCAAGCTTATTTGGTAAATGCCCCAAATTCCTGGATTTAACCAAAAAAATCATAACTTTCCTTCCACAATCCAATAAGGGGTCAAAAGTCCCACAAGTTAAAATAAATCAATGGGTCAGGGGAAAAACCTGTATTGGGCATGAAAAAAAATCTCCTTTGTGAGTTTGAATAGAAAATATTGAGCTAAAAAGAGAAACTACAAGATGCAAACAATGCAAGAAAGCTAAGTTTTCTCTTCGTAGTTTCCAAAACCTTTTGTAGCAGATGTGTTTAAACAGATGTATATGAGTGAAAGGGTTACATATAAATGACAACACAAATAGACTACTTATTCACTTAAACCACAGCCATTGACCAGCCTACATAATCTACATCACATTCCGCAAGTAAAGTTTGCGAGAACCACTCATGAAAATCAAAATCTACTCCTATCAAGATTAGAACCCATGTGGAGCGGGGCCGTATGATTCCAAGTTTTGTGCTCTCACCACTCATGAAAACAAAATATACACCTAGCAAGATTTGAACCCGTGCGAAGAGGGGCCATATGATTGAAAATTATGTGCTCTCACCACTATGTTCATCACTTTGTTTAGATGCATGGAAATACTTCACGATGTGGAGTTTGTTAAACAACTCAAGAGATTATCTCACATATTGTTTTGTAAAGACCATGGCTGGTTGTAACATTTCCTGTGTCAGATCCGCCGGAAATGCACCTATTGTTTCAAGAATGCTGCTTGTGATTCCAAATAACCTGCAAGACAAAAAGGTACAGAGTTAGCAAAATTTATATGAATTTCATCAGCTTAACATCATGTCAACATTATTTCTAATTGTTGTAATGTCCTACTCTTAACCTTTAGAGTGCTTGAACTGACTTCATGCTTATGCAAACAGGTTAAATCACAGGCCAGCCACAATGTAAATTGGCAGCTGGCCTGTGATCTAATCTGTTTACTACTCTGAGAATTTTTACTCATCAGAATTAAGCAGATATCTAATGTTTTAGAAAGCAGACCACACAAAAATCTATGTCAAGAAAATTTCCAAGCATTATAAGGGTTAATGATGGAGGGAGACTCCATACTTTAGGCTTGAATCATTGGCATTCAGTAAAATAAGTGGGGAGACTACCTTTCATGAAAATCATCATACCATTTACCAGCATTTGAACCCAGGCAGAGAGAAGCCATGTGATTTTAAGTTCTGGTCTCTAACCACTTGGCCATGGGGGCCCTCAAGAGTTGGCAAAAAGATTCAGTTATCCCATTATCCCATGATATCCCATTACACCAAAATATATCACTTTGACGCATCAATTGTCCACAATTATAAAGGAAGCAATTGGACACAGATAATCTGAAAGAATTCAGGAGTGAAATATCGATTCTTTTTTATTACTCAGCTTAATCAATAGCCTTCATGGCCAATTGAATTTCTACTTTACTGATATTCCCTAGCTAACCATTATACAGACAAGTGCAGAAAAAGGTTTGGCATTTACAGACAATCAAATCAAAATGAAATTTCATCTTAATGTGTAAGAAAAGAACTATCAGGAGTAGATAAAGAGTAAAGTTTCAACCTTTATTTCTTAAGTAAGTAATACAATATGAGCTGGGTCGAAAAATGTGTCGAGAAGAAAAGTTCTCTGTATTCCTTACTTTTATATATATCAGGCTTAAGAGCCTGAAAACAGCATTTTAAAAACGAGCAACACATTACACAATTGTCAGGAAGTAGCAATACAGGTTTGCACACAAATTGTGTTGAGAAATAATGTTCTCTGTATTTTTATGGATCTTGTTGGAGACATATAGAAATAAAAATATCACCAGTCCTGTTGTTCCTGTGTGAGGCAGCTTCGTTGATTATCTCCGCTACCAGCCAGCGTGGCTTTGATGGATTTAAACATGTCTTCAATACTCTGTTTGTGTTGTGTAAAGGCAGGACTTTTTATACTCGATATGGTTTGCTGAAAACATAAAGATAAAAAATGTTTGTATTTTTGAAGAAAAATTTGCACACAAAAAAGTATGCATGAATTCTTCAAAGTGACTCTAAGGGGACTTTGTACAGTATGTGCAGAAGAAGGAGAACTCTATGGCTAACATGAAGATAGCTTAATTCTAAACAAAGTTACTATAAGTTGAACCAGTCTAGTAGTCAAAATTTTTAAAAACAAAAAAGAGCTGTCATTATGTTTCTATATAACCAGACTTCATTCTTAAATGTTTTCATCTGTTTTCTTCTAAAGTATTCCGAGTGAGCTCTCTAAGTATAGATCTTAAAGGTGCACAAACAAAAAGGTTTAAATCATGAATTACTCACATAAAGAATGGCAATTTGATGAGCGACATATTTATGGGATGAGTTGTTGCAGTCATTGTGTATCTGCCGGGCTATAGTGGATAACTGATTCAGCTGGGATAGGCTCGAGAAATAATCTGAAAAAGAAATCAAGTATGTTTTTGAGGTGGAGAGCATTAATAAAGAGTAATATGGATATCACAAATTTTATAAGGCACCTTGTTATCGTCCCAAAATGGCATTGGTTTCTAGATAAAGGTCATTAACATGCAGGTTTAAAAAGAAAAATCATTGGTCAAATCCTTTTTTGTAGCTACTCATTAAAACAGGATTGTTAAGATGACTAGAAAGAGTATTGGTACGATATATGTTTAAAGGCACATAAAAGGAGAGGAGTACAAATAAATTGCTGAAAACATATATGGAGTTCTTTTATTATGTTCATAAAAGTCATGATAATTAATTTACGAAGCATTGAGACCCTATTACATAGACTCCTTTAACATTAGTTATTTTGTGCTTGAAATATAGTTGTCTCCAATTCAATCATGTTTATCAACAACCTGTTTGATTACATATTCAAAATAACAAATTCTGATTGGTTCAAACATTTGTGTATCAACTGTCAAGGTCAGGGGTGAAGAATCACACAATCTGAATTATCAAACTGGTTAATCTGGATTATTTCTTGTTGGCTTTCACATTTAAGTTGTGCTGATGGGGTTTTTTGGTGACAACTATTTGAAACTGACCAAAAGTTTACCAAATAATACAGTTTGATATAGCATTAATCTCCTTTTATGTGCCTTTAAGATTATCATAACAAAAGAAAGGACAGTGGTAGAGCGATGGCCTCTTGTACCAAGGATCCTGGGTTCGATCCCCTTTTAGCAGTGAAGTGAAAATTGCCGGGACTAGCCAATAAATCGACGCAAATACTGATTCAGTATCCAGGAGCCCGTCTTGGAAAGTGGATTCAATAAGCTTCAAGCTTCTGTCACCATAAATGTAAAATAAATAAGTTCAAACTAAACTAATACAAATGAATGTAAGCTAGGGTAATACACCACATAAGGACCACTGATACATAATTGTTCCTTTTAAGGAAAGGTGTATTAGTTTAACTTACTGTCCAGAGCAGTTTTGTTGGGGTCAAATGACAAAGTCTTGGATTTCTTTGATCTCCTCAGGTAGACAACAGATCTTGGAAATAGGACGTCCAATCCCTGCCATTGGATATATCTCTGTAAACAAACCATCAAAGAATCAGTAACAATCAAACTATCAAATAAACCAGGGTCCAAATAAGACAAGGTATTTGTTCAAATTTGTTCATTTTACATAGATTGTGAAACAAGTTATTACAACTTAGATGAATTACTTTCAATTCTGCTTCATGGATACATAACCAGTACTTGTGCCAAAAGGGGAATAATGAAAGGTCGCAAAGCAGATCCTGTTACTCACTGGATTTGAACCCAGAACCCTTGTGTCAAGTAGTCTGAGGTTAAGAAAAGAGGAGTTTTTCCTAGGTTAAACATTCCTTCAATTCAATAATCATTTCAAAATATTAAGGCCTCTAACCCAAAATACATTAATCATTAAACATACAGCCAGGTTGAAGTAAGTATTAGATTGTTCTTTGTATACATGTTTTTTTTTCCGCATTTAGTATCAATAAAATATTGGTTGATCAAATATGTGTTTATCTAGACTCCATAATATTAAAAATTCATCAAAATGCTTATATCAAACCAATATAATGGAAAAGCTGTTTAAACATTTTAATAGAATGCATATCAAAATATTCACCAGACAGTCCTGATATTCTGCCGGAGCCTTGGACATCAATGTCAACATTCTGTCATGCACAATGGTTGCTGAAAACACAATTATGTAAATGAACCATACATTCTGTAGTACATGTATACCAATGTTTAACCCATACCATTATGTTTAGTCATGACCTCCAAAAAAAGCATCTGCATTGGGTTTTACATTGTTATATTGAAATGTCCAGCTCAAAATTAATGAAGGATGACCACAAGATTAATTGTCAAAAAGGGCCAGTAGAGCCATGAAAAACCATCTGCAAATACCTTATGTCAGTTAGAAGACTTTGCTTGTGTAAAAACTTCTTACAGCATAGTTTAATCACTCTCAATTCTGCTTCTTTGGTAAATCAGGGCCTCCCCTAGAGTTTTTTTTCTTGTCGCAACATTTTCGCAAATTGGATTTCTTTGGAGCCAAATTGAAGAAAGTGGAGCCAAAAGTTGAGCCAATTTTAAATTGAAGGCTTGACGGTAATTATTAGAAATGAGTAGTAAGAAGCTTTTTGTTCATTATAATGTTTTAAATTTATGTACAGCAGCTCATTACTTTATTCATCTTATCATAAACTACTATTTAAAGTGGAAGTCTTTGGCTCTTCCCATGTGCTAATTAAATAGTTTTACAAGAGAAATAATTTGTTGTCAATAAAGAGTTGATGTCAAACTGTATAACACCTGATAACAGACAAGCAAGAATGGTCCCCCATGCTTCATTATTTTGCATTTAATATAAATGTATTTTAAAGATACCATAAGGGTTGTCTGAAAATATCTCTAAATTGTACAAAAAAACATGAAACACATAACTCATATGAATTGAGCTGAGCAGTTTTATAAAATAAAAAATGAAACAAGCTTTGAAATTGACAGAAACCAATGTTAAAATAAAAGGTCTATTTTTTTTCTATTTTTCTTTTTTTCAATTGGATATAAATTGCGAAATTAGTCAGTTTATAAAGAGAATGCATCTCGCCGTTTTTGTAGTAAATGCTTCATTGTGATGAACGAGCAACATACCTAAAATAGGTACGTTATTCACCGTCTTTAATTTTCAACACCTGACAGTGTTTGATAATTGTCATCTAGTTTTCACATTGTCTTCGATCATGCGTTCGCATCAAACTGTTATATTTACACACTAATTTCAGGGTTAGGTGTTAGGGAAATTTCACACACGCGGCGCAAACATAACTGTTGCCGCACGAGTCATATGAAGTGATTAAACTTTAATCCGATAAGTGACAGTCATTTGTGTACGAACTCGTGCGTGCAAACTGCTAAAGATATGGGTCATTACCGGGCTGGTTCCTGTGTTTATACACGCAGAATGCCTCGATAACTCCAGTACGGGAACTGGCTATTACTCCGGGTCGCTTAGGTCATGCATGATTGGTAATTACGGTTTGTCGCAAACACTTTCGCAAAACTGTTATTTTTGTCACAAATTGACGAGATTTTTCGCATTTGGCGACATTGGCGATCGGCAGCGGAGGCCCTGTAAATAACCAGTATTCACGCCAAATCTGGATAAATGGAAGATCACAAGGTTGATCCCACTACTCACAGGATTTGAACTCACGAGCATCATGTCCCGAGGCTGACAATCTACCCCTGATCAATTGTTCTCTACAACTGGATATAAAAAGCTCTTATAATAAATTAACCGACCAGTAACAAAAGAACCAAGTGCTGAGCTTATTAGTAATAAAATATGGTATTAATAATCTTTAATCAAAAACTTTACCTCTGTCAATAAATGAGTTACTTATGTGGCCATATTCCTCAGTTGCTTGCTGAAAAAGAAACCATAAGAAAACTATCAATACCCTGCATGAGTAAAATGCTTTAAACATTTTTGTAAAAGACCTTGTACAAAAGCAATATCAACCAGCAAATTCATTGGGTCAGCCTGAATTGAAAGAGTTTGTTAGAGGCTTTTGAAACATCAAACAGGTTTTCTTTATATACATGTATATGCAAGACTAATGTGCTGAATCTTTACCAAATAATTATGAACAGGGTTCTTCAATTCCATTAGAAATGGATTAAACATTGTTTCAACAATTATTCAGTCATGTTACTCCTTACCTGAATTCAACAATACTTGGCTACGGCTCTGAATTGCTTTGCCAAAGGAGACTCCGTAGAGGTATTGGTGGGGCTCAAACCAGGGATACCCAAGAATTAAGACTGCCATCTTAAACATACAGGACTCTCAGTCCTCTATTACATGAGCATTTATACCAGGACAGTGAGAAAGGAATTGACTGTAGTCAAAGCTTGCCTATTATCTCCTTATCCTTACTCTGACATTTAACATTAACGACAAAAGACCGTATTCTCTGTATACCTGCATTGCTTCCTTCTTGCAAAGTGTCTCAAGCTGACAGCACATACTCATCATATCCAGACGGACATCCGAGGGAGTGAAACCATGGGAAAGTAAAGGCTCATGTAGCTGGATATCGACTGAAATGATTATGTACAGAATTGAGCATTAGTGCACAATCAGGGTAGTCAAACTAATTTGATGTGTTTGAAAAATATTGAGAAATTTTGCATCAGGTAATTTCCCATCACGTCCAACTTTCGAAGGATTCATTTAATAGTGGATGGTGAGACCAAATTTTTGATGCAATGTTTAAAGACCAATATTTCCATTGTTATTGTGAATTAACAAGTTATTTTACGCACAGTTGTGAATTAATTCTTTTTTAATCAATCCATGCACATAGCATGCCTGTATTCCGCATATTTACTTTGTAAGAACATCTTAATAAACACTAGGTGACCATTTTCAGCTTGCCATGCTTCTTGATAAAATAACAACACCCATTGATGTGCCAAAACCGAATATATTTGACACTATTTAGCAGTTTTCAATTGTTTAACAGCAATTCATGCCATTATTTGATGGAATGTAACTTTGTTTTACATTTCTTGTCCTATCAAGTGATTTGGATGCTTTACTCAGAAAAATTGAATATGGAAAAATCCACCACTAATTCAATCCTTCGGAATTTCGACCTTAAATTGGTCCATCAGAAAATTAAATGCCATCTTCGCATAAAATTACTATATATAACAGGGGCCTATAAAAGACCCTTTCCTACTTAAAAAGCTATTTTAAACATTGAGATTTCCAAAAGATCTTAACTAACTCAGCGTTTTTGTTTCCATAGACTAGTGAGCAATTTCAGCAATAAATTGTGGACACCTCTCCTCAACAGACTAAGGCCGCCTCCTGTTTGAATGAAATTAGGCATTGTATATTAAATAGCTTATTGTTGAATTAGCAGCTGGGGCTCACAAATTCCGAACGAACAAGATAGATGTCTACAGTAAAGTACTATAACGGAAAATTATCGATTTAAACATTCGAAACATTCGACGCGAAAACCAATAACATTGACAAACTGTAAAGAAATAAAAATCGAAAAGTACGTTTTGATTCATTCCATTCATACAACAAGACCATTCAAATCTAATTAGTTGGTGTCATAGAAATAAGAGCATCATACCTTTAAACGACGGATCATAATGTGTCGGAGAAATAATTGGGCGAAAGCAGGGCGCAGCCATATTGATTTTTTTGTCTGGTACCCTAACTAGTTTTATAATGGTTCCCTAAACTGCACTGTGTGTCCAATTCCCTCATAAATATTTTTTTGTTTAAATTTCCTATGAGGATCCAACGTTTTTCACAAGATAGCATTTATATCACAATAACAGTTTATCAATCTATTCTCTATAGACATCAAACTGTACAAGGTCGCCTGACTTGATGTCTTTTGCTGTTCACATCTAAATTTCACAGGGTTTATATGATATCGATATAGATATAGTTAAAATTTCCTCATTTAAGATTGTAGGTTGGGCATTTGCGTGCATATCTCCAAAAAACTTGCGAGCCATCCACTTTGAAGTGCTATCAATCAGGGAGTGGGCTGCACGAGATCATTGTGCGTGGTAAGGTTTGACAAGCATGCAGGATTCCGTGAATCACTCCTTTAATTATGTGGCCCTTTCATTGCATTGTTTTTGTTTGAAAATGATTCACATGCTTTAGATTTAATCAGTTTTATGACACTTCACTGACGCAAACTAGCTTTTAGATATTTAACACTTGAACAAAGCAGAGACATAGATTTATCTATGTCTCTGAACAAAGTTACTAAACTTCTGCACTTTTTTTTTAAATTCTACTCGAATGAAACTGTCTATACTCTAGCAGATCAACCGAACTCGCCAAAAAAGAAATTCAACTTCCGGAACTAAATGTAAACAAATTTCTTAGAATTAAATCAAGATTTGTATGATAGACCTTAATGTTTACTAAAAAACTTACTCGTAGCCTTTTCCCCTTACATATTCTCTCATAGTTCCGAACTCACTTAGATGGATGATAATTATTTAAATGGTTAAAAGTAAGATCGTCTTTGGTTTTCGCGATACGAATAAATTATGTGAATCATTTAAGTTTCGACAAATGTTGTTGCCCTTGGTCGAAAATGATGAATATATTTATATAACAAGATTGAGACTAAAAGTTCTAATGGATTCTTTTTCTTTATCGTTAGAAGAATTTTGTATAGGTAGTTTACCAAACACAAATACTCAAATTTAGTCATTTAAAATTTAACAGTGAAGAAGAGACATAAGGACAAAGAAGTTCAGTTTCTACAAATATTTACAGTCAAGCCTCGATAGTCCGAATTTCATTAATCCGTATTATTCGCCATCCGAACAGAATCTGCAGGGAACGGTCCTTCCTTCATTAATTCACTGTTTAATCCGGAAAATCCACGTTCCGGCTCCGGACAATAAAAGTCGGAAACCAAGCCTAACTTCTAATAGTATATGCCCATGACTAAGCTGGAAACCAGCATAATGATTATTTTCTTTGCGGTTACCTATGTTAATGACGATACGTTAATCCAACATTCACACCTTTGGCAAATTCGCACAAATGCTTGATCATAAAATGTCACCAAGTGCAGTGTAATGAAAGGTGTTGATTGTTCGTAAATAGGTAATTTTGTTAGTTATCTGGTCCAAATCAAGTGTAATTATTGTCGCTAGCAGAAAGTCGAGTTTGTAAAAGGTGTTAACTTGCTTCATTGACAGCGATCAGGAGACAATGTCTTGCAATCATTTTCAACTATTACGTTTTTTACTTCATAGTCATTATTATGAAAAATGGTGTATAGGTAAACATTTTACTGGAAACTCCCTGATAGTCTATTCCAGATTATTTGTTAATATGAACAATACTCCAGGGAACGAAAGTGTTCGGATAAGCGAGGCTCGACTGTATTTGCTTACCAGATAAAGATCAATAATCATGAAAGTTTTAATTTCAGCCACATCATGATTGATTGAAAATGAACATAGAAGACTGGTAATTCCATGCAACAAACTTAAGGAACCTTGGAGAAATGAAACTCACAACAGAAACCCTTCTGTTAATACTGTGTAGCAGTGTAGTCTGTCAAAATGGTAACTATACATACTATGACATTGTAAATCAAAAATGAGACTGAAAGATTTTTTCCATTTTTGTGTTTGCTATTGTTGTAAAATCAGTGGAAAAATATCTTCAGAAACACCAAGATCTTGGATGGTGTAATGGTTGGCACCTTGGACGTTTAAACCCTGGTTGGATTCCAGGGTACCGTTTTACTAAACAGTTTACGCTTAAGATTTGCGTAAGTCTAAAACAACAATTCCTCTTATTTCATTATTGGACGAAGCAATATTGCAAAGTGACACATCATTGGAATCGTCTCTCCGAGACGCTTCCAATGAAGTGCCACATTGCAACATTGTACTTTCATTGAAGATACTATCCATGTTTATCAATTATGACTTACGCAAACATTTTCCGTAAGTTGTTTAGTAAAACGGGCCCCAGATGATTACATCATCATTGTTTTTTACCAAGATGTATACTTCTTAGCATAGTTCTGCTTGATTCATGGGAGAAGAAATTATCTAGACTTGATTGTGTATTATATAATTGATGTTTGTGAAATTGCCTAGAGCTTCAATTCAATATTACTGAGTTATTGATATGCTTTAAAGATTCAATACCAACTGAATAGTCATGACTAATATTTTAGAATAATGGTATCTATGCCTTGTCGATCAAGCGGCATATTTCCTTTCAAAAGTAAGTCTTTTTTCTGTTTGTATTAACAAGAATCATCTCGTCATGACACAATTAATTGCTAAAGAGGATTTTTTATTGATTTTGAAATACTTCACAAAATTAATCTGATTCACCCATTTATCTGAACCTAGGAGATAAATTGTTTGTTTTTTGTTGTTGAGAATGATGCCCATAGCTTACTGGTTGTATGGACCATGTGAAGGAATAATTGCATTGATATATCACTTTCCAAGTTTCTTGAACATTGTTTCCATTTCAGTTCCAACTACAACAGATGGAACTGGGGATACAACATCAAATAAAAGCTCCTCTCAGAATGGTTCCAGCACCACAGAATCTACTGTCACACCATTACCCACAAAGATTACAACTGGTAACATGGCAGGGAGCAATTCATCTAATTCATCCCTACCCTTAGAAAAGTCCACCGCAGAAAGTCCATTGACAACAGATAGATCTAGCGGTGACACAAGTATCATAATGCAAAGCAGTACACAGTTACCTAGTTCTTCTAGTTCAACGATGATGACAACAACAGAACAAGATCAACTTTCTGATAATGACAACAACACAGATGATGCCACAAGTTCACCCCTTCCAACATCATCTGTTACTGGTTCAAGTGAAACTACAAACTCTAGTTCACCACCTATGATTCCACCACAGTTAGATCGATCGTGGATGGATTACTTTTTGAGGCTCCACCACTTTGATGGTCTGTATGAATATGACAGAGGGCGGTACAGTTTCGATTTTGTTGTGACCTACGTACATCCACTTGACGTGTACACACTCGTGGCTAAGTTTTATGACCAGGATGGTGCAATAATTGAAATGAATGGTAAAGTGTTTTCAACCTGTTTGTTTGATTATCATACACATTTTGGCTAAGCTAGATCACCCATAATCCACCATATTCTTTCGTCAAATTACTTTGGTCATTCTCAGTAAACATCAATTGGAATCAAAACTATTTGGTTTGATGCAAATACTTCTGGCCAAGACCGATGTTTAATAAAAAGTTCTGGTCTAGACAAGAATGACTGAAGTAATCTGATGAAGGAATGAGCTTTAAAATGGCAGACTATAGGTATTCTACCTTTATACACAACACAATGTTATATCACATGGGCCCTTTGAAATGCCCTTTATCAATTAAAACTTACTCAAAGAAATAGATCAAATCTTTTTTGCAGACAATTAAAGACACCATTATGATTAAAGAGATAAATATAATACTATTCCATAGCTATGACCACAGGATAACTATAGAGTTCTCTAGAGTAGATTTTATTGTTAAAATGTGACAACAATAAAATTGTTTTCACTACTACAGACATATTTTCCATAATGGATTTCATAGTCTTCTTTTAAGTCATAAAAGCCACTGTCTTCATAATGAACTTTTTGTTTATAGAAACCATAGCTGCTTGATTTTAGAAAGCAAAAAGATGGAGAAGGGAAAAACACAACCACCCATTATTGTGAATATTTTAACCAGGCTTTGGAGCTGATCATTAATCATCAGATTGTCATAAGGTTAAATCTGATTATCATATAGGATGTAAATGTCTTCATATTTCACACCAGGTACATCGACAGATGGTGTCCACATTATCTTCAAACAGTGCAATACTTACTCAGCCGATTTTCGGTTCACTGCACTGTCTAACATGGTGTTGGATGGCATGCTGGTGACCAAAGATGGATGGAAGTACTACACAGGCAATATCACCAGACCTCTCAATTCATCGTTCACATGGTTTCACATCAATAAAGGTAACACATTTGGGACTAAGATAGTTACTAGCCCTTAAACTCTTTGGTAAGCACTCGGAAGATAGCCATCGGCTATTCAGTAACCTGTCATTTCCTGATGGATTTACCATGACATATAAAAAAAAAAAATCACCAAATATAAATATGGCACTGAGAAGTATGATCTGTGAGTAAATAGTCAGTGAAAGAGGTAAAACAAAACTAGTTTAAAGATTCTTCAGAAAGAAGAAATTGACAATGGTCATTTAGTTGATGAAGAGGTTTGTTGGAATCAAATTTTCTTAAGGTTATTTGCCCAAAGGACCCGATCTGTGAGAATATTGCTTTAGAAACAATGATGGTATTGGCTTCCTTCACTTCTGGTCACTAGATAATAATGATAGGATTTGTATACAGTTGAACATTTTGGTTATAGATTTTGATAAGATCACACCCCTATGGACCTATATTTCATTGTCAAACATTGATGATTTATTTATAGCGAGCATATTCTTTGTAGCAGAAGTTCACGAAAGAGGAATATTTTCTCAGCTAACAACTTTATTCCTGATTTAAACCTATAGAGTTAGGACGAAAGGATTTTATTAAGTACCTCCAACATACAATTTAAGGGCTTTTTAGGATACATTGTATTTCCTCAGCTTACTTATTTAACCTTTAGCCTAGACAAAGGGATTCTATGGATTGTATTTCTTTGCTAACTTATCTATTTCTTCTCGTTACTTATATAGTTTAGTCAAAAATATTTTATTGATTATGGCCAACATACAATTTGCCAGAAACTTTTGAAATACTGAGCGTGGGAGACCCTCATCATTCTGCTTACCTTGACCACTGTTGTAGTTCAAGGGAGACAATCCCATATGTAGAAATTTGTTTTACTTGATGAGTGCACTCCCTTTTCAGGGCTGGGTCCAATAGTAACTGGGGATGCAGCCAGCACTAGAACAGCCATCATCATCGTCATTCCTGCCAGTCTTGCTTTTCTAGCTGTAATCGGAACAACTGGGACGCTGTGTTGGGCATCAAAGAAAGGATTGTTTGGCCGGAGGCATAAGTCATACCTTCTCTTCAAGGACAATCCAGTTGGCTACGAATCAGAGGCAGAAACAATACATATTTAGAAATTAATCATTTGTATGTTTGTTTTTTTAAATATTTTAATCAAGTCAAGCACATTTGTGCTCATATGTAGTTGAAAAATCCTAGAAACAATTTTGAAAAGAGAAGTTGCTGGTTACAAGTAATTTGTCCTTTTTATGTGATGGTTTCTGTCCGACATTGTCATTACACATCATGAACATTTTATTTGATGTAGAGGAAAGTGAAATTCAGAGTGCAGAATGCTCCTATAAGAGTTTGCACAATGGCTTGATTCCTCTATCCTATATTAAAGTTAATTAAAAGGTACAAGGATGAAATATGATTTGATTTTCATGGTCATAGCAAAAACCGGTATCAAAGAAATAATATGTATTCCTTTTTTAGTGCATTTCATAATTCAAATGGCATTCAAAGCATATCTTCTTTTTTTATTTCTAATGTTTATCTATGTTTATATGATGTTTTTATCACATTCCATTTTGATATTAATATCCAAGGTATAGAATTTATTCCCAGAGGCATGTGGTTTTAGATCTAAACAGAGTCTGGTTTAAAGGTGCTTGTTCACACATGGGAAAATTTTGGTAAAATGTGTTGGAACAAACTGATTTTTTTTTTTTATTAGGTTGCAATGTTTCATTAAAAATCAATTTTGAACCAGAATGTGTCAATATATTTTAAGTAGGTACAAACAGAATGTAATGAATTAAGAAACTGTTCCATTGCTTTGGATTGCCATACAAAATAAAAGATTGTTTACATTCACTAATTACTTAAAACAAACTCGGGGGCCTCCATGGCCTAGTGGTTAGAGTACAGAACTTGAAATAACATGGCCCCTCTCCGTGTGGGTTCAAATCCTGAGAGGGATATGGATTTTCTTGAGAGGTAGTCTCCCGACTGACTTACGGGATGCTGATGGTTCTACCCGTATTGACCAGCCCTTATGAGCAGTTGAGTATGGGGTCTTCCTCCATCATTAAGAGTCAGGCATCACTACATAACTGAAATAATGTTGATGTGATGTAAAACCCATATAAAAAAAAAAGTAAAAAATAATCATTTTACATCAAATGACTATTGTACATTACATCTCATACAACAATACACCTGCTATATCGTTGAATTGGTTTTAAAGACAAACATTTGATATCCCAAGTTTCCTCACATCTGTGAACAAGCTCCTTTAATTTGACTTGTATTCAACCACTGGTCTACTGGGTACCGTTTTATAAAATAACTTTCCAGAAATATTTCCATAAATCTAAATCTATTTACTGGTATATAGATATTATCTTATACAAAAGTACAATATTTAATGTGACATGTTATTGGAAATGTCTCTGAAAGACGATTCCAATGATGTGTTACTTTGCATTATTGCTTAGCCACATATTGAAAAAAGAGGGAATGTTAGTTTGAACATTTAGCATGAAATGTTTAGTAAAACAGTACCCTTGTCTGTAGTGTCGAGAAACTGTGAGTCAGGGGACCAAGGAATGGGTGCACATGAGCACGTTGTTTCTTGAATATGCCTCAGATGTCCCAACCATCCATCAAAACTTGCAAGCCAGAAAGTATTATGAAAATTGTGATAAATATTTCTTATGGTTGTGAATTGAATCTCAGCATTGGTTTTATGATGTTTTCTTGTCCATTCAAATCTCTTGAGGTATAATCAAATAAAACTGCCTTGGAGTCTTTACGATTTAATCAAATCGATTGCTTTAGTTAAGTTCAATTTTCAAAGAAAAGATCAAATGCTTTTCTTTATTTTTAAATGAGAAGGAAATGAAGCGCATGAGGGAGAAAATTATTGATTTGTCAAATTTCCCCCCTGTTTTTTTTTAAAGGTGTCTCAAATTGCCTAAAGTAGATCGGTTATGTACATATGTGTTATTTTACGCAATTGTAAATCTTTTGGACAATTTATGCACAATTAGCTAGCCATTCACAATGTTGTATGGGATTGGTGCATTAGAATTAAAATTGCATAAATATTCAGTAAATGATAAAGATGTTCATAAAATAGATATACATTGTACATGTAAGTCTTTTATTTACATCTTGGTTCATTACATTTCTGACTTAACATACTTTTCTTTTTACAGCATCTTAACTTCATCAATCCTCGAGACTTGTGCCATGCTTATGATATTATGTATTTGTTGTATATAATTGTTTTATTTATTACATTCCTAACAGTAATAACCTGTCTTGACATAATGCTGATGTTCTAGCCTGGTTCGACCTGTCTATACTTTAGGGACCCTTCTCCATGACTTATGTGTTGCTCACCTGTGACAAATTGGTTATTGGATAGACTGGGAGCAAAATAGCCAGTGGTGAAACATCCCATAAATTCAATGCAAATCTAAATACAGGTGACTATACAGCTTCCTGACAGATGGCATTGTGAAAACAATAAGACAAAAGGGGATCAATTGCATCAAGACCAGAATAATCTTTGGCCCGTTTGTCCAAATGTATATTTCATTCAAATAAGCCTTTTTCTAAAGTGTTTATATAACATGTTGTAAGATATTTACTCCTAGTTTTAACATATCATTTCACACTGAAGTTGAGATAAAGACGTTCACGAAAGTCACTCAATGTTTAAATAGCATTTGGCCCATTGTCTTGAATGTGTTTCTAACCATTTCGTTTGTATTTATGTTTATTAACATGTACATTTCAATTGAGAAAAAAATACTCTGGCAGAAGGAGAAATTGCTTGGCTGAAGAAATTCCTCCAATAATCATAATGACTTCTTTACAATATATCTGAGAAAAAAATTATCTCTCTTAACGAAAATTATGATCTTTAGATTTGCTTAATTTAGAAACATTAAGGTTCTATCTAAAGGTGTTTAAGTACTGATTTTTGAATCGGGTCTTTTTCAATTTTAATGAAATTGGTGTTATCCACCCTTTTTAAGATTCTACATAAAAGTTTCAAGATAGTGAATTTTTAATGGATTCTTTGTTCAATTTTTATTTAAATGCAGGTTGCCCAGCTTCTGAAGGGTTTCTATAATGTACAAAAGAGACCCTGTATCATGAAATTGTATCAAATGTTTACATTTTACATAGTTTGTGTTTATGTTCAACATTCTTTAATTGAATAAATGAAATGAATTTTAACATTTTTGGACTGTATTCTTTGTTCTGCATTGTACTTCATAATTATCAGGCATCAATCATAACAGAAATATTGTTGACCCGATGTAAAACTCACACAAGCAAACAACGTTTTTGCACCTGTTTGAATTGAAATAGCGTTGGTCCCGGGACATGAGTGTTCTGGGTTCGAATCTCGTGAGTAATAGAGTCCACTTTGGGACCTTGCAATAACCAACGTTCGGCACGAGTACTGGTTATGTATTCAGGAAGCAGATTTAAGAGTGAATACTTTTAGTTGTAAGGATTAAGTAAAGAAAAACAGTTTTAAACTAAATTGACAGCAACCGCAAACTTCAAATATATCGCATGAAGAGAACTGATTTATACGCAATGTAAAGGATGTTATTTCTATTTGTGTGTATGGTGTTTAACGCCATATCAACAATTTCAATTATGTAATGGCTTTCCTGGATCCACCATTACTAGACTAGGGCTCTGAAGTAATTTTCCAAATGTCACCCCAACGAAACCAGAGGTGGCGTTGGGGCTCGAATAAAAACATATGGTATTTTAGAGCAAGTTTTTTTCTCAATAGTTAAACTTTTAAACTCAGTTGTAGCAAAATAATTCAGATATAACGCAATTTGAAAAATGGTTTATTCAGATATATATACAATATGTACTACAAACACAATTTAACCACGGACTGTCGCCTAAAGTTAAATTTTACCATTCTCAAGATAACATATACATAAATGAGTTAATGCATGGAGGCTTAAAACCTCGTTCTACATGTCCTACATTACTACGGCCGCAAATCTGAACTAATTTGGTTTATTCAATGAAAATCCTTTGACATAAGAAGGAAGATGCCATAATGCTTCTTGTAAGACCTTTCTTACCCTCGTTTTGAAATCAATCTTTTAAATGCAATATCTAGATAGTCATTTTATTTGATTAAGCCAACACAAATACACGGAAACTCATAGTTTCTCTATAATGTATGACTTACAGACCCACAATGATGATTTGAAATGAGATAATAACACTTCAATACACGTTAAACTATTCAACGTGGTCGCTCACAGGATATGTTATCAGCCGGGACAAAAAAAACCACACAATTTGAACTCATACAATAGTAAGGTGTATTTCTAGGTTCACGGAAATACCCGAGTAGCTACGATTGCACGACCACGTAACAACATTCTGACTTCGAGATCTCGAGAGTCTTTCGTAGCAGGGTACCAAAAACGGAATTGTTATTCCTACGTCCTACGTCATTCCCATAGACGACATTGTATCTCCTTGTCCTACACTAGTGAAGTGTATAGTGGGCAAAATTTGCCATCCGTTTAAAATGACGTTATTTAATCATATGGGTTTTACATCGCGTCCACATTAAATGCTCATAAGGACCATCTAAATGGCTCTAGAACCACCAGCATAAGTCAGTCGGGAAACTGCCATTCGTGAAAATTTAGATGCCGTCACTGGGATTTTAACCCACAGAGCATCGCGGAGATTCATACTTGTGCACAGAAACTGCCTAATAGATATGTTTGTCTCATTTCAACTTCTTCAGTCTATTTCTGTAATAGAGTACTTGTAGAAACAACAGAATGTTGAGAACGCTGACGGCTGCGAACGTGTAAATCATGACGTCATCACCCGTCGTCAGGATTGACGTCGTCAGACGTCCGAAGCCTTGAAATATACACAGAAATGATGACGTCGCCGAGAGCTGTCCGGGATCCTTCGATTTGTGGTTCTTGAACATCTGTATTACCTGTAGAGATAAATATGTCCCGTTAAGGTAGAATTCCCTTTTTCTACCTGGTTCAAACCTAATGGTTCATGTACCGACCGATTTTATACACCAAGAAGTAATCCGATATAATGAGTTTAAAAAACCGGACTTTTGGAATTCTACCTTGACAAATGCGATAGTTTAGATTTGGTGACGTACTAATTTCTGTCATGTGCTGATTGAAAGAGGTTAAATACTTCATAGCCGCGTTGGTTTCAACCTAATGAAGCACGTTTGTTGAACCAATGGCTGCAAATCAGTCTTTTGTATGGAACCATATCAAACTGCACACACAGCGTACGTTATACTACACTGCTTGCAAATGTAGCCGACATTCGTGCTGATAAATCCATGAAACCCGTAGTATAACTAAATCAAAGCGCTGATAGCGCAGAAGAACTAAGGTGCGTTTAAAGCAAGATAATTGAGGATACATTTGAACATTTCATTACGCAACATCTCGAGAAAAACAGCTGCTCCTTTTACCACCATTACTATAATTATTATTTCCGTGAACAGAGACTGAACGAAAGTCTATTATTCGAACATCTGGGCTTTTTACGATTTCCCATGAGGCAACAGTTACAATAATATAAAGCGAAACAAAGCGAGTAAATCCGGACTACATTCCTAGTTCCAAGAGGGTATTAGTCCGCAAAGTGAAGGCGGATGTTAAATGAGTAATTGGGATCAGACCGCTGTTTGTGTATCGATAAAGTACCGTCCCTCAAAAATCGGTATGTAAATTCAATGGACTAAGGTGCTGACGCACCCTTAGTCCAAAAATTGGAGGACAGTGGTCCAGGTGTTGAGCGTCGGCCTCCGGACACGAGGGACGTGGTTCGAATCCCTTGAGTAACCGGATCTGCCTTGCGACCTTCCATTAATCCACATTCAGCGCGAGTACTTGTTATGTATCCAGGAAGCAGACTCGAGGGTGATTACTCTAATTTGTAAAAACATGCTTCCCAATCGGTGTAAAATAAATAGGTTTAAACTAATAGTTGAGGTATTGACAGTAACCTCCCACAAAACACATTGTTAAGATATTTAAACAAATCCGTTGTTAAACTCACCCTGCTTGCAAATATAGCCGGCATACTGCACAGATAGAGAAACCAGAGCAGCTGTCCCGGAACGGACGGCCATAGAAGCACCAATACGAACAGGATGTATATAAACAAGAAGGACATGGATAGCTTCAGTCGCTCGCTGTACCTCAACAACAGGCACACCACTATCACATTCTCATGCATCAATACGATGTTTTCACCCCACGCACTGAAAACAAACAAAACGCCGTGAACATCTATTGGTCAAATGTCACAATTAAGGCTGTTTGTTAATTGAAAACTTCAAATATTCAATTTGAAAACAAATTGGTTGCTTTATGCATGTGTTTCAATAATGTTTGGTAAACATTTATTGTATATTATCCATATTTTGACATTAAAATTGACTTATAGACCCAACATGGCGGTGTTTAATTCAGAGATTTAATCAGTTTTTCTCAATCACAAAATCAGCTTATACATTTTTAGCCAATGCCATCAGGAATTTCAGCGTCATATGCTAGAAGAATGCCATGCTCATAATGAACTTTAATATATTTGCGAATGAAGTCAAATTCAATATACTTGCCTTACTGGAAATCTTTTCTGAATGGCATAAGCGACTGTTGCGGTGGACGCTTCCAACATCAACAAAATACTCAAGATGCTAATTCCTGAGGCGCTTCTCTTCCTAAGTAACTTCACAATCTGTGGGATTTGACCTGAAAACGGTAAGATGATAAGTTTCCTCGTTTGTGAAGGGCAACAGCCGAGAGCACTGGGAAATGTCGTTTTGTTTAGAGGATACATTTTCTGACCAATAAACATTTAATCCAACAGTATCACGGACTATAAGCAGTGTCATTTATCCATGGTACTACTGTATAAAAGTAATCCAAACAGCGAGAGAGATCATTGAAATAGAAAACAACGGATGAAATATATAACAGGTTCTTACCAATCTTAAAGTGATTTGTTGTTCTTCATATTTCTCGGCATCTGCTAGTTCTTTTAGTTTAACTTTACGTTCTGTATTGCCTGATTTCTCATAATCTAATTTCTCATAATCTAATTTCTAAAGAACAAAATGACAACTAAATAGAATAATGGAAGTAAAGATAAAAAAATCTCAGTATGTCAGATAGTCTCGTAAACGAAGGATATAAGCATATATAAGTCTATAATACGGGAAGGTACTCACTTAAAGTCATCGTTGCGATAAGTGTGTATCCTAGTACCCGGCCAAACATATGCAACATCCGGGAACCTGAAAGAAATAATGTAAGACTGTTCATGTATATCATTTTTCACCATATGCTATCGAGCCGATGGACATTGGTAAAACTGTCGGCAAAACCAAAGTGACGAAAACAGGATGTTGGTGGGGTTAACAATTCCGTTCACTTAATCAGAAAGAGCTCGGTATTTCATTTAATTCGGGGTGAATGTAATTTTTAACATTTAATATATTTTTTTTGCGGGCATTCTTGTACTGAAACCAGTACAGCGTTTTTCTTTAAGCTTGAGCTAGCGTTAGAAGAACACATCTCTTTACGGTACTTTTTATTATAAGTACCATGACTGGCATGTCAATATCAAGTTGAAAACAAATAGTATACTTCAGGGAAAAAACCGTCGTGATAAAATGATAAACATCTTGTTTACAACGATTAAGGATCTGCCACAGTGGTTTCAAAGGTCTTCCGTAACGAAAACAGTAGAGTGGGGGTTATTACGAAGCACATATAAATGGTGAAACAGTTGGGCGATATATCGGCCGAACAGGATGAAAATGCCTATCAATAATACCATCATTATCATAAGGCACCCGTTGGACCTATCTCGATTCGATAAGCCAGCCCACTATATGACCCATTCCCTTCATAGAGCTTTGCAACTGGTCCATTTTGAGATCACCATCGGCAATAGGCGATATCAAGCGTTTAAAATGCATTTGTGATATTAAGCAAGCTTCATTGCGACAAATGAGAAAGATCGTTTTATTTGCAACAGTTGTTCTCTTTTGCTACAGCCCTGACAGAGTGTGCTTTTGTATGTAATAAGGAGTAAAATTACTCCATAATAAATGCAGCTAAATCGAAAGATAACCACACTGACAACCGAATGTGTTGTTCAGGGCGAGCAATGTCTACTGTTGTCAGGATGGTCTTGTATTTGATATCGGAGACAATTAATAATTTCAGATTATTTTTTATTGGCGTCCTTTGCTGTTTTTTTCTGTTTCAACAGGAAAACACCTAAAGGGAAATAGATTTTCCCGTCATGACCACATGTGCTTGAAACAGTCTTCGATGATATTCCAATATTTGCACTTTATAGTATATCGTGCAAGTATATGGATATCAAAGATTGTTTCAAGCACCTGTGATTATAAAACCAGTTATTGCACCCATTCACTCTCCTCTCTGGTCACATGAATAATCAACATGCTCAAAATTTAGAGGCAACGCTAAAGTGTCATTTATCCCGTCACTAGTGTCATTTTGGGACCGATAACTAGGTGCCGTATAACATTTGTGATATCCGGCACTAACCATATAACACATGCACGTGACGAATCATGACGTCATAAAAACGAAATGACGTCATATTTACATCATTCTCTACTTATTTTTTCCTTTTCCTCGTGTTTTATTTACATTTTGTTTGTTTGAAAGAATAGATAAAGGTAACAGGATAAATAGAATAGATGGTTGGTGTCTTTGAATAGGAAAAGTTATCGGGCTCGGCATCGGAATATTATCCGTTTCGCCTTCGGCTCACCGGATAATATTCCTAAGCCTTGCCCGAAAACATTTCCGATTCACGACACCAACCATCTTTTCTCTATATATCTTCATCTAACATCAAAGATATACGTCCTTTCCGACCCGAAAGATAGATAACATTTGGATTATATATTATCAGAGATAACCATTTGGTTTATAATCCGGCCGGTTAATCCATATACGGGAACATGAGTATGGTTTCGAGGTTGCTGACGTGGCATTGCTATCTTAATTACATTTATCATCCATATACATGATTCGTTATTGGTTAATTCGTCTTTGTGATAGCGAAAACAAAATGCCTATACAATTCATTGTTTGATTTGTTTAGATGTGTGTGATTTCGAGGTTACAAACGTTGCATTATACTTTCCCCATTGTATTTGAATGCTTCTTTTTGACCTTTCTTCAAAAAGAATTGACTGATGTCGAGATATACATGTATGCATCTAATCTAAACATACAACCCCAAACCAATATGATATATCTATCCCAAAACCAGTAAAATATATGGCAAGTGTACCTCATAACCAATGAAATATGTTTGATTAGCGAATAATTGAAGAATTGTTCATGAACTGTATGAATAAACATGAACGATAAATTGCCATTCACAAGTACAAAATTCTTATTTGAATGTTCATGAATGTCAAAAAAATATTCATGATTGTTTTCAAGGACAAGATCTTGAAAATGATAAAAACGTTCTCGGACGTGCTCTATGCGTTCGTTAACTTATTTTAACATCCATTAACTTGTTTATGAACAACTTTCTGTTCATGAACAGTCATTTATAGCAGGGATGGGAGACTCACCATATTCGCTGTCCGTTGACCAATGCAACATGTCCCTAACATCGTCGAGACAGGACCTATCCGAGAACCGGTCGTGCACGGTCGATAACTCTAGCATTACTTCGTGCCTCGTTCTGACGTCAATATAATCACGTGGTTCCACCAACTCAGCTAGAGTGTTATTTATTAACTGGGATTTCAGGCTGTAATTATACGGGTTAATGGAAGTCTTGAACAACGATGCCACGTTTGTCATTGGAAAGGGTCGATAACACAAGGTGTATAATACACTCGTTGGTGACAGATTCTTAATATAAAACGAGCTGTTCGTTGAGCGAGTCCCCTTTTTTTAACACGACAGAATACAGTATATTACAATGTAAATAAAGTATATCGTAAAGTATGATATAATGGTTTTAATTGTTTCGCACACCACAATCACGAAATATTGCTCAACGTTCTTTTACAAAGTCTGTTATTTCCAACCAGCGTTACTTATGTCTGTTTTATTTCATGTACGTCTGTTTTAAATACTCTCATTTTTTGTTTTTTAGACAAAATGTGTTCACCTTAACAAACTTTCCACCATAATCTCACGACATAACAATGTGTCCAGATTGTCAGTTGCTTTCAGCTTTAAAATCTTCTTAATTTGTTATAAACTAGCTCAAAATGTATCTCCAAGTTTTAAACAAATATCTCCGTATTGTATGTACAATCTTTACTGACGAACTGATACTCAAGAAATGATCCTTTTAAACCTACGAAATTGTTTATAAATAAGTAGCATGGTTTATCAGCCTCCATGCTCCACTGTCTGGTCAAACCTAGACATACACACTCCCATGATGCTTCACGGTCATTTCGCAAAGTTTTGATAACGTGACTAATTCATGGAAACAGCAAGGGTTGTTCAATAGCGAATGGTATGCTACTAAGTTTCACCACCTGTCACATTGCAACATGGGGCACACGAGGGGTCCTGAGTGACCTAGTAAGTGGTGAAGGTGGCCGACTCAGAACGTGGGGTTCACGCGTTCGATCCCAACAATACCTCTGCATTTGTTATGAGTGGCCTCTGGCAAGTCACTTCAGAGCCATAGCCTAGTACTAGTGGATCAAGGAAAGCTGTAACATACATAAACAATTGTTGATACGGCATGAAACACTACACAAAAACAATCGCACGATCAAGACTCGTGTAAAGCAGGCTTGGCGATCTTGTAATTTCTGTAAATTCATCCTGCTACCAAGTTCCAATATCTGTAACACTGTTACAATATGCTCAAGAAAGGAGCTGTGAAAATAAGATTCGCTGATTTTGATATTCCTGTATTTTTATGTGCAAATGCATTCTTAAAATATTATATTCCTACCATTTAATTCTTGATTCCGACCTCTAGCTGTTTACATGTTTCTTGCAACGACTGACGTCGGCTTATCTGAACTTTAGGCAAACGTTACTTTAAGGCTTACAATAATACACGAACTAACTCAGAACCATGTCAAACTTTACTTACAGATGTATAGATAAGAGGCACATCAGAATATGTGTAACAAGCAGTTAACGTTGTTCTAACAATCCTCCTATTTGTGTCTTCTGACTAGAGTAACCTCAAACCGAATATTTCTCGTCTTGTTCTTCTTTTTCGTTTTGTTCTTGTTCTTTTCGTTCTTGTTCTATTTGTTCTTTTACTATTTGCTCTTGTTTTTCTCCTATACCTTCTTCTTCTTCTGTTTCCCCTTCTTCTTCTTTTCCTACTGTCTTTTCCTTCTTATACTGTCTTTTCCTTTTTCTCTACTTCCTCACATTTGTCTTGTTTTTTCTTCTACTTCCTTTTTACTTCATCATCTTTTCTTCTTCCTCTTCTATTTTCTGTTGTTATTCTACCTCTTTTCGTTGCCTTGGTCTTTCTCCTCACCATATTACTTTCCTCTCTATGTCTTTGATCTTTCTTTTCGATGTTTAATTCGCAGTCGTTTAATAACGGCGCGCAATCTTTCTGACCGACCCTTAGTCTAACCGGTTGGACCCTGGACCTCTCGAGTGTATACGTCATCTCGTTTCATCGTATCATTCATGTATTAATCCATGCCCTCACACGGACATAAGTGACTGATTTAAACCGATATAATAAGTAGAATACACATATAAACCTTAAGGCAAAATGTGTCCTTTTGTAGTCCTAGGTAGCAAACCATTATGATAAAAGGATGAATTGCTCGTCACGAGCAATTTATCCTTCTTTCATAATGGTGTGATGGATTTACTGTTAAAGATGCTTTAGATTTGATTCGGACTGATGTAAAGAATTCATATACATGTATCCCGAACGAAGTAGGATGAATTCTCTACTTGGTCAATGCTTAATCATATACTTCCCGTTTTTGAACAGTTTTTGAACATTTTGGTAGCGTATATGAAGAGTGTCATCTCAATGTGTTGAAACTTAAATGGTTTATCCAAGACAAATAGAAACAAACACTGCTCTATTCATTCATCTGTTTGGGTCTCACATCGCATCAACATTAATACAGTAATGTTGCAATGTCCGACCCTTATTGATCGAGGAAGACCCTGACTGCAAATATGGGCTAGTCAAGCCGGGTAGAACCATCGGTATTCCGTAAGTCAGTAGAGAGAGAATATCTCCCACGAAAATCCAAATGACGTGTTTGGGATTTGAACTCACACGAAGACATACGATTTCCATATCTTTAGTCTAGTCACCAGACCACGAGGGCCCTCATACACAGCTCTATATGAATTGATCGGTAATGTGTCGACATGGGGAGTAGAACCTAGATCCTTCAATTTGAAGGGCTTTACATTGACCCTTTGACAGTGAGTTTGACCTATGCTAATTTGGGGAGCTTTTGACCTTTTAAATATGGAATTCTGGATGGAAGAGAATGACTTGTATGGGTCATTGTCAGAAATTTAGCACATTACTAGTTGGTGGTCAAGGAAAACCCCAAACTTGCTTTTCCCGTCAATATTTGGACAATTGACTTTTTCTAGACGTCTATATAGACACCCCTTTTCCTTCAATTCCCGATTGCACGGTGTTTACCTGTTTACCTGTTCATTCAGTCTGTCTGAGTGACAATCTGTTTATATGTCTGTTTGTGTGGCCTTTATGATAACAATTTGACCGTTATACTTCGTGCATGCATGTTTGTCCTTATGCCTGTCTGGGTTATTTTGTGTCTGAAGTTGTTGAACTAGCACATACTCCTCACAGTGATCTCCCTTTATTGGAATGATCACTGCCACCGCAGATGTCACATGGCCATCTGCCTAGAAACGAAAATGGCGGCTAAAGATGGCGGCGCCATCCAAAGAAGTCATCCATTTGTACTTTAAAAAAAAAAAAAAATAGAAAACGTTTTCAGCTTAACTGGTCAAAATCAGCGTAAAAAGCCATTATTATTCAATATACTAATATTTTCGGTAAAACTGGATGTAATTCATGCTGCGACAGTGATCGATGCAGCGTAGCAAGGGGAGTACTGCTTTATAGCTGTATAGCTATCACTATAAATAAGTCAAAAGGTAGTATCTTATTCATCGAAATGAGAGTAGTCTAACCTTTTTGTCTATTTAAACAATTGAAAGATTATTTCAATGGGTCCTTATTACTGGTTGATTTGTACGTGATGTAATATATTTGTTTGTATGTAAATCGCTTCATATCTTTGTTGTTTTTGTTGTTGTTTTTGTATTTACTGATCACGATTGATAGCTGATGTTTGTGCTTCAATATACGATATCTGCTTGAAATTCCTAACTATTTGGGTAAGTTGAACCGTACTGACTCAGAAGTAACCCTTCAACTAAGTCATATCATTCTCAGTCGTATGCGAGCACCAATTTCTGACATCGTTTTAAAAAATATATATAATGAAAAAGAAATGATGATAATTCGAAATTATCGGTCGTATGTTAATATCAATAAGTTTCTCATTTCTGTAGAAAAGATCATTTGAACTTTTCTAAGTTAACTAGTTGATACAAATTTGAGCAAGTGGGGTCCAGGGAAAAGATCGACATTTGATTTTGTATCTCATGTTCCAGCGTTTAAAATGAAATCGTTTGATTTAAATTTTGTCTATTTCCAAATAGCTGGTTTAAAGGTTATGTCTGTCTCTAAACTTCTATACATTTCGACACACGTGGAGGACACAAACACATTATAATCACATAAAAGGTAATGACTTTTATATAGTTGTTTAGACCTAGAAAAAATAAAAATATTAAAAAAAAAACTCGGATAAATCTGACTTATTAGTCGTATGCAAACACCGACTTGTTCCTTTTTTTCTTTCAAAAAGAACATTGTATTTGGACTTGTCACTCGTATGCATTCTTCAATATGAAACCACGGTTCTTTAAAAAAAAAAAAATAAAGCGGAATTGGTTTAAACCAACTACAACATTCTGTTGTTGTTTATGAAAAATGGTGAATTCACGTCCTTGTACAGTTATTTTCCAACACAAGGTTGACTGGTCGAACTCATTAACCCCCTCTCCAACTATGGGTGGACTTTGGAAGTCTGGTCCGATCGAACCATTGTAAAGTGTACGTAAACAAACCCGGGCGAGAGGTCTTCCCTTTATATAATATAATACGGAAACGGGTGCTCAGATAAAGTTTGCATTGGAGTATTTTGCCTGCAGTATTTCAAAAGCTATTTAGTGAATTTCATTTTGTGGGTAATCACAAGGAACGCCTCTTTGTTCAAAGGTATGACAAAATTAGCCTGCGAAATGCATCCCATATCTAGACCTTTTTGATAACAAAGTTATTTTGGGTATATGAGCTATAAATAATCATCATGATAGACTCGAACCTTGAATATCCCCGAGCCAGACCCTTAACCATTAACTAATCTTCGAGACGGGTCTAATGATTACCAACAAACAGCATTCATGGAAGAAATGAAGAATATAGCTTATGAAATGCATCCCATATTTAGACCCTTTTGATAACAAAGTTATTTATGGATATGTGAGCTATAAATAATCAACATGTTGGACTCGATCCTTGAAAATCTCCGAGCAAGACCCCACCGGTAAATCTTCGAGACTATTTTAATCAGTACCTGCACAATATGGTTAATTTAAGAAAAGAAGAAGTAAGCAAATGTAATGATCCACGCAGCTTGACTATAATGATAACAAAGTTTTATTTTGATATCCGACCGTTTATAACCGCCATGTTTTAGTAAATCCTTGTATGTGCCCAGCCCCCATTCCATTCCCACCGGTTAATCTTCCCGATGATTCTTATGGGAACCAATGAAATAGGTTTCATAGACAAAATGAAGAAGTTAGCTTATAAAATGTTCCTATGTCTTGGTTTTGCGACAAGAATTCTAGTTTTGGATATCCGAGCGTTAACAATTATTCAGATCGATAATATTCCTTTTTTATAGCACCCTCGTGATCCAAAATCCTGATCTTCCACTGAACCCCACTTACAATATTTCAATTATTGATGAACATCTAATGCTTTTAACAGTTTTAAATAAAATGACAGATCAATAGTAAGAGAGAGAGAAAATTCCACATTTTACATTGTTTACAAGGCTATAAATTTTTCAATGTATTTCACTTCTTAATATCATGTTTGTAAGATAAACTTATATTTGCCTTTAGAATTACGAAATGAACAAGCTTAGAAGCTGTCTTCCAAGAAAATACATATACAACCAAAGGTATAAGAACAGACCGAAGTGTTTTTAAAAGTACAAGGGAAATAACTCGTATAGTATTTAATGCGAGTACTCACACGGATAGCCTCCCGTATTAATTGAAGAAAAGTGAGGAATTTACAATGTATGCGTTTTGAAAATAAAAGGACTCATTCAAAGTGCTGAAAATCTTTTTCATTCGAATGATTTGGAGTTTAATTTTACCAATTTGCGTGGTAACACTAGCTTGGTAGAGTTTTCATCGAGGTGTGATCTCATAATACTGTGCGATACGGAAAAAAACATTTTCAAAATAATCACTCTGAACACCGATAGGAATACAACAATAAAACTGGGTCCAAAACGTTTTTAACCTTAATCCTACGAACAAATCAAAGTGCAACTTCAATTAGTCTTTTCTTTTATATGTGCCTCGCTGCATGTATGTGTATAAATAAATCATACATACGACAGATAAAATAAATACAATGGTTCGTCTAACAATAGCTGACTATCCGAGATTTTTCGGAGATAAATTAATTGGCATCAATGTAATTAATTTATCTGATGTTTGAATAGTTTGGCCTTTTCCTCATGCATATCCGCGACACCATGTTACTGTTCTTACTGAAGACGAATAACCAATTGTGGCAAAAATGAAAAATTGCTCGTCACGAGCAATTTTTCATTTTTGCCACAATGGTTTCTATGTATTGAACAAAGGAAGGGTTCTTTTCATGGTTTGTTCTTGTCGTCTGCAATTGTTTTCAAGTTGAACTGTCCTCAAAAGCCCATATGAGCGAATGGCTAAACTGGGGTTAAAAAGATTGTTTTTGATTTGAATAATTAGCTCAATTCGATCTGTTATTTTGTTCTTTTATTTTCTACGTTTAGTTGTGTTGTGTTTTGCACCGCATGTTTAAATAAATGATCACAGTTTATCATTTATATCAGGACGATAGGTAATCTTTTCAATTTCTCTCGATTGGAGACATTCTTGCTATACAGTGAACATTTTATCAAAAAAGAAAAAATATTGCTTATCGAATGACTTCGCGAGTTACGTGTACCTTATAGAATTAATTGATTTTGTTAGTTATAGTGACCGGCCTTATTTTCCGCTATGAGATGCGAATTCAACACGTTCTGATGGAATCTGGATTATCGTTGTAATAATGTAAACGGCAGAAAGAACGACAGAATGGTAAGTTCCAGCTCGAATGCATTTAAACACACTTTACTAGACGACTGAAGGAAGGGATTTGCGTAAATCAATACCGATATGTATGAGTTTTCTCTAAAACAAACGTATACTATTAAAATGTGTCACGTCCTTGAAGGTGTCTCGGAGAGATGATTCCAACGAAGAGTAATTTTGCAATTTTGCTTTCTCACTTTCAAGATGAGAATTTGTTTATAACCTACACAAGATACCATCATAAGATGCTTGGTAAAACGCTATCCTATAATACAGACCGTACATGACAATAATGAGATCAAGAGAGGAATGACCTACCAATACGTTCCATCTTCATCACTACGATTTCTTGATTATTGTCCAATCAATCACCTTTTTCTTTGTCCTTTTTACATATATGCAATAGCCTGTGCTCCAAACTAAAATAAACTAGAAACGTGTCAGAACGTTAAGGTTAAAACACAAGGCGGAAAGCAGCCTTAACCCATTCCCAAACAATAACGACATTTGACCACTTTGCTGCAGACGACTTTAGAAAACATTGTGGGAAAAGAAGAAATGCTCGAAACGAGCCTTTTCCCACAATGTTTTCTGCCCTATCAGAAGATTATTTTCCAATTTCATCACATTTTGAAAGGTCGTCTGCAAACTCTTTCAATTTTGGACAGTCGCAAATTTGTTGTTTGGGAAAGGTAGAACCACCGACATGCTAAAATACGTCCATTTAACATGAACTCACATCAATGAAGTTGAATTAAATCGCTTCCTTATTTGTTTCAGTTGATCAATCCGGAGTGTCTGTATGTGTTGCTGATCCTATCTGGAACGAAAGCAGGTTTGTTTAGATTGATTGCTGTTTTGCAATGTTTTAGTAAATAGTTCAATCAAATGTATATCGCCTTGACCATTGGATGGAAACCAACACTGCCTTGTTTTTTCCTATTTCGTTTTTAACCCTTAGAATGTTGTGTAGTTTTCTAAAAATAGATTTTTGTTTCGTATGCTTTCCAAAAGCTTAAATATCTGCTTATTTTGTTGAGGAAAGATACCCAGAGCAGCAAACAGGTTAGATACATGCCAGCCGCCAATTTATTTGGCGGCTGGTCTGAATCTAACCTGTTTGCATAAGCATAAAGTTGGTTCAAGTACTATAAGGGTTAAGCTTTATTTGCCACGTTGGCAAGCTTTCTTTTTGGCATGGAACTAAGTTAAACGTCGTATTAGTTCAAATATTTTCTGCGAGCACTTCATTTAAGACCAACACACCGACAACGCGGAACACAATCTCTGGACAACAGTCAGTTCTCGGGTATTTCCGTAACTTTAGAAACATGCTTTATACAAATTTTGAGCTATGCGTTCCGGCTTATAACACTTTTGCTTTGAATCCACTCTAAATAGTGCAATGTATTTGTAAGTTTTGAATGTTTTTTCTTACACCGCTTTTTTTGGGAGGGGGGGGGTCGTTCACCTTTAAATTAAAAAAAAGAAAATGAAATTTCCACCTCGTGTTTCATGTTCGTTCACTGTTTTCAGCTCTGTTTGGAGAGGAGTGTACTTCCAGCTCTGAATGTACGGACGTCAACACACAGTGTGTCAAATATCGGGCATGCGCAGTGGGAACCTGCCAGTGTATAACCGGATACGGAAACGCCAATGGGAACGCATGTGATAGTATGACCTTTTGAATACTTAAAGTACATAGATTCATTGTACAATTCTACAATAAGTTGTTCTATTGGTTAATTAGTCGGGATTTGGGAGGGGTTTCCACGTTCTGCACCTTTGAATAGACCGTGATAGGAAGTCCCTTCCAGCGTTACCGTTTACGATAAGTTTCTTCGTGCAAGGTGTTTGCACGATTGGATGAAATATTTTACAATAGATGAGGGAGATAAGTCATACTTCATGAATAGTAAATACAACGTAGAAAAAATCTACCTTTCAATCGACTCTGTCATATATTGCTTGTTGTGGTAGAAAATCTGATACAACTGGTAGATATAACTGGCAACATATAATTTCTAGAATCGCTCTCGAACGATAAACCTTTTAAACAACGTAACTCATTCATCAATATTGATGTTATCCTTTGGATGCTGAATTCGTTAGCCACTAATTTGGAAGAAAAGTGTCAATGAAATGTTGATCAACATTCTCCAGTCCAGGGTAGCGTTTTACTGTACATATTATGCCAAGAGTAGTTTAACTTAATAAAAATCTCTTTTTCAATAATGAGACAAGCAATGCTGCAATGTAACATGTGATTCGGCTCGTGCCTTAAAACAGACACCGTTCCTTGCATCAT
Source organism: Cerastoderma edule (assembly GCA_947846245.1). Lineage (NCBI taxonomy): Eukaryota > Metazoa > Mollusca > Bivalvia > Cardiida > Cardiidae > Cerastoderma > Cerastoderma edule. The sequence continues at coordinate 18,873,744 of OX401419.1, forward strand.
AGGTGGTTGCATCGTTCATGGATTATCCATTGCCGGGTCTGTTCTAAGTAGGCACATATTGTTTCTTTATTAGTATAAAGTGGTCAATGTTTTTTATCATACAACATTGGTATATGTTAAATGAAAGGTAAACGGAAAAATTAATAAAATTCATAGATTGGTTATATATATACACATGTAACAAAAAAGCAATTGCTCGTCGTCATTTGTCTTCAAGGTTGTGTAATCGTGCTATGCACTGCACGATCTTGGCATTTCGATGATTAGGAGGCACACTTTATTTTAGATTATCTTTGCGTAAGCAATGTATTCTATACCACCAGAAAATTATATTATAATGACAGGTATATATCTTTATATATAAAGTATCGTTATATCTATATTCAAACATTTGTGATAGAGACCCTTCGTCACTTTGACGAGCAATGTGACAATGACCACATATGTCTCGACTCGAACCAAGAGTGTGACAGCACGACTGGACTGTGTGCCTGTGCCGAGTGGAACAGTTACAACAGCCTGGCACAACAGTGCATCACAGTGACACGCTACGTAAGTAATACTAACGCCGTCTCTTAATGTGGGATCACATTTAAAGTTTCTGTGCGTCATGGGATTATTTTTTGAAACTTTCGAAAATAAAGGAAAGCTTAATTTACCATTTCAGCAGAGAAACCAATAGCATATAAGATGAATTTTGACATTTTTCTTTTTATAAAAATCCGAGGGAAATCCGACATTATCTAAATGTAGCGCCAAGCTATGAACAACCGGTCACGTGACGCTCACGTGATACTAAGACTACACGCTGAAAACAAAAAATGACGCTGACGCTAGTATCTTCCTAGTTAGGTGTACATCGTCACGTGACAGGCACTTGACAGCCCATGTGACGTAACTAATTACCATATAGCTGTAGTAACATACAAATGTCGAGGCCGTGGGGGTTTTCCGTCAATATCTTCATTTATACCTCGATTTCGGCGATTTTTTCTAATGAATATTTGTTAGAAGCATAGCTGAATACCATACGCAAAATCTACTTTTCACCTATGTATATTTAGTGTATGACGTCCAGGATCTTTAAACACAATAAAGGTAACATAAATATGCTTTGCTCAACGTAGTTTTACTTTTATATGCTATGTAAGTATCATCAACACATTGACATAGTTACAGATTATAAAGGACTCAAATCAGCCTTGCCAAACGTTGTATTACGTGTATACGCTACGTAAGTAATATTGACAACAATGCACAAAACGGTATCATAGTTACGCAATAAAGGTAACATAAATCTGTTTTGGCTCATCGATCGTTGTAGTACTGTTATACACAATACAAATAAAACATACCAAATCACTTGCCACAATTACAGAATCCATCTATCACTGTTATACGTTGACGACCCCTGACAAATGTTATGTTGTTACCAATTTAAATACTGGGGAATTGTTATTACGAGCCTGGCAAGGAGGACATAATCGGACCTGAACTGAGAACCAACCCTTAGTGAGAAATACTCTTGGACACAACCGTATGTTAGTTATACGTTATGCGAGAAACGCTAATGTCATGTGTTACAATGAGGTACCATTAATATATACAAACGATGTCGTCTCCCAAATCCAATCATTTCGTCTTCGCAGTAACTGGATTCAATATATATGTCAATCATTTCCAGGTTCTTACAGAGACATGTGGCGGTTGGTGGCAGCTACAGTGTCTGATCTCGGAGGCTGAAGGTATGTGCTTGTGCGTAACAGAGACAGAAAATGGTTATATGGCCATCAGTCTTTAATGAAGGCGACACTACTTTGTAGCTTTAAATACTGAACCCACATGGCACAATGTTTGAACTTCAATGGTGTAAATGTTCCTTATCGAATTACAAACCAGAATGAGGTAGGTTTGGATTCAGTGGAAAGAGAGGAAAAAATATATTTAAAAAGAAAACGCAACCATTAAACGTGTAGGTACGTTTTGGTCCAATGGAAAGGACAAATAACGTAGATAGTGTATGCTGTTTATCCAAGAGAGGATATCAACTGTAATACATATAACTGGCAAAATATAATGTCTAGATTCGCTGTCAAACGTTAAACCTGACAGTCATTCATTAATATTGAGGAGGTTATCCTTGGAATGTTATCCATTTTCTTTCTGTTTCTTTTTTCTATTATACAGGTGGTTTATGCGACAACACGTGTCAATGTCAGAATGGTTACACCATGGCTACTTCGGAGAGTTACATACAATGTCGCGCGCGTACGTATTATTATTTGCAAGCTTACTTTACATTGTAACGATATATTCAGCTATTGCTCTTTAACATTTATGAGCAATTTTAACATCTTTAAAGGTAGTACTGACATGCCGTCTGTTGAACGTGACCCCCGTTCTTGATGATACGAACATTTGGGACGCGAAAACAGTTATGGTGTTCACCAAAACGTTCTATAAATTACTTAAAAAATACTTTCGAAATACTGGCGATATTTAAATCCTTGTATGCCTTTGAAAGGAATATCTTCACTAATTGTATAATGTGTTTTGTAGCAAAATACGGCGAGTATTGTTCGTCCAGTGTCGCCTGTGAAGTATCGTTGGACACTGCGACGGTCTCTGATGACACGTCTAGTACTGCTCCGAGATGTTTGCTCAATCTGTGTCTCTGTCCACCTTCCCACGAGTTGAAGGTCGTTATGGGATATAATCTGTGTTTGAGTAAGCATAGGACGTTTATCAAATTATTACTGCATTTGACATTCTTATCTTCATGTTATTCTTCTGGCTGACTAACGCTAGGCCCTTCCATTACCCTTGAGCAACGGCATCACGACTTAGCTAAGAGAGTGTTATTAAGGTGTAGAAACCAAATCAAAAAAACAAATCAAAATAATTTGTTCTCGGCATATTAGTCTTTTGTCTGACCAACTGACTACAGAGGGTTGTACCCACATGGACAAAGCTTAATGTGCTGCTAACCTTAGACACTGCCATTGCCTCTTAGTCATGACTGTATGATTATACTGGTTTTGTATTGGCAGGATGTAAAACCTTAACCAAACAAACAGAAAACAAAATCCCCATTCTAAAATCTATTTAACCTTTACTGAGTCCGACTTTGACCAGATGGGTTCTGAGTTCGAAACCAGGTTTTGCTTCAGAAAGTATATAATATCTAAATCAACATGGGTTATGCGGACTTCTTACATTGATTAAACCTTTTGGTTGCTCTGATTGTAGATAAACTGGACGCCGATTATGTTTTGAAGGAAGACGGTGAAAACTGTACACATTTTAACGAATGTGAGAGCTCGCTGTGTGTCAAGTGTGTCGGAGCCAGCACCGGCTTATGCATGCCAGGTAAGAACAAACCATTTCCCTTACACAATGTACTGAAAACTTTAACCATTTACCAATCAATAACGATATTTCAACAGTCTGTTGTAGATCACTCTGCAAAACATTGTGGGAAATGCAGAAATTGCTCGTAACAAGCAATTTCTCCTTTTCCCACAATGTTTTCAACCATATCGGAAGATTATTTTTTCAATTCTATCACATTTTGAAATGCTGTCTGCAAACTATTTCAATTTAGAACTGTCGAGAATTTGGTGTTAGGTAAAGGGATAAACAGTTTTACGCGAAATTATGCTTGTAAATATTGCTACAGTTGCCACTTTCAATGAACGCTTTTTTGTCGTTTGTTTTGGTGAAAATCATTTTTCATGTCGTTTATTGTAAATAATTTGCAAATTACTTGCTCAGTTAGTTCACATTCTAAGGCAAGGCCTGCGTTTTCATACCATATATTCCAAATCACCTAATCAAAACATTGTGCTTAGCTGATAGGTGCTAGGTTTGATATTTAGTTGAGGGATTTATTACATGTTAAACTATTATACATGCTAATTAGTAAGATAGAACAGGAAACAAATCGACGAAAGGAAGATCAACCCTTATCCAATCATTTCTTAGTGATGAAACTGTGCGTCGGTTAATCATCTTCATTGTTTTTAATTAATTCGTAAAGCGTTCACCTCATAACACCAAGTTCATTAATAAAGAAAAATCATAGCATGGATAATTTGCATACTTGATAAATTTTCGTGTTCAGATGACGATACAAGTATTGGTAAGTATGAAGCATGGCTAAAATAAATTTGTGATATATGTACATGGATTGCTCAAGTTCAAACTAAAAGAATTATATAAGCTCACGTCTGACTTTTGATACTCTAATTTGGGGTATTGACTCAATTAATTGAATGATTTTACAAAAATAACGCATTTGCATGAACTATTATAAAGCGATATATAGCTCATGAGAGGTAGTAAACTAAATTACTATACGGATTGCTAAGGGTTGTATTTGCTTTGTCGGACCCCCATTAGCAGTACAGTTATGTCTCTTCATCCCTGCATAACAATCCTGGCATCACAATATAACGGAATAATTGTGAAAGCGATGCTAAAACATAATAATAGAGACAAACACACTTCTTTTGTACAAGTGGTTTCTTTAATACTGTAGTGTATGTAAGTTTAAATACATGTGAGTGAAATAGGGCAGTGAGAAGATAAAAATAGACTAGTACGTACAAAGTTTTTCTCGTTATCAGATAGGTTTTCATGGTGTGTCATTAACTTCTTAATCGATCTATAACGAATTCTTTGAATTGTATATATAAAGACCCTCATATTTATTTATTAATGCTCCTCTGTTTAAGACGGAACATGCATGGTGTGGTGTGATTCAAGTGCATGCTACTTATGTTTTTATTACCCATTAATGATATACATCATGTTACGAGCTATGTTGCTGAACTAAGAGTCTGCTTCCTGTTGACCATCTAAAGAAGATATAACATTTCTTTTTTTAAAGCAGAGTAGCCGATATTGTTTCAATCAATACAAAGCAAGTCGGATAACATTCGGAACACCTTGGTCATTTCTTAAAACAACATCGGAGGTAATGGGGAGCCATTTTGAAAGTAGTCCGGTAACACGGCGGCGACGAAGGGCATGTCCGTTTGCATTTGTATCTACTCGGTAATCCCCGGCACTATCCGGGGATTGCCGAGTAGATACGATTGGTTGGATACATGTGCAAACTTGTTCCTCGCTGTATACTGGATTCCAACTTATTCAATACCGAGGTGTCTGCATGGTAATAGGTTGGTTGTATTAGGCAGTTATTGCGGTCAGCAAATATGGCTACTATAACCCTGTTTATGTTTTATGTTTTATGCATTAAGTTTTATGGACCGGAGGCTTGAATTAACTGAATAAACCGTTGAATTAAATTGAATACTTCTATAGAATATATACATGGACTAAAGAGATATACTTTTGATCAAGCCCCTATTTCCAACAAACAAATAAACCCGATTAAAACCTGCGGGAAATCAAATTACTTTTGACTTTCTATTTCAGATGACGACGATGGTGTTAGACCCACCCCTGACGTTGTGCTGTTAGGCTTATCAGCATTGGTCATCGTCCTAGGGAATGCTTTTCTCTAATACGACAACTACACTCATAAACGAAAACTCTTCGAAAAGGACATCTATGCGGTTTATGAATTACTCCCATGTAAATCAGAGTGTTTCGACACTTTTTTAAAAGGTTTCCTGTTGATTCTAGATTGTAACGACCAATCGTTATGGCCTAATTAAGAGAGTGACTATATGTATCAACATTCATTAAGAGTCTTTAAAACGATATTACACTGTTTTGAATTCATCGATTGTTTAACTATGTAACTATATAATATTGTGACCTACTCCCAATGGTGTAGAAAGGTTAAGTAATGCACCATTCTTTTTCTTTTGGCCATGTTCTTGTACATCTTGTTCTTCGTCTTGTTTCTTCCTTTATTTATTTTGTTGTTGTTGTTCTTGTTGTTCTTCTGTCTGTTGTTCTTAATTTACCTTAGCTTTTTCTTCTTCAACACGACCACCATCATCATCATCATTATCATCATACTCGTTGTAAGCATCATTTTTATAATTTCTAGTATGACGATAATTATGAATTAAATAGTCATATGTGTCGACTATTAACATAGCTCAATGGCCTTGTCGTAATGGTATCCCACTAAAAACGTCTATTTGCCAATGTTGATGCAATAGAGCATTTTAAATATTTCCACCAGGAAAAGTAATTCTTTCATGATTGTTGCAATAACAAGTGTATTTTAAATCGCTTTTAATTTGAAACGTTTCATGTTTTGAATATACGTTCAAATATCACGTGACCCATTTTGCTTCTCGCGAATATCCTGTACGAAATCTATTTCCGGCTTCTATATCAGATCACAGTCTTGTTTCCTTACTTCAAACTCATCACTAAAATTTGTTTTATCAACTACCAGTTTTGTCTCGGAGCCCATCTTTTTTTGGCGGCAAAACTCAGACACCATTTTCCTGACTTCCTTGAATTGCAAAAGCTCATCGTCGAAATCGGAACCCTCGGCTTTTATCTGATGACGGAGTCTTCTTTAGAAATGTTTTAAGCGCGTAGTCCACGTATGCGTACCGTTTGTAGAGTTAGCGGTCAAACGGTCCTACAAGGGCCGTATCATCCATGTCAATCGGAACGTTTTGGTTGATGTACATGTCATCCCTAGTAGACCAGTTGAGATACCTTCGCATCAGAACAACGGACTCCTCAAAATGATCTGCTATGAGAACGAGTGGAAAGTCGTTGGCAGTCTGTCTGATAAACTCTGATAAAGAAGATTGTATATTGCACAACACTCTTCCTCTTTTCTTTCTCTTGTTTAAGAGAGATGGTGTATACATAGAAAACGAAAGAGAGTCATTGACAAAAAGAGATATACACAATGAAGTAAACAGACATACGTGAACTTAAAATACCGATACATACATCGAAAATTATTAGAGTATGAAATTAAACATGCAAAAAACAGAACGATGGAAAAGGAATGTTGTATATGTCTTAAAATGGGGCTATAAAAGTATCGAGTCTTGAACAATACCGAATCTCTGAAACATATAGCGATTGTTCCATCGTTTAAAATTGCTTGTTTACAGGTTTCACAAAATTTGGAAGTTGGAAATCATTTGCTATAAATCTGTACAACAGCTCTACTGATCTATACGCACTGAATCTATTATGTTTTAAAAAGCCAATTTTCATTGTATATAAAACAACAGTACAACAACTTTTTACCATAGTGTTTGTGTTTTTTTTTATCCAATAAGTATGTGTATTATTTTTCTTTTCATAATTTACAAGAAGACTATATGTTGTTGTTTTTTATTTATCCGTGGAGTAAAGGTTGTACTTTATTCAGATTAGGAATATATTTTGTACTTTTTTTTCTTACCTGAGGAATATAGTTTTTCCGTGATTTACCTGAGGAATTTATTCTGTGCAGTACCAGAGACATAGATAACAGAGATTGGCAACTATTAATTACCTCTTTACTTATATAGCCGGTTTTTGCGAATTTTTGCATGACGCGATATTTAGCGAAACCTTCGTATCTGTCTTTCGACGCCATTTTCAACTAAACGCGAAAATAGGCAACACACATATGAGCGTGTTTTAAGTTATATAAAACTATTGTTTTGCCGAATTAACTGTATCGTAAATGTCGAAGATTTTCTATGTCTCTGGCAGCACCGCTTCCAGTTTTATGAATTTTCAGGAATGATACGTGCTTTACCGACTGGTTGATCGTCTCCTGCTCCCGTGTGGTAACTTGATCAACGAATAGAGCTTATTCTTTACTGTCGCTTTAGAATATCGTTAGACAAAAGAATGAAAGAAAGAAAGAATGCAAGAAAGAAAGAAAGAAAAAGAAAGAAAGAAAGAAAGAAAGAAAAAAACTTATTTCGATTGTGTATATAAAGTTAGCCAATTAGGTTTTTCATGGGATGGAAACTCGGTTTAAAATCTCATCTGAAGGACTGGCGGGAAATACTAGAATGAATCTCTGAAATTTCCATCGGCGTGAACCGAGATTAGACCTATACCTTGGAACCCTGGACTATGAGTCGAGCCCGTTACCAATGCTTGTTTCGACTTAGAAACTTAAGTTTATGATAGTTATTCGGTTCCATCGAGGCCTATTGTTTCTTTCTTTTTTTCTTCGAAGAGGGTGGTGGTTCACGAAGTTTCAACAGGTTTTCGGTTATATTACATCTTTCCAATGTGTCAACCGTACTATACCTCTAGTGTCTTGCCAAAGGACACTCCCAGGAAACCATGGCCAGTGGTGGTCGCAGGGATTGAACCCGGCAACTGTGACAAAAATATGAAATTAAATTGCATGAATAAAAGACATTCTTCAGTTTGAAATTGGTCCTGTATTCGGTTTCTCTCTCATTAATCATTGTTTTCAATCATAGCATCAGTTTTCTATCCTTAATGTACATGGTAAATATTCCTTTTTATCTTCTTAAATTTGACATGGCTTAATCTAATTTGGAATTGTGAAGTGGTTGAACGATTTGCCGCTTCAAGAGGTTGTACGCACAGGCGATTTCGATAGATATACTTTTAAGAAAGCCGGCAAAAGTTACTTCCCTTGTTTACAATTTTAGATAATTACATAACCTATTATCTTTCGACAGTCAACGCCTGTCCAGCATAATTTGATTGAGACAAACTACTTTGTGAACGTTTGTCATTTCGGAAACGCCTAGGTAATGAATAAAACTATTGTTTTTCAAGCTTTCCACGTTTGTTTGCGTAGCTATTGAATTTCAAAACTGCGATTACATTGATCATTTTTGACACATGACACTTCCCCGATTCGATGCCGGGGTGAGACAAACAACTTCACCATAGTAGTGTATTCAAGGGTATGTAACTATCACGTAGACCAGTACTGGTATTTTATCCAAGGAACATATACGAAAATACTTCAGAGTTTGTCCTCTATCTTAATAGAGAGAGGAAAGAATTGAACGCATTTCTTTTTATATAATTTTCTTGAGATCGGAATGAAGATCAAAGTCCTGAAAGTATTCGGTACATTAGAAATTATTGTATGAGTTTCCCATGTGATGTCCTTGTAAAACTGGTGCTGTGGATCGAGTTTTAACAATGCTGATGTAAATTTGAAACGTTTCCCTCTGACAAATTTGATAAATATTTATACAGTCTTTGTTCCAAATTATGAACTTGTAATGTTTATCATTTGTATATCATTACAATAACATACATAGAGGGGGTGACGGTCGTTTCCCCTAAGAGTCGTTTCCCAGAAGTTGATTTATATAGTAATCGAGTATTCATTTCCCGGAAATTATTTATATAGCAATTCTACCTATGTTATATATAGTAATTAAATTTATAAAGTGTTTTATTTGTAAAATGACCAAAATGTGAAAGTAAATTGAAAATAAAGAGTGTTGTTTCTTGATTCGGAATATCTTGATATACTTTATATACATCTATGGGATAAATAGGCGTCATCAATGGGTTATATGTTTGTCTGTGTGGTGATGTTTGTTCTAATAATGCCTTAAAATCTTATGTGCATATACTATGTCTAACACACTTCCTCATCAGTAGACTATTTTGTGAACTGTATTATTATAACACAATATTAAAGATCCAATCTACCATATAATATAAGTTTTCCACTACATAAATTAACTCCAGGAAAACGACTCTTAGGGGAAACAACTGTAAATCCATAGAGCTTGTAGACCTATAATAATCTAACCAATCTAAACCAATTTTTTTATGTGGGGACAAGAACAGCCTAAAAATTGGCTCAATTGGTAGGATGTCATCCTGGTTGTAAGTCCATGCACTTTTCCTGTTAGTTGTGGCAGCCGTAGCAGAATATTTGCAGGCGGCCTAAGGTTAATTCGGGGAGGTTTGTGGAGTGTTGTGGCTAAACCAGCCACCAAGTTTGCTCAATTATTAGAGCATTATCCTAGTGAAGAGGTAGTTGTGATAAGTTGTGGGTTTGATCCTCAATAGCACCTTTCCTCCTCTCAAGTTTGTATGAATGGTGGCAGCAATGAAGGATAGCATTGCTTGTAGGCTAAATAATGGTTAATAGCTCATTCGTTAGAGTGTTGATATAGTTGTAAGTTTGAGAATATCATGATTGAACATAAGAGTCAACAGAAACTTTTAAATATCTCTAAAATTACAGATGAAGTATCCATTCATTAACTGACTACGTGTTTGAAAATGTTGTTGTTACAATTTTTCATTTCAGCGAATTGTAGTGAAGCTTATCAATAGACATTCCTATACAAGATGTCCATATTCAAGAGTGGGATATGGTTTGTGAAAGGACTGAGAGAGTACACAAAGTAAGTTAGCCCCATATTTCATGAAACCTCACTTCAATGCACCTTCTGCAGAAGCCTTTTAAAAGCTCTGTGACAAAAGATATATCATCGTGATAAGTCATTGTTACAGTGATGATATCTAAATGCTTAAGAATCAGATGGGTAAAGTGGGATAAGACATTTAAATGAATTTTGCAGATAATCGATAAATTATCTACAGACCTTTCAAATAGGTATGCACCTTCATACTCATATCTTCATTGTTTTTTTCAAAACAGGGGAGGGTTTTTGAGTGCCAGTAAACATTTCAATGCAGCAGACATTAATGTAAAGCGACCAGACCAAAGTTACATGGTGACCGGAGCCAACAGTGGGCTTGGTAAAGTGGCTGCGCTAGAAATTGCAAAAACAGGTAGATCAATCGAATATAAAAATATTTATCAGGAGTGGTGTTATCAATTGTACTATTCCTAAGCTTGTCCCAAAGCCTTAATAGACTAGTGAATTTTAACTGCAATTGACTCTGTACACATTATATGGTCAAGTGCAAACAAAGATTGGGTATTTTGATATGGACAAGAAAATAGAATAAGACATCACTACTGCATGATGACCCTCTTATCTGAAGGCTAGGTTGAAGGTTAGCCCATTACCAAACAACAATGACTTTAGAAAACATTCTGGGAAAAGGATAAATTGCTCGTGACGAGCAATTTCTCCTTTCTCCACAAAGTTTTCTGCCCTATCAGAAGATTATTTTTCAATTTCATCACATTTTGAAATGTCATCTGCAAACTCTATCAATTTGAGACAGTAAAAAATTATGCGTATGGTAAAGGGTTAGATAAACTTTTTTTCTTACCTACAGGTGGTACAGTACATATAGTATGTAGGAACAAAGAACGTGGGGAGGCAGCTCTAAAGGAGATCATTGACACCTCAGGAAACCAGGTAAGTTGACAGGTTAGAGGTCAATACTATCTAAAGATATGCTGTGGTCAATACTATATAATACATATGTAGTATATTACAAAGTATTGACCCAAGGATAGTTATAGACCCCTGTTGGTAAGCCAAGACTTCTCTATCTATGGGATGGAGGACGGTAGTCTAGTGGTAGAGAGTTGTCCTCTGGACAAAGGGTCGTTGGTTGGAATCCCAGTAACCGGTTCCCCGTTGCGACCTTTCACTAAGCCACAATCGGGCAAGTACTGGTTACGTATCCAGGAAGAAGATTCAAGTGATTTATCAAAGTGGTAAGAAGTTGTTTCACAATTGATGTAAATTAGATGTTTAAACTAAACTAAACTACCCATATGGGCTTAGATAAATCCCTTATCTGTTATTCTAAGTTCCTGTCAGGTCGGTAGGCTTTTTTGGGAAAAGGTAGCTCTATGGATGATTCAAAGTCAGGAAGTGAAACAATAAAGTTTTATGACAGATGAAAATTATGAGATTATGAGAACACTAAAACAGTCAAATACAGAAAAAACTTCTTTACAGGGTGGCAAAGGCTATATATTGCTGCATTGCCCAGCGTGTCAAAAAGCCTTCTCAAACAAGTAAATTTTAACTGAAATTTACTATTAAACCATCATACAGACATGTGCATACTTAACCCTATCTTTGATATAATGATAAAACTTTGGCTTTAATCATCATATCTTAATATGAAGAAAGCAAATTTTGCATAAATCACAGAGAGATAACCAATAGTTATATTTTTGTTTTACAGAATGTCCACTTACACCAACTAGACACATCAAGACCTCGAGATATCTACACATTTGTGAAGTCCTTCGAGTCACAGGGTCATTCATTAGATGTGTTGGTAAGGAATAAGGAAATGAGTTTTAATGGGTTTTTACAGGGCCTTAAAAGTGTTACAGTTATAATGCGATGTCCAACTTATCAATAGAGAAAGGCGTGGGTTCAAATCCTGAAAGGGATATGGATTTTCATGAGAGGCAGTCTCCCGACTGACTTACGGAATGCCGATGGTTCTACCCGCCTTGACCAGCCCTTACGGGCAGTTGAGTATGGGGTCTTACTCCATCATTAATAGTCGGGCATTGCTACATAACTGAAATAATGTTGATGTGATGTAAAACCCATATAAAAAAAAAATAGAGAAAGTCCCCAAGTTGTTAAAGCTGGGTACCATCATTTGCTTTCCATTTGTCAATCTAGAGACTACTTCTCATGAAAATTGAACTAGCGTGAATGGAGAAAGGGATCCTGCATGATCCAAGTGGTTAAGGTGGTGGACTTAAAACTCGAGGCTCCTGGGTTTGAGCCCCATCAACACAAAGTCACTTCAGAGAGTCCTAGCCTAGTACTGTTGGATCCAGGAGAGTAGTTACATAACTGAAAACCTGTTGATACCGTTTCAAACACCATACAAATAAAATGATAAATAAAAGAGTGGATCAGTGTCATTTCAAGTTCTATACTCTTACGCATAGGCCGCAAAGCCCCCTAAGAAAATAAAGGTTTTTGACCAAGTTTGATAGTAAGCCGAGATGAGGTTTTGGTCAAGTTCGTTTTCTCAATTCTATGTCAAATAAAGTTAGCTTGAATTTAAGTCCTTTTAACATTGCTTTAAAGCTTAAATCAATGATGTTTTCCATGTCTCAAAATGCTGTTAAATGTCCATTTGAGATAAATCTAATTTCTTTTCTTGCTCATATGACTATAAAGACTTACAGGTTACTGTTTTACAAAAATTCGGTCCATAAGACCAACTCTGTGATACAAGTAATAAGCAATATATGATATTTTATTTTAATTTTTAATTTTGATAGGCATGATTATTTAAGTTAAACATTGATTGATACAAGTACTCCCGCAAAAGAGGTTAGCTGTTGTATAATCCCATGATACATGAAGACTCACTCCATCATCTGTTCACAGATCAATAATGCAGGATGCATGATTAACAATCGAGAGGTGACAGATGAAGGATATGAAAAGAACTTTGCAACAAATACTTTGGGTAAGGGCTTGGTTCATTTGATTTAATTTTTCTTGTGTATCCTTATGTTTTAACAAGGGAATTTGGTGTGTTTGACAATTTGATCTATGATTCATGTTAAGAAAGTTTCTTATTTAATGCAAACACATTGAAATATAGTTGATTTAAGTGTTGACTATATAACACTATTATTGTAACCATTTGGACAAAAAAAGGAATTTCCTTTAACCAGCAGTTATACCACATTATTGAACTTATATCAATGTAATATCACGACCTGTGTTACATATACGAGCAACACACATGACACATAAGATAAGTGTGATCAGTCATATCCCTTTGTTGTAGGTACACACATTCTTACAACAGCTCTAGTGCCACTGTTGTCAAAGTCTAACCAGCCGAGAGTGGTGAGTAAATGTTTAAGCTGTTATTTGATAAAAACCCTTTTCCTTATACAAAATAACTAAAAAAAATCAATTTTGGTAATAAGCTTTTGAAATCAAAATAACCAAAGGGAATCTTGCCTATGGAGTTCAAGGGTTAAAGAATTTATGGATACATGTACCTTCTAATCATATATTTGATGCTACCATTGAGCAAATCTGTTTCGTTATCAATAGTGTGTAAAATGGTTCCTTGGGTTGTGCTTTTTATGTATGTGTTTTGGATAAGAATTAATAATTACCATGAAGCTGCTTAAATCACCTTAGCATAAGATAGGAATTTCAAAAGGAAAAATCGCTCGGAAGGGTTTTCCTCAATTAATTTGTAATTTTGCTTTTGATTTGGACAATACAATGATTGTTTGGAAAGGTCTTATAATTATGGTATAAAAATAGTGTATATGCATATTTAAACAGAACTTAACAAATCAACATTATTTCAAAAATATGTGCTATTGATTCAGAAAAAATCATTGAGATTCACAAATAAGTGATTTTTTCGGGCTCAGTATGAAGAGCTAGGGGAAGCATGCCAATGTATTTCATAAGGGGAAACGTTCATGCAGTGTTTCTGTAAAATCTGTTTCTTTTTTCCAGATAATTGTTTCATCCGGTGGAATGTTAACACAAAACCTAGATGTAAACGATTTACAGTTTGAAAAAATGAAACCATTTGATGGAACAATGGCCTACGCCCAGAACAAACGTCAGCAGATCGTCATGACTGAATACTACGCCAAACAGTATCCCAAAATTCATTTCTCCTCCATGCATCCAGGTTGGGCGGCCACCCCAGGTATTAATTGACATGCCTTTCCAAAAATATTGTTGGTTATCATGGTAGATGTCTTGAAAACTTGTTGCCGAATCTTATGTTGTATGTAAACATAAGACTGATCTTGCAGAGAGCATATGTATGATCTTCAAATACATAGGGTTTTTATAAACAATGAAAAAACACCAACATTCAATGGTTTACTACAAAAAATATTTCTTGACTGCCAAGCAGATAGATGGTTGGCTTCATTTTATTTTCCAGTAACTTATTTCTATTATGATTATTATCTTAGATCATTTGTCCCCATGATTTATTTCTTAGTATTTGCGTTTTGTATGTGAACTATTTTTAAACCTATTCTTCCATAGTGGAAATTAACTCGACTGATTGAATTTTAAAATAACATCAGAAAACAAAAAGGCGCATAAAAGGTTTGTTTATGAAATTGGGAATATAGATATTTGCTCGGGAAGAGCAATCGTATCCTTTTTTGTCACAGTTGTTTCTAAGGTCCTAGGTAACAGATGTGATAAAAAAAAGAGGTCTTAAAAATACGGGGCCCATTATTCTTTTTGAAGTATCATGAATAAAATGTTATTTATATTACTTTTTAAGTGATGTCTACGGTATTTTCTAATATAATTTGTTAACAAGAGGTTGCGTAAATATAGTTGAATGTTTCAACAAGATTAATGTATTCCAGGTGTACAAACGTCTATCCCCCAGTTTTATGAGAAGATGAAGGACCGACTAAGAAGTGTTGAGGAGGGGGCAGACACCATTGTCTGGCTGGCAGTGTCTGATGCTGCCATTACACAACCCTCAGGGCTCTTCTTTCAAGGTATTAAAGAATAATGAACATTTGTCTTACATTGATAGAAACATCTATTAATAAACTACATACACCGTAGTCTGGCTGGCTGTATTTTATGTGGCCATGATCCAACCTTGAGGGCTCTTCTTTCAATGTAACAGTGATTAATGAATGTTTGCCTTACACTGAGAGAAATATCTATTAATGAACTATATACACCATAGTCTGGCTGGCTGTATTTTCTAAAGCTATTACACAAGATTAACCATTGTCTGGCTGGCAGTGTCTGATGCTGCCATTGCACAACCTTCAGGACTACTCTTTCAAGGTAATCAAGAGTAATAAACATTTGCATTATACAATGATTTTATTTCTGTCATATCTAGACAAAATCAATTGATTGACTCGATAAACACAATTATCTTGCTGATAATGTATGATGCAGCAAAACAACCTTAGGGGCTCTTCTTTCAAGGTAATAATGAGTAAAGAATGTTTATCATACATTGAGTGAAAAACAATCTTATGAAGTCTAGACACCAGTGAACTTGCATTGTATGTTGCTGCAATTACACAACCTTCAGGGCTCTTTTTTTCAAGGTAATACAGGAACTGCCTTCCATCTCGACAAAGCTTTAATGAAAATGCTGTAAAGATTGCCCTTCTAAAGTCTTTAATGATCACAGATGACCACCAATTCCAAAAATGCCTTCTACTGTTATGTACAGTGAACCCTCGTTTATCCGAACATGTCCGTTCCCAACAAAATGTCCGGTTTACCGAATAATCCGGACTAATGAAGCAGAGCATGTTCTTATTCACATTAAGACATAAATGGTCTGTATGAGCGGTATATACTTATAACCCTTTAGCAAACGCCAAATTGTCGACGGTCCCAAATTGAAAGAGTTTGCAGAAGACATATCAAAACGTGATGAAATTCAAAGATAATCTTCTGATATGGCAGAAAACATTGTGGGAAAAGGAGAAATTGCTCGTCACGAGCAATTTCTCCTTAACCCACAATGTTTTCAAAAGTCGTCTGCAACAAACTGGTCCAATAATTCCATTCCCTTACAATTTTGTTCGGATTGCGAGACATCCGGATAATTGGGGTCCGGATAAACGAGGGTTCACTGTATTTATATTATTCTAATCGTAGAAAGTATCTTATAGGCCCATGTGGTTGGATGTAATGAATTGTGTAATAATTTGTTTTTGGCTTTAACTGTGCACATGTAACTATCATAACAGATTTACCCATTTGTATAATAGTATAATGAAAAATCTGTTGACATAGTCTTAGACACCAATTCTTTGCCATATCAACAGCGGTTTTGATAAAACTTTTATAGTAATTTAATCATGGTGAATAGAAACTCATGCACCATAGTTAAAATACAGAGTGAACATTTTAAAGCTTCTGATACATTAACCATGCATTAGTATGAGCAAGATTAAAGGCTCAAGACCTCTGCTCTTTGTGATTTGCAGATAGAAAGTCTGTACCAACCTACCTACCTCTTACATGGTCAAGATCTACAGAGCAGCAGCAGCAACAGCTTATGTCTGCACTTGATGAGATGGCCAAGAAATATCAGAGTTAACTTCCTGGAAAATAGCTACATGACAATGTATCTAAATTGACATGCTATAATTTTACCTAGTCGTTCTCACTCTATAGAGTTGAAAGGTATTATTTCGAAATATGTAATGAAAATCTGTATGGAAATGCATAGACATAGATGCATCAATCCATGAAATCTTTTTTTATTTATACAACGGTTGAGATACTGAAAATGATATTTGTTATTGTAAGATATGACTTGTTAATTATCATTTGATATATTTACTCTCTTTATCCAGCCACCACCATAAGTTGTTAAAACATTTAACCTAGTTTGAATTTGTAAATGAAATACCAACCAACGTCCGGCGTACTAGGCTCCATCTGGCCTATACACAAAATATTCAGATAAAGAAACTGAAAAAGGGGTACACCTGAAAGGGAACATGTATATATACATAATAATAGAATGAAAAAAGCACACACAACTCACTCATAGTCCCTTCTTTGAATGTCAAAATTATCGTTTTCTCTCATCTTGGACCGTTGACTACTGTTGAACCTACGGATGATGTTCTGTTTATTATATTTGCATGATGGGCATAGGTTCACTGGTTGCTTTCAATATTTTCAGCAATTTAGTGACTGAACCAGCTATTGCTGTCATATTTTGTCTCGAAAGGGACTTTCTTAATACTTTATCTACATCATCTTAAGTGCCATCAATCAAGCCAATGCTGCATTCTTTTGTCTAACGTTGTGAAACCTTACGAGAAAACTGCGTCACCAAGGCGGATTCTGATTGTATTTAATGAGAGTATAAACCATCGTTTTATTCAAGGGGCCTCCGTGGCCTAGTGGTTAGAGTACAGAACTTGAAATCACATGGCCCCTCTTCGTGTGGGTTCAAATCCTGAGAGGGATATGGATTTTCATGAGAGGCAGTCTCCCCACTGACTTACGGAATGCCGATGGTTCTACCCACCTTGACCAGCCCTTATGGGCAGTTGAGTATGGGGTCTTCCTCCATCATTTAGAGTCGGGCATCGCTACATAACTGAAATAATGTTGATGTGATGTAAAAAAAAACCCATATGAGCATCGTTTTATTCCCACCTACCTACCTCACTTTTATTCTACAAGCAAGTTATTCCCATATCATGTCCGTTACTCAACTGGAAAATATAACACAAATAGTGCTTCATTAAATAAACTTGGTAATTTTTGTGTCGTTTTCAAGTTTTACTTTTGTTACGATGGACTTCCTTTTTAAAGAGGAAACATGTTCACTTTCCTTGTTGTTATAATATTGTGATGTTGTAATAGCCCGTTTTCTTGAGCAATGCACGTCAGCATCTAAACGACATAAACTATATCAATGTTTGTGGTAAACTTGTTTGATTCAAACGCTATGAATAAATGAACTGAAATGAATGAACACTTTTTTATCTGTTTACCCAATCAACTGTATAATTTAGTGCGGTAACGTGATTGATTCCTCTTCCGTTTTGATAAAAGAAGGAGGACAGTGGTTCTGGGATTACGTCGGCGTCTGTATGCATTTGTTGTAGGGTAGATTCCCGTAGACATGCAGCGGCATCCACTTTCATTGATTCCCTTTTCGGGGTGCAAGTACTTGTTACGTATCCTTGAAGCATTATCGAGGTTGATTAATCACAATTACATTTAGACAGTTCAGAGTCACAGTAAAATACTGGTGAACCCAGGATAGCCACGATAACTGATAAACTCTTGACACGGCGTAAAGGAGCATTCACGCGTCTCAGTATTTTGATGAAAAGATCGGTTGATAAATGGTTGTGGGATTGCCCCCTGACGCACGTTGCTAGCCAATAGTAACTACTCGGGGGTTTTCCGTGAGCTGAGAAATACTTTTATCTATTTTTTATTATATAAACCCGATGAGTTGACCTTGGTTGCTAGCGTCACATAATTAGAATGTTGACCTCTTTTGAGTCAGACTCTGAAGCGCTGAAGCTGCTTTCTTAAGTCGAACCATGTGAAACCTTACAGATGCGAGAAAACTGCGTCACCAAGGCGGAACTATGATTGTATTGAATGAGAGTGTTAACCATCGTTTTATTCCTAACTACCTACCCCACGTTTCTAACCTTTTTTTCAACAAGCAAGTTATTCCCTTAGATCATGTCTGTTACTCAACTGGAAAATATAATACAAGGAGTGTTCCACTTTATCTACTTGATAATTATTGTGCAATTGTCGTTTTCAATTTGTATGAAATGCGTTTGAGTGAATACATTTATCCATTTTTCATTTTATAAACCCCATGAGTTCAGCTTCGTTGCTAGCGTCACATAATTAGAATGCCGACCTCTTTTGTAGTCGGACTCCCAAACGCCATTGCTCACGTTGATAGTTTCGCAGAAAGGAAGTTATCGAATACTACTGTTAACATAACAAACCTTTTAGAAGTGAACAATATCTAGACAAAACATATATGCTAGACCTACAATTTTACAAAACAGTTATGAACGGGGTCGAAAAGCGAGTTAATAATCTAGTTTTATGTAACTTTCCAGATCTGCGTTTTCAATTCAACATAAGAAGACATTTTATTTAAAAGAAGATTAAAATCTCAATATGACGTGAGCTAATCATTTAAAAATTAGATCATAACTGGAACCCTCTAGAACAAGTCCCCTCTTTTAACCCTTTACGGTATATAGCGCCGTTCGCCGCCTTATCGATTACCGCATAAAACGCTTTTCGCCGGTATACCTATTACCGTATAAAACCTATTTTGACGGGCTATCGATTACTGCATAGAACGCTTTTTGACAGCTGAAAAATTGATTCAACTTCAACCCTTAATTACACAAATAAACACACACGTCATTTTCTCCAAAGTTTATTTTCCTATTAAACAAATATGTTTTCTTTCATATACGATGATAAAATCATGGGGTCAAAGTTTAAACTTTTGCTCTAGAGCGAATCTTTTGATAGTGGTCACGCGGCACACTTCTAAAAGAGACGCTATGGGATTGAGATGAAGGGAAATGAAATACCCAAACCCAATAAAACTGAAAGCGGCCTTCGATATCCTGTCATAAAGATCAAAACAATGCCGATTTGTAAAGACTTGATAAGGATTTCCTGCAATTCTTTACAAACTAACACTTTTCTAAAAATATTATCCAATTAAAAAGAACATAGGGCACGCGACCCGTAGACTATTTAATGAGAAGTCTTCCGGTCATAAAAGATCAAAACACTGCCGATTTGTAAAGACTCGATAAGGATTTCATGCAATTCTTTAGTAACTTAACACATTTCTAAAAATACTATCCAATTAAAACCAGAGCATACGGCACGCGACCTGTAAAGGATGTTTATGACACGGAGCTATTGTTCAAAGTTTAAAGGCGATTGAAAATCGAGCCGTCAAATAATTGACGTTATAAAGACGGCCTTTTTAAAATATTTAGCCAATTTGGTGTTTCCGATCGCAAGTCGGACATCAATTTAGATTCAGAGCAGTAATTTGATCGTTTTTTATTAAGCCTGAAGATGATGAAATGTTGATAAATATTACCAATTCACGGACAAACAAATTAGATCATTCCTCCGACTTTGACTACAACTACGAGCTTTTGGTAAATTCATCACCCATGGACACGTATTTTACGGAAATATAAGCATGTTTCGTTGCCAAAATGAGTTGATTTTTACTGTTTTACATTTATAAGAAGGACTAGGTTTAACTCCTTTACAAAGCAATATTGCGCTGAAAAACATTCTTTTATATATTTTGGAAACGGTTTGAATGGGAATTGAAGTAAAACGATTCAGCTTTGTTGAGAAATATGCAAAGACAAAGTATGTATCTCGAGTCATGAACGGTATTTTTCGGCAACAAAATTCCCTGCAATTGATGACAAACGGAAAACAAATTACGGATCTCTCAGGGAGAACACATAAGTCATATTATTAATTTTGATTTTGTATAATTCACACCGTAATATACATTTTCATTGTTTGTTTAATTTTCTACAACTTAATCCTGATATGAATGTATCACTAAATAAAGAAAAAAAAACATCAACTTAAAGGAAATTTTGTTCTCGTCGTCTTTTATTCTTTGAAAAAATCTATTAGATGAATGTAAAATGCATTAATTTAGGTTTGATTAACAGTACCCCAATCAATAACAATTATCGGAGATAATCCTGTGCAAATAGGTACCCAGGGTGACTAGTTATGTATGCGTTAATGGTCTTCGATAATCGGATGGTTTATACCTATAGTGTCACTGATAAGCCTTATCTCTATACCTTAAAGGGTTAAGAGTATTGTCCTCCGTAGAGGAATAATCCTCCCCTCCTTCTCAATACTTATATTGTCATTTTAAATGTCGTCTGCAAAGGACATTTAATTAGGACACTAATAGAGTTATCATTTTGGCTAAGAGTTAACTTGCCCATATAAGTTTACAATCGGAACACCTCGGCCATTTCTTCAAAATTATATATCTACCGACATGTGCCGGAGATTGCCGAGTAGATACGATTGGTAAGTTTAATGATATTCGGATACCATCCATCATTCAAGCCGCATAATTCAAGCTTGTCGGTATTACTACAGCTATACATCAATAAAATGGCGGTGATTACCCAAGCGCATGACTCGAGGGTTCTACGCAAAACTATAGCAAGTGCTTCACAAACGTGAAACACTTACTATAGTAATGCATTGAACCCTCGAATGTACTCGTATTTGATTTGGTTCAATTTCTAAAGGCACAACATAAAACAGAAATAGAATAAAACATCTAATGGTATTGGACAAAAACCTTTGTGACAAAAGGGCCAATTACTCATAAGCAGATCAGCTTGTGTCTCATCTCATTTTGGAAATGTAGATGAATAGTTTCCTCAATCCGAGATGACATTGGCTTATATCACAAATTTGCAAGAATGTATACATAGAATAGAGCGATAAGTAATGCCATATTAACAGGGTTACACTATAGTTCACTCGATCTTTAACTGTATCAAAGTTCAAAACATCTTGTTAAGGACAACGTATTGCTTTGTGTAATGATCGATTTGGCAAACATAAAGTGATAAATTGAATGTTTTGTACGAATAGAAGCAACACCGGCAGCACTTTTATTTCCTTGATTTTAAACGTCATTGTGTCAGTTTTTATTCCAGTAAGTGATGGTTTATGAATTAAAAGGATGAAATGTTGTTTAATGTGGTCTGAACTTTATGCAGGTGCGTTTATCTAATTTTGTGTAAACTGTGTTGAAAACTTTGAATGTTTTCTGGAACCCAAGGAAAAATGGACGATATCAACCGAGTGCTGGTAATTATCCTTTGTTTTCGTGGGTAATTCTTGTTTATATGACTGGCGTGAGTGCAAGCAATAGGTCTTTAATGACGTTGCTATTATCATAATCCATATTATCATTATATTGTTATCATAATTATTATTATTATTATTATAATTATTATTATTTTTATTCATCATCATCATTAGTTGTATTTCTTTTATTATTATCATCATTATCATCAAAAACATCACCACTTCCAACAAAAGCATCATAATCATCATTTCAATTTGTAATATTGCTACCAAGAAATAAAAAAAATGATAATGGTAATAATTCAACTGATAATAATGATATTATCAATAAAAGCTATTAGAAATAATAAATAAACTAAGTATTAAACTGACACAATAATTTCATTGTATTTTTTTTTATCGTTCGTTTCGCTTAACAAGAAATTCTTTTTCATAAGTTATGTAAATAAATGTAAAATGTAATAAACTATCGCCCTGACTTCCGCCGCGAACTTAAATGGGGCAGAGGACCGAGTATGTGTTGTCAGTTATGAAACATCAGTTTGGTTAGACTTATTCTTGTATCATGTAGAACACTATGAAGACATAGGACTTTCTTGTTCAGATCGTGTTCTTTTTGTGTTATTTTATTGTGTGGTTGTTGGCTAGGGTAATATAGTTTATTTCATAAAGTGTTGTGATTGTGTGATGAAATAGGTCAATGTGTTTGCTTTGATGTATCACCTCTAAAATCCGACTTTGTTAATAGGAGTGTGACGCGGTTTTCATAATAAAAGGATTCAGCCTTATTGTCAATGCTTGTAAACAAGGAGAATGAATTGTAAGCACCGATCCTGTAGGGGATTTTATCTAAAGAGGCATGTTCAACTCCATGAAAGTATTTCTCTTAAAGACGTCCTAAAGAACAATGCGCAATTCGATATTAACCTTTCATCAAGACATTGTCGGAATCAATGGACTATATTGTCAACTTTTTACAGAAAATCATGTTCAATTAGTTCAAGTTTGGAAATATTTTAGACACATGGGATTGAAATACGAGAGTATGATGCCCTTAGTTTTAGCAAATAAATGACTCGGAAAAATGTGACTCCTTTACGTAGTTTTAGAAATGTAGTTTTTAGGATAGATAAAAAATCATACAGATTGTTTCGATTCAGAAAAATTCAAGATTGTAATGCGGATATGTAGCAACTTCTAATTTGTATGATATTTCTAAGGCACCTTAATCTTTTATAAAAGTGACATCGGTTCATAATATAGCCCCCCAGCCATATTCTGATAATTAGTGGTCACTGATAATGTTTAAAGTTTTGCGCAAAGGCAACACCTCTTCTGGAAAAGAACCCTTCAACTATAAAGAGCAGTGTATTCTAATCAACAAGTTATTAATATGTAGATTGGTGTAATGTTTTACTGTATGGAAATGCAAATGATCTGTTTATTTTCGTGAGGATGGGTTCGCACTAAAATTTAATGGTTATTTTTGTAGATGAGCTAGATGTTACGGAGTGGCATATCATACTGAAGTTTATATCACTACAAGGAATGCTAGTTTACACAGATGTTGATAAATGTGGTGTTCTTTGACACAGAGTTTTGAGTTGAAATCGTGCTTGATAATAGACAATCTAGTTATTCATATCGGATTTGGGTACATTGCTTCGGAAACGTGTAAGAACCAAGAAATGTAGACGATTTCACAGATGTGTATTCTCAACGATAAACGATTCAATCGTGTGTGTAAGATAACGCACAACCTTGTATTATAATGGAACCCGGAATTCTTCTAGAAGTCATCCAAACACAATGAGTTCTTACACAAACAAAGGGTATTCGTACGGACGACAGATGTCCGACACACAGTTCTATAACAACAGAAGAAAAGTTGATATAAATGACGAAGGACGTGGTCAAAGAACCGCCTCACATTCCGCGTCAGTCAAGGAAAATCGCAATGGCTCCTCGAGAAATCGTTACGATGTCAATTGCCCATCACCTGGATATAATCATTCAAGACGGTTGCAAAATGATTTTTACTCAACAGGGATTGATCATCGAAGTTCCAATGGAATTAATGGTCCGGGAATTAACGTCTTAAACAAACGTTCTGAAAATGTAGTTCGTTTTCACAAGGATGTTGTTACTGACGTTCAGGAAATGTTTACAAATAAGATTCATGTGGATGATATAGAATCGAACTACTCCGGACGATCTGCTGAACACATTGGTGACGCTAATGAAATGGTAGATTTACAAAGTACTTCATATGACCAGCGAGAAAGAGCACTTTCATTCGACGAGGTTCGACAATCAAGTGAACACAACAGGGCAATAATCAAACCCGTTGGACATCGCAAGGAATCCAAAAGGACAAAGGAGACTAAATTCTGTAACGGAAAAAAAGATATACCCGTTACAAGCAATGGCTATAGCATAAATGCGGGGTGTGACAATCAAGGGAATGGTGGTCATTATTCAAACAATAAACATATCGTTCAAAATGAGCCTGTCGCCAATGTCCGGAACGTTGAAGAAGATCGTAAAAGACAACATTCTTCTAAGAGAAGAGGGCATTCGTCGAAAAGTCTGCCAAATTCGTCCAAGAACGATAACCGCTCTAAAACCAAAACTGCTCTTCACAAAACTCGTTCTTCAAGCTCAACAGAGTCTAGTCAAAATGGTAAAATTAAACATGACAATGGCTTTATTTCTAAAGACATGAAGTTGTGCCTCACAAAGACAGATAGTAATAGTTCATCAACGCGAAAATCTACCAAAAGTCACTCTGATCAGGTCGAGTTGAAGCTACAATTCGAGAATAAAGGGGAATTGGCAAGAAAGAAGAGACGGAAATCATGCTGTGTGATATTGTCACTTATTACCACCATTTTCGTTGTTGTGGCTATGGTGTTGGGGGCAGTCCTCTTTATACAAAGCAAAGGGACACAAAAAGGTAAGCATTATCCATATTTCATCGTTCTATGGTTATACGTCCATTGCTTGACCCTTAGAATGCTGGGTAATTTTCCAAATAAATATTTTTGTGTCGTCTGCTTTCCCAAACCAAAAATATCTGCTTAATTTTGATGAGGAAAGCCACTCAGAGTAGCAAGCAGGTTAGATCGCAGGCCAGCAGCCAATTTACTTGGCGGCTGGTCTGGATTTTACCTGTTTACATAAGCATGGAGTCGGTTCCAGCGCTATAAGGGTTAAACATCTAACAACATATACGTTGATGCCAGGGCTTGTATTTCTGGTATCCATTATCAATTAATGATTATGTACTTGAAGCGTTGGTCACTTTTCTGGGCATGTTCAATTCTAATTCTATATTTAGGTGTATAACCTTTTATTCTTATATGTGTTGTTATGTAGACAGCTAAACGCGTAACAGTCTTGTTGAAGGGGTTTGTGATATAATAGTCCGATTATTTATCATCTTCAATCATTACTCTCGGGGGATATTGATGGAATGGTTTTCAAGAATGAACAAGTAGATAACAAGTAACATTTAAGCATAGTGTAAACTTAATATTTCTCGCTTATAAATTCTGATTATGCTTCTTTTACATCGATCGATTTGGAGAGGTATACAGTATTCCGCATGTAAATGCTCGACTTGATAGCGCCCTGGGTTAGATAGTATGTGCCAGGATTGACACAGATGTGTTTTATATGAATTTCTAACAGAAATGGTCTGAAGCCAATCACCACCGGAAACTTTGCCTTAAGAACAAAGGAAGTAGGAAAATATTTGCAAATATGAAAACAACTCAGAATGAAATAAAAACGTTATCATATAATAAACGACAACAATTATTAATTGTCCTCTTTTTTCTTATTTTTTACAGATTCTCTTGACAGGCAACGCGTGTACGGTAAGCCCTTTATAGCATATCACACCGGCTTGACTGACAGTCAGTGGTTTTTGATAAGTCTAACAAATGACTTTATGTTTAATGTTTACGGTTCGCGGGGTTGCAGCGTGTCCCGGTCACTCAAACGCCGAATGTATCTGTCATAAATCGTCTATACAATCAAAATATGAATTCTACGTCCCAAAGAAGATCTACTGCGTTAGATAAGAATGCAAGGACCATGTCATGTTTCTTCTTCACTTCTTCATCAGAACCAATTTCCCACAGAGTATGGTTAAAAGAAACTCTATAACAAATCAGACACTTGGTGACAAGACTATAATTGAAAAGTGTCTCTTTCGATAAACCATTTTGTCTTACTGTGAAGTCTTGCTTTTTTCGGACAAGCATTTTTCCTTTTGGTGAGATAGACTACAACGCATGGGCCATCAATACCGGTCATACATTGACAAAGGCATTCGCTAGTGCCAAAACAATCTTTATGATATCAATGAAGGTATCGACGGTGTTTATTAAACGTTGTTATAGAGTTCCGTTATGTTGATGACAAGATAAACACATCGCAAAAACCAAATATATAGAAAGGTGGAATACACGGAGGGTGTTATGAACCCAAATCATGTAGCCAGAGACACGCGTTACAATATTTCAAGACGACCTCATTTTGACAAAGCCCCATTCGACAAACAGGTAACTGTTTATGGTCGAAAAATACGATCTCTCGCGCCGTCGACGTTAATTATAACCACAACCTGTCAATCGTGTTGGACATGAAATACTCGTAGTTAACACTAGGGCATAGTATACTGTAATGTCGTAAATGATGTTTTTGTCAACCAGTAATTAAAGAACACGACTTTACGAGGGTTCAGTGCAAGACTATAGTAAGGTCTTCATGTATGTGAAGCACTTACTATAGTCGTGCATTGAACCCTCGTTAAGATGTTTACTCCGTCCCAGCTTCTTCCATTTCTATATAACTTGGTTGACATTTTCGATAGTCACGAGATTCGTCTAGCTTGTTGTTTAAAGTAAGAGTGGGGTTTAGAAGAGCGTACCATTTGAGTAAGATTTATTGAATTAATTTGAATGTTGATTATCCTCCCGTGATAGGGCATACACTGTACACGTAACAATCAGTGTTCGCACAAAATGCCGACTGAAGACGAAATGTGGAGAGGTATTCGAACCTACGACTCGCATGCCTTCAAATCGACTCTATCGATGATCACTTTACTCCGCGGAAATTAACCTGACCAAGTTTTTCGTCCGTTCTTTGTGACCGGTGTTAACGGGTTTGCAAACAATAGATGGTTCAAATGTATCTTTTACCGAGACGCAGTGGTGTAATTAATTACCTTAACGAAAGTAATGGTTCGTTGAATCATTGATGTATATGCCTTTGTGTGTGTGTTTACAAGATCGGAGTTTTTCTGAGGGCAGATATATTTATACTCACGGCGGCAACTGTTTCTCAATCTCCTTGCACACCCTTTGTATTCTTGCCTTCATCGAGATGGATTCGATGCCAGAACTGTATGCGTATCCAGAGACAAATGACTACTTTCCAGCGTAGGCCGTTCAGCGTGCTAGCATGTGCACAATACTAGCATGGGATATTTATTTAGTTGTTAATAGAATGTGCACACTACTCGCACAATAAACATTTATTTTGTTGCAGTAAATAGCATGTGCATATTACTAGGACATCATATCTTTATTGTGTTGTACTGAATAGTATGTGCACACTACTCGCACAATATACATTTATTTTGTAGCAGTAAATAGCATGTAAACACTACTAGGACATCATATCTTTATTGTGTTGTACTGAATAGAATGTGCACACTACTCGCACAATATACATTTCTTTTGTTGCAGTAAATAGCATGTGCACATTATCTTTATTGTGTTGTACTGAATAGAATGTGCACACTACTCGCACAATATACATTTCTTTTGTTGCAGTAAATAGCATGTGCACATTACTAGGACATCATATCTTTATTGTGTTGTACTGAATAGAATGTGCACACTACTCGCACAATATACATTTATTTTGTTGCAGTAAATAGCATGTGTACATTACTAGGAAATCATATCTTTATTGTGCTGTACTGAATAAAATGTGCACACTACTCGCACAATATACATTTATTTTGTTGCAGTAAATAGCATGTGCACATTACTAGGACATCATATCTTTATCTTGTTGTACTGAATAGAATATTCACAATACGAGCACAAAACACATTTATTTTGTTGTAGTACGTAGCATGTGCACAATACGAGCACAAACTACATTTTTTTGTGGTAGTACATAACATGTGCACACTACTAACCAATCATATATTTGTTTTGTTGTCGTAAATAGAAAGAACACAATACCAGCACATCACATATTTATTTTGTTGTGTAAAATAGAGTGTGCACAATACTAGTATAACACACATTTAATATGGTATGGTAAATAGAAAGTACACAATACTAGTATTAAACAAATTCATTTGGTTCTTCTCGTATTGACGTTTAAAAGTGCATAAGTCATGCATCACGCAAATTCACCTTCTTGTGTGACATTATTTATGATAATTGTACTTCTTCTTGCTGTGTTCAACATTATCGCTTGACTGTATCATCGTCTCCACCTTTCAATATAAATTGAATTTTTTATTCAGTATGGACATAGTGTTTCAATAGAGAGAAATATCTTTGGATAGACCGATTGTTTCTACATTTTCGAGGTTGTTATTATCCATAATTTACGCAGATGTTTTGAGAAAACTTCTAATTAAGTACTCGCAATAAATTCATGTCAAAATATATTACAAAATCACCGACCGGAAAACATATGGCACGTATCATGATGGAGTTGACGTTAAAATAGTAAAGAGAAGCTTTACGCTGTATATGAACAATGTTTACACAGTGAAGAGAAATCCAGCCAAAACTACAACTTATGGCAAACAATAGCCCGGACTAAAAAGATGATATCAGTTTTGAGATACATGACAAGTGAATAATGATATTCCGACATCAAGTAATTCTTCATTTGGCCTTTTCATAAGACTGTTCTGAAAAAAAAACGGGGTTTATTTTTACATATTGTCTTCTATAATTGTGTTAAATTTAAATTGGTCTTTTCATGTCAAAGTCACAGTAGTGTTTTTGAGAACTGTAAAATTAATAAACTTAATGGCATAATTGGTATCCTTTGTGTTTGTGAGAAAGGTATACCTCTTGAGACATTTGGGGAACATGCTCCATTAATTGGATTCAACGCTGTGTAAAACTTATAACCTCATTTATGATGTTTCTACCACATGAGTCTTCATAAACACTGTGACAAAAGGATACATAGCTCCAGATGGGAATGTATCCTGCTGTTCAGGTGTCGATTTGTACCTAATATCATAGAGAAAACGCATGTTTGTCACGTTATGTATTGTATGCTGTTTAGACCATTTATGAATTCCTCCACGAGGGCACGATATGCATAATATACAATCCTATGGGACACTTGCTGTTTCCTGGCTCCGCATGCAAAGCCATCTATCTACTTATTTGTAGAGAACCAGTTTCTGTGAGTACAAGACATAAATCAGCGGAGAGTAACATACAGTAAAAATACTTCTGAACTTTTTCCTATACATGTATATTGATATACTTTCGCAATTTGCAAACATTGGAGCAGTTTCCTTTATAATACTGTGAAATGCAATATTGCAATATTAATAATATACACACAGTGTTTTCGCACTAAGCAGGCATAGAACAGATCCTTGTATAATATTGCAATATTCAATACTTTATCATATGGTGTACATATTTCAGACATGGTCAATGTTCACGTGCGATTTCGAGTTCTAAATCGGAAATACAACTCCATGTTCCAAAACAACTCCAGCCCTCAATTCAACACGTTCTCCGTCCAACTTTGCAATGAGGTGAGCGTCCATTTGTTTCCCATTTTGGTTCATATTGTCCTTTTTGTTTCATATTGTCCTTTTTGTTTTATCAGCCAAAAAAGGTTCTATATGCCATCGTTAACTTATGTCAAAATCCATTTAGGAGACTATTCAATAATTAGGTGGCTTAGAAATCGTTGAAGAAAGTTTCCATGCGCAACTGCTCTCTTATAGAGCTTGTTCATCAAACACTGCTTCTTTGAGGATACGTTTAATTCAATGAGGCCCTTTTTCTACAGTGTGTGTAGTTCTGTTTAAACAGAGGTTATGACTTAGAAGGAATGTCATTTAGCCCTCAGATATATATTTATTTAGACTGGTCCAGCTTTGGAAATATCAGCTGACGACACCATTTCCTCATCATAGTGGGCTTTATCCATTCAGAGTAATTCATTCTTGTGAAGCAATTGCTTCTGAAGACTTTCAGTATAGCTTCTGAAGACTTTCAGTATATGAACTTCGTAAGGATCTGCGACCTTTTAAGGCGTTGTAATTGAAAAAAGCAATATATGTCAACAAGAGAATCGTTCTGTTTTCTTAAGAATAAAGTTGCAAAATTGGTTAACGATATCTTAAGATGTGTGCGAAACGTGGGCAGAGGGCTCTCATAAAACATAAAAACATCTCATTTTAATATTCCTATTAATTAATTTCACACTTTTGAATTAAATGTCAGATTAATTAATGGAAATGACATTTTTGTGTAACGCTACGCATGTATGGAGGATCTTAACCACTGGGTAATTTCCTAGAAATAGGTTTTTGTGTCGTCTGCTTTCCAAAACCTTCACCATCTGCTTTATTTTGTTGAAAAAAGATACGCAGGGTAGCAAACAGGTAAGATCACAAGCCAGTCTCCAATTTACTTGGCGGCTGGCCTGGCTCTAACCTGTTTGCTTAAGCATGATATCGGTTCGAGCACTATAAGGGTTAAAGCATGTATTGGCCAAAACAAAAGGTTTATTTTGAAACAATTATTATAAATAAAGACATGTTGGTTGTATGGCACATTTCTGTTCGAGCGATTTTAGCACAGCCAGTAGAAAAACA
The DNA here is from genome assembly GCA_947846245.1 of Cerastoderma edule. NCBI lineage: Eukaryota > Metazoa > Mollusca > Bivalvia > Cardiida > Cardiidae > Cerastoderma > Cerastoderma edule. Next base: position 18,904,869 of record OX401419.1, read on the forward strand.
CAAAGGGACCGTAGGTTTGATTGCTGACAAACTGATATGGTTTTATCAAAGAGACTGGGCCTTCCGTGACCTCGTGGTTAGAATACTGACAGTCACACCACAAAAAGCCCCTCCATGTTACCTCAAATGACAGTTTTCCTCAATTTGAATTTTCATTTGAGGTAGTGTCCAGGTTGAATAACACATCGGAACCTTGCGGGTAGTTAACTGCATCCAGTTATAACTATAACTATAACTATATTTTATTGCATAATAAACATAACATGTTATATAGCAATACAAAAGTGTACATGACAAAAATAAACTTGGATCAGCAGGAGAGCTCATGATGTTAAAGTGCTTATTCAAATACATAGATAAAAAGATATAGATTGATAATTTATTATGGTAAAAAGGCTTCATGCCCACAAGTACAGACATACATCATTTAAATTACAAAAACAAGTCAATAGCAAGGTAGGCCAAACATAACATATTCTTAGTCGTTCATTCCTAAGACAATGTTTGTTATAATTGTTATAATTAGCCAGACATTGCAAAATAACTGTAAATATGATAACCCGATGTACAAACCCAAAAGACTTAACAAAGAAACTGTCCTTCAGGAAAAAAGTTAGGCTTGTCGTGATAAGGAAGTATGCACCCGAACCGATTGTGACAAATTGAAAGCATCCCCGGACGAAAGAATGACAGGAAAAATAGTTTTCTTTATGATACCAGGGAGTGTCCTTTGTGTCAAAGGGATGAATTGTGCATTAAGAACAATCTATTATTTTGTTACAATGGTTTTTAATCCCAGCAGATTTAAAATGAAGGGGTATTTTGAGATAAAGGATAACTGAAATGCATTTTTTTTTGTGATTAGATGAACTTCTTGAAGTAAATGTAGACTATATAATCATGCCTTTAAAAATCAAATTATTTTGAATTGCTTTTTAATTAATCAAATTGTCATAACTTTTTACATACAATTAAAGTTTGTACCAAATGACCTTCATAAATGTGTCAGACCTTCCAACGTAACATCATCTCCCGAAATTTCGAACAGACAGACAAATGTTTCACGTCTCTGCTAGTTATTTCGTGCAAGCTTATTTGAATCCCTTGGGTATTTGAACTAAAATAGACACATGTAAACTAATATAGACACAGTCTTTTTGGCATACAAATCTATTGTTAAGTCAATATCAAAAGGACTATTGAACGTGGATGAAACAGACTTTTCGATAGCATTTCAAATGCTACCGAAAGGTGATGTGAAAACCATCGTTATCGTTGTATTGCTCTAGAATAAATTGTTTAGTGTTTTACTAGTACCATGATAAAATATGCCACGAGCATGTATAGGGATACAGGCTCTCGGGATGTTACTGGATGGGATGTACTGTTGAAGACGTCAATAAACTTATATATACAAACCAAATTAGTTAAGTGATTGTTTCTTAATGGGTTATTGTCTGTTTCAGGTCGACGTTATCTATATGACAAGTCATGTGTCACACCACTACTATGGGTGTAAAGTAAGAAGTCTCAGGTAATCCAATGGTATAAGGCATACGAGCAGCAAATGCATGGTGCCCCTCCCCCTATTGGTTATGCATCGGAATAGTTTTCTTTCGTTGCAATTGAGCTATACTTTGATAAGTTACATGCATGTAATTTAAAGTTAGGACAGTGCGAAAAATATAAGAAACACAATCTAAGTTGCTACATTTTATAAAAAGGAGATAAGTAGAAGGATTAAAAGGAGAGGTTTTGCATCAAGTTTTTTATCGCCAAGGGTTTGGATGCCAATGGGTTTACGTTAACACTAGAGACAATCACGATTTGATAATAAAATCAAAACCAGATGGCACACGCACAGAAACTTCCTTAGATAGAGGAACAATCAGATTTAGGGACATCGTAGCAATAACGATAGGCGTTGGACTATATCGAAAAACCATTTTATTGGCAAGTAAACTAAACCATTTGTTAAAGACGTCTGCTCAGCTATAGCTAGGTTCATCCTGTTTGTCTATAAGACGTGTTGTGCCCTCAAAGATGTTATCTTAACTAAAACATTTCATTGATCGATTAAGTAATTTCCTTTTTGTCTGTTTGTATCACGGTTTTGAGGCCGTATACTTTAGATATGACAAAGGCTCGTATAGATTTCACGATACATATTCGGTATTTCAGGGCTGGGAGTGTGCGAGTGTATTATGTTTCTCCATTCTTGGCCACAACCGACACATCCAATACAACGCTACACCGAGAGATATTGCTAAACAATCCCACCACCGTAATTTCACAGGCACATCCGGTCAATACAACATTCCTAGGCGACTTCCTCATAGATGTAAATAGTATAGAAATCGCAATTGAAATGTTCCAGACAACAAAACTACCTCAGAAACCTTTGATGCCGTTCATAAGGGGTGAGTCATAGATATTCATTTTTGGAAGAAATCCATAAAGTCTTTGGTAAACTTAGCTTCTAGCAGAATGGGTTCTAACCAGTTGTCACGGATATAATAATATATATTCCTAATAGGAAATAGATACTTGAAGAATTCTTGTTTCAATTATAGCCAATGAATAATTTGACAACAAGAACCTATTCTTCTCGTTGCAAACTATGAACTTTCCTTTATTTTGTTTCTAATTTTCACAGTCAATGAACGTGATTAGAAAACAGAAATAATGTAAACCATTGCATGTTAGTACAACGGAACTTTGTGTTAACCAAACCACAATTTGGTTTGTATTTATACATTTATTAAAGACAAGTTAGCTGTCTTACCCTTCATATATAAACCAATCAAATCTTTTTGAAAAAAAGGAAAATAAACCCCACAAACAAACAAACAAACAAACTCAATATAATCTGAATAGATGCGACGAAAATCGATTGAATTGCTATGTTTCGCACATAGAGTATAGATAAGGATGATATAATACAACGTACATAAACTACGCATAACGAAATTTAATTATGAATTATTTTCCGACAAACAGTGACATCAACGCAGAGTATTCAACATGAGTATGGCAAATCGACGCCTTTATCAAGACAAACCACACAATCATTATTAGATAAAGACATAGCTACAACAGCACCCGTCAAGTTGGCTTCTACAAATGTATCAAAGTCTACAACTCCTAAAACTGGGGAACCGCTTTGTAAGTTAATTTAGTTCATGAATTGCTTAGGGTCATTGCAATTATTCTTGATCATTTATATCTATTTCAAAAGCTTTTTGTACCACTGCTCAATTATTTATTACTTTAAAAGGTTACCATATTCTACCTGAACGTTCATATTAACTTCAAAAGATTGTCAAACTTCAACTTCATCATTCATATCAGTTTCAAAATATTGTCGTACTTTACGTGGTCATTTATTCATACAACTTCGATCTTTTTCAGACTTTTATATATTAATTCCTTCCGCCATATTTTGAGCATCAATTTGCTGCCAATATAGTAATCACCCAAGCTTACAAGAAGCTATTGTAATTATGCTGTTCGAATGTACTTGTTTATCATAAATTTGATTTTTAACAAACAAACACTATTTGTCAACAGTCCTGTATGTGGTTTTGCGACTCGTCCTTACCTGAACTATTCGCAACAGATTAATGTAGGTTATTTCTGTGATATGTGATACTGATAACACATTATTATCAAAAGGATCTTAAAACGCTTTGACAAAATGTTGAGCAACCCATTACTTGAATTTTGCCGCCACTATTCTAAACAATTGCATTTTTACAAACAGCGACGGCTGGCACAGGTACTTCGACATTGGCAACATTAGTAAACACAGATGATTGGCCAATTGAGGCGACTACAGACAGCAACATACATTATGATCAATCAACCAGCTATTCAACCATCACTGACCTTGGTCACAGCACTACTAATTATTCAGGGACAGACATTGACACGCCAATAGATATCGGAACCACTAAGCCAGTGGTAAACGAGACATCGCTAAATAAAACATGTATGTAAAATACTCACGTTATGAATTATCATACAAAATTGCTCTTCTGATCGAAAAGTGTTTCGCCCCTGAATTACTAAGTGAATCAATGTCATTGACATATCTCTTAAAAACATGCAAGTTCAGATGTTCTAAAGTATTTTTCTGCATTCGTTTCCAATGCATCTATATATGTATGTTTTGATATTCTCATGAAAGATGGCTATATGGATTGATGTTCATTCCCACGGATAACTTCTATGAATATGATTTTATCTATCGTAACTAGTCGGGCATGTCCGTTATCAGAGAATAACGCCTCGCATATAGCTACGTGATTAACAGTCATGTGGTAGATTGTAGGTGTCAGGAGTACGGGTCTGTGATTAAAGATTGCTTGCAATGAATCGTCTATATACACTCGGTACGAACGTGATGCACGGTTTGTGTACCCCAAATGTGTGTACCCGAGGAACAGTTCTTCAGTAATTTATACAAGATAACATAGCTAAGCGTTGCGTGTTTATACTCAACACTTTGAATAATAATCATAAAACTTTCCCGCTGTGGGAAAAGAAAACTAAATAGCAAATTGGCTGACATTTGAAATATCAAGATATCTATTTGATAGCGTAGGTATGCAGCAACAATAAAAGGCAATGAGTAAACGTTTTTGATTAATTCTTTAGAGTTTTATATAAACGCTTTTGATATGCTTGATTAACGCAATGACGTAACAGTTTGAATGACTCCAACATAATCATAATTTATTGAATGTTCCAATAATTCATCCACAAGCAAGGACAGGAAGAAGTGAATTAAAATCATAACACAGTGTTGAGTGAATTAGGACATTTATTGCAAAATGTCATAACAAATATTACACTTCTTAAGAGTGCTACCTCAGAACAAAATCGTATTCACTTCTAAGAGTGTTGTAAAGACATCTCAACTTAATTTACACTTCTACTGACTGGGTGGCCAAACAAACCGCCACCTCAAGTAAAACATACAAAGATCAATTAACATTAAGCTGTTCTAACTAAGAGTTCTACCTAGGATTAGCAGACTCAACCTCAATGAAGGAGGATGGAATGGGAGGAGGTGGTATATTATTTAGCTATGTAGAAATTTGCTTGATTATTCTACGCAGTTAACCAAAGAAGGAAGATTGTGGTTTGCTAAATGCCGCATTGTCAAATTTATAGAAAAGAATACCGATGGCGACATGTGCATCGATGGTACTTAAACATACAAAGTCTGGAATTGTTTGCCTTCCACAGTATAACATTCTACCGAGTTATGCCATAATTCCACGGTTTAGCCATTGGTTTAGAAATGAATGCCGTGTTGTTTACTAAGTTAACTTCTTGGCTGGTATAGGTTTTCTGATCAAATTTCCTGTTTTATAAGATATGTTTTCAACGGCGCTCGAATCGATCACGTCTTTCTTTTATTTTCGCTATTAACTGTTTTGCTATATTTCAGCAATATCTGCGAGAGGTGACAGTGTCTTCCTGATGAAGCAATCTGCCAGAGTTGAATGTATTGTCAACAATTCAAACACTCTTACGTCGTTGATTGTTCAACATCGCGACTTCTGGGGGAACGATGTTGTGCTTATAGATGTTTCAACAGCAAAACTTAATTCGCAGAAGGACCTTTCGGACACATTGTCAGCAAAAAAGACATTGTCTGTTATGTTTCGTCCGGATTCAATTAAGATACATGTGGATTTTATGGAGGTTAATTGTGATGACGTAGGTGTTTATACGTGTGTTGTTAAGACTAGAACTGGCGAAGAACTTCGCGCTGACAGTGTTTTGAATGGAACTGGTAAGTAGTGTTATTGGTTGTTGTTATAATAATTTCCACTCGTGTCTTTTTTTATTTGTAATATCTATCATAAATATCATCTTACTCTATCATAAATTTATCATTGATAGCAGATACTATTGATTTTATTATAAGTATTGTATTATTAAGTAACACTTTTTCAAAACTGCTTTTCAGCTTCTTACGAAACTAAACAGTAGAGTTCTTTAGGAAATGCTTGTCTGAACGGCTTATACCACTACGATCAGTCAAACTAGATGATCACTTTGGGTGGATTCTATTCACATCGCACATTTATGTAAACTTTCAGAACTAATTTCATCTAAATACAAAAGTAGTATTTTAAGTTAACCCAATCATTTCATACTTTCGAAGTTTGGATAAACTATTTATGTCAATGTCTTGTAATGGCTGTGGATTGATTGTTCTAAAGACATGTGAATATTACAGCTGAACCGGGTATGCCTCAACTATCCGTACCAATTGCCTTGATAGAAAATACAGAAATTAAGCAGCCAATTATGTGCACGGCCGATGTGGGTTTTCCAAATGGCGAGCTTCAGTGGATGGTAAAACCAAAGGGTGAGTGTGATAGACTTTGACTTAAGGTTACATTCAACTTTGTAACGAAGAACGACAACAGTATACTCACTATTGTGTGGTTTCGATGTTGCACATGTAATTAAAGGTGCTTGATATGGTGGGCGTCTAACGAATTTCATTCTGAAACCTTGATTTTTCGTTTTTTCGAAAATCGTCCGCTGATATCGCATTTCCTTGCTGTATTTGCCCTTTCGCTCATAGGTAGGTAATGACATATATCAAAGAGACTCATCTTTTTACACAGTATTTTTCCAACAATCAAAGTAACACATGCTAGTTAATAAAAATGCATAAAGAACCGTTAAAACATTTAAAAGAGTGTGATTGTTTGAAAGGATATAAAGGCTAATTATAATCAAATTATGATAGATTAGCATTCTTAAACTCTATTGTTAATATAAAGTTACCCCTTAGTCATCAATTACCATCCATTAAGGAGGATTGAAATACTCGCTTTGTTAAGAATGAATGGCTTTATGCGTTTTTACTGTAATTGACTTATGATGACCCCCGAGATATAGATATAGCAAAGTTATATCGATCAGTGTTTAGGCTACATAATTCATAACATCGCCCATTGTAACTTTAGCTGCAACTGCAAAGACAATCATTGTTTGTATTATATAAAGACTAACTGTTAACGCGATCTCTGGTTCTAATATACTTCTTGACTCAGCCTAAATTGGTTAAATAATGGTTAAAACAAATGCATACATATCCCATCTGATATACACCACAATCACAACAAATATCAAATTTTGCACAAAGACCAAAAAAAGAAATGCTTATGATAACAATGGCTTCTATCAAAGACATGAATTCGTATAACGAAGGATGCCAAATCCAAGGAATCCTGTAAATTGTCATCAAGACCTTACTAAGGAAAAGGTAGAAAACGACATTTGACCTCAAACAAATAAACAACTTTTCCGCTCCAGGTTCAGACGAGTTTTTCGAGTTTCCAGGGCATTTGACCAGCCAATCGGGTCGCTGTAAGAACTTTGTGACCAATTCGCTGATCTATACGCCAACCAAAGACGGCAATGGAACGTTGTTAAAGTGTGAAGTTGTCAATAAGCATGTGCCCCACCCACCTGATCTCACCGCTGTCACTGACCTATACATTCTCCCAGGTATCACTTCACTGCAATCAACACCTCCTCCATCCCAAGCTTAGATTCTTTGTCAAAATATAGAAAGAACATGTCTCCTTTAAAAGGATGAACATTGCATTAAGCAAAAGAAATGAATCCTAATATAAACTATTTCGACATTGGTCAATGAAAGTTAACTATGTTTTTTGCATATTTTACATTAAATGATGGAAAAGGAACTTGTTTCCCTTTATCTCTAATGAAGCAGATCGTTTGGTATTTATACACACGAATGATTGCAATACGAAATAAATCTTTCTGATTTATTTCGTTTCTCGAATTGAGTTCACTCGATCTTGGTTAAACCATATTTTCCTTTTGCAATGCAAATAAAGTAAAAACATATTCTATTTGGCATGTTTATTTTCAGAGAACATGTGTGACGGAGTCCTAATCAACCGAACAATCCGACATCCCTTTACGTGCATGAAATACATACGTTGCCTTGGTAATAGTTTTGAAGTAAAGGAATGCGTGAACAAAATGTGTTATGACGAAGAATCCGCTAGATGTGGCCAGACAAGTAAGATATTTAATTCCATACGGGTCATTAACACAAATGCGGTATCAGTCATACTATTACCTCGTCTGCTATACGCCTAATGAGTGTATACAGTATTGTACGCATATCTGAAACAACAGTACCTTGTTCCTTCAAGAAAAATTGGTAAAATTCAAAAACCTGATGTACATCAAGAACTGTAGCACTCGCTGGGAGAAGAAGCAGAATTTTGAGGGGCAAACCATTTTACACAGTGTTCAACGTTCGGACGACATATTAGAATCTATCGAAATTTGATTCGTTATAATACCACGTGTTATTTCCCAACACATCCTGGTTTAATGACGCACACAAAAGTAATGAAAGCTTTATCGAAATTGTATTCGAAACTAGCAAGACAGAGGTCCTTGCGTGTGAAACGGTAGCCTCAAATAATTTCAAGCTATATTCAAGCATATGTAAATAATTAAAATTATTTGGTCACTCTTGTTTACTTCACTTGTAAAGTGAGCTGATCGACAAATATGAGAAGTCTGTACAAGGCTATCAAACCAATTTTTCTATAGAATGTCACTTAAATGCACTTGATTAAGATGGTTCTTAAAAAGCAGTTTTCTCTCCTTAACCACTGTCTTAAGCATATCTGTCACAACAGTACGTTGTTCTTTGAAGTAAAATTGGTTACTTGCAAAAACCAGATGTACACCAAGAACTGTAGCACTCGCTGGCAGAGGAAGCAGACTTTTGAGTGGCAAGTCATTTTACACAGTGTTCAGCATTCGGTCAACATATTAAAATCTTTTCCTTGTAATGCCACGTGTTATTTCTCAACACATCCTGGTTTGAGTGGCATTTTTTGATTTTACTTAATCAAATTTTCGTTAGAGAGCAAATTTATTCAGCCACTCTTATTTTCTTACAGAGTGATGTGTTCTTTTTATTTACTGGCGTTATTTGTAAAGGTTTCAATAGAGACTAAAGGTTAGGACGCATACACAAGTTATGAAAGCTATATTGAAATTGTATTCGAAACTAATAGGACGAAATTCTTTGCGTAAAAAAACCCAACCCTCAAGTCTTTTCAAGTTATTTTCACGCATATGTAAATAACTTAATTTATTTTGACACTCTTGTTTTCTCCCCTATCAAAGTGAGCTGTCCGACAAATATGTGAAGTCTGTACATGGTTATTAAACCAATTACTCTATAAAATGTCAGTTAAATGCACATGTTTAAGATTGCTCGTAAATAGAAGTTTTCTCTCCTTGACCATTGATGAAAGCTTACAAATAAATTGGTCTATCAAATATATAGATTTCTTCGGACAGTATCGCATACTCTGCAATACTAACATTTGGATTGAAAATAAAATAATGCAATGTTTCAACAAACTAAGTATTGCTGACTTCGAATTTGAGTTGGGATTAGTTTGCCCTCTTCGGAAAATTTAGTAAAATATAGCTACTCAAAGTACACCAAGATCTGTATCGCTCGATGGTAGGTTGAAATAGAATTTAGAGAAACGCACTTTCTGACACATTTCTAAACAATTTTACAAAAGTTTAAACTCTATCAAAATTAACACTCTCTTATGACTGGTTTTGTAATGTCATCGTCCTATGCCGATTGATTTCATGTCGTATTTTATTAATTAGTGTTTGGTTTCTAAACGTTAGGAAAATATCTTTAAGATGGACATAAACCTTTATAGCTTTATGGAGGAAGAATGCTGTCGAAACGAGACTGACAGTGAATGGTCTTTGTAGTTAGAATTCGACCAATAACGTCTTTGTAAAGGTGTTTATGCGCATATCTAAAAACGTAGATTCATTCTGATAATGTTGTTATAAAGCAAAGTGATATGTCAGGCATGTATCTAAAGTATGCGAATGGTTGTCAATCAAACCTTTTATTCTACAAAATGTCATTAAAATGCACACAAAAGTCTCCCTTTACAATAAAACAGTAAGGTCTAATAGAAAGTGAATTGTTTTGACAGATTAAGTTTTACCCCGGGCATTAAAGCATTATCTGCAATACTACCATCTGGTTTGAATAGGAAGTAATGCAATGATTCAACAGATAAAGTATTGCTGACTACGAATTTAAGTCGAGAATCGTTCGTTCTCTTCAGAAAATTGAGTAAAATACGACTACTCAAAGTACACCAAGATCTGTATAGTCGATGGTAGGTTGAAATATCATTTAGAGAAACACATTTATTGACACAGTCTTTTACCGTTTGACAACATTTCATGCTTTATCAAAAGTAACGCTATCTTGTTTTTGGTTTTGTAAAGTCACCTTCCTACGCATATTGGTTTCATGTCGTACTGTTATTCATAAGACTTCTGTTTCTGGACGTTATATAAGAAAAATGATTTTAGGATGCACATGAGCTATAACAGACTGTGGACGAAACTAGAATTGGTCTGACAGCTATAGCTTTTTCCGGACATTCACTCATACCCCGCAGTTTTGAATATATTATATTAATGAAGACATTCAAGAAATTATGTTTCGCTCTTTAAATAAAAGACGGGAATAATTAATCCTCTTTAGAAAGTTGGGCTAAATACAGCTAGCTATTCAGAACACCAAGACCTGTATCGCTCACCTCGATGTAAGGTTAAGACAGAATATGCACATATCTTTTGATATATTCCATCATTTTACAACCTATACAGCTCTTTCAGAATTGAAAATATTTTGTGATTGATTGATAATATTCTACTCAGGCCGGTTTCATGTCTACTTTTAAAATTACTAGTATTGGCTTCTAAACATTATGAAATGGATACTAGTTGAGAACGCACACACGCTGATTACTATGTAAGGACTAGGGCGAAAAAACGAAAAAACAAATGAACGTTGTGTATAAAACGCGACCCTTAAAGTCTTTGTCAAGATTTGTTTTCATTCATATAAACATATGAAAACTTATTAAGACACTCATATCTTCTATAGTAAAGTGGAATATCAAATACACGAAGCATATATCTCTTTTCATGCATTGATCTATACATTTTCGTTTAAATGCACACACAACAGATGGCTCCTATCAGAAATGTTCTACGTAAGATGAGAGAAAACAGCCATCACGGTGGTTAATCAAAACGGCTTCTATGCGTACAATCGGGCCTTGTATTGCTTCTATACATACAGGCACCGGCTTCTATACCGATAAATCGTGTTGACATGTGATGACGATGTGTTAATTTCTTTAATATCTTAGTAGATACGACAAAGTTTCTTGTTTTAATTATCTGAACATGTTATATATATGTTCATTGGTATAAACTGACATTTGAGTTTGACATGTTCCGGTATTCAAAAACAAACCAAAAATATGAAGCAGAAATAAGTGAGAACTCTTCAAAGTTGATTTAAAATACAATATTTCAATCATATTTAAAGGTATCATACTCTTATTGACATTGTTCTGGCAAATATAACGGCACATTAACTGATACTTCTCAATAATTTCGGTTTTTGAATTTTAATAAGTCTTGCACATGGTAAAAATAGAGATATTTCAATGCAACGGATAATATACGTACACGGCACAGGCTAATTAACGATGTAAACGGACAATTTCATATAACCCGTTTCTAATAATTAATTAAATTAAAAAACATGATTTTTTCATTAGAATAGTTTCGACATGAAATATTAGACACATAGTCGAGTCTATTGTATTTTATGATTTACTTACTTGGAAGAGGATCAAGCCCAAAGCGATGAGGGACCATTATTAAAAGTCTGCAACATTAATACCTTGACCACAGATGCCACTTAGAGTTATCTTGTCCGTGACTTTATGTACTACCTTTTCTTGTGTATTGACAAAGTACAATAACAGCATGTATGCTTTTGAAACACAATGCATTCGTTCAGAATTTAACACTTAGACTTTCGTGTCAACAGGTTTAAATCATTTATAGGTATGATCAACATAACTTGGACGTGACAAAAGTGGTCATGACAACTTGAACAAAACGATGTTGGACAATACAATAACAGTAAGAACAAACTCGGGCGATACATCGTTGGGAAAGACATTCACAATAGAAAGTAGAAACAAACTCGGGCGAGACAATATTGAACACTTCAGTGGAAGAGCCGCTTTAAAAGATTGGAATGGACAGTAATTATCGTGGGGGATGAACATGGGTGGGAAACATCTATTCGTCTCTCCTTTTGTTGATATAACCAAAGAGAGACCATCTTATCTTCGTTTTAAAGTATAAAACAAAAGAATGAGGGTTCATATAGAAGCCAGCTATAACTGTTCGTACATTATCCGGTGCCAAAAATTAATGCATTATAAACTATTCGTACATTATCCATAGCCAACCCCGTTGAGGATTTATATATATATATATATATTCTTTTTTCTGATGAACCAAAGAATGAACCATTTTGTTTTTCGTTTCAACCTATAAAATAGAATAAAATGAGAATGGCGGTTCATATAGAAACCGGTGCCATCTGTTCGTACATTAGCCGGTGCCAAAAATTACAGCTTTATAGGTATTTCGTATATTATCCGTAGCCACCCCCGTTGAGAATTGTTATATGTTTCTTTTATTCACAAACATTAAATATGACAATTAAACGTGGCATACATGGATCTTTATTTTTCTGATGGATTACATTTCGTAAAAGAGCATAAGCTCTTATAAATCAGACAAAATACCATATTTTCATCAAAGTGTTTACAATGAGGACTCGCATGAGGCCAACTTGTTTTTTTAGTGTGGATTAAATAAAATGTTATGAGACAAGACAAAATACATACGTTATACAAAACAGTTTATATTGTTCCGTGATACACGTCATTTTAGTAAACTATGTCACCTTTTCTTTATATAATTCTTTTCCCCGGTTCATCTTCATGTCTTTCTTTGTTTACAAATTTAAAGAAACGTGCTTGTACGTTAGGAAGCATGCAACGCAAGAGTATATGCATAGAAGCCGTTTTGATGAACCACCGTGGCCATGTTTAGGAACGAAATTGTCTTGCATTAAAACATAATTGTCGTAATCCATACTCCGTACTAACATTTAATTTGAAAACAGAATAATGCAGAAATTTGACAAATTGATAATTGATGACTTTAAATATTTGACGGGAGTCTTTCGTTCTTTTCAAGAAACTTAGTAAACTACGACTAATCGAAGTATACCAAGAACTGTATCACTCGATGGTCTAGACAGAACTTTGAAGAGCACATATTTTGATATAGTTTTCCACTTTTGACAATACGAAAACGTCTGTTAAAGGTAAAGCTCTTTTGCGTTTGTCTTAATAATGTTATTTTCTTACGCACTTGTTTCATGTTGTATTATTAACTTCTTATGTTTGATTTCTAATCGTTATGTAAGAGATATAAGTTTAGTTAAACATGGACACAACTATGCTAGATATATAGATACTGGGGGCGAAACCTGATGGTCAATTAATGTTATTTATATATAAAACTCGACTCTTACAGTTGTAACCAACTAGTTACCATACATATGTCAGCGTAAACTTATTTTGACACCTTTGTTAACTATCAAAGTCAAATGTCAAATATATCAAGCATGTACTTGTTTTAACGCATTAATCTATACACTGTCATATGGCTCGGACGGGGAATTTTCTATTTAAAGTCAGCTTGAATAAGAAACGAATTTGTCTAACACGTGAAAATAAATTCACGTATAACGATGCTTACTCTACAAAAAACCCATTCGATAGAGAATAATGCGGAAGTTCAAGAAAATAATAACTGTTGTCTTTAAAAATGAGACGAGAGTAGTTCACCCTTTTCTAGAAATTGAGCAAAATACAGCTACTCGAAGTACTCCAAGAACTGTATCACTCGATGGAAGGTTTTGATAGGACTCTAAGTTACACTTCTTTTTACGCAGGCTTCTGCCATCGGACAACGCATAAAATGCTATCAAATTTACCGCTCTTTTGCGATTTGTTTAATTAAGTAGTTTTCCTACACATAGTTGTTCATATAAAACGCGACCTTCACGCCTTAATAAAATGGTGTTATTTTCAGGGCACGGGAAAGAAACAAAAACCTGATTAACTTAACATACACTTTAATGTTCGCTCATGCTTACTATTTATTTACAATAAAGGCTCACTAATGGAATCAGTAATGTCGGGATAAGGCCACGGCAAGGAGAAAAACTTGTTTTTTATTCACTATATAATTGGTGGGAGGATATGTGCATAGAGCACCCAACCTCACCAATTAATCGGTGACGACCGAGTTAAAAGAAGAATATTTTAAATTATTTTTTTAATTTTTCGTGCGATGCAAAAGAAAAATGTCACAAAAATAAAATAGTCGATCGCCCTGATAAGGATTTTCCGCCAAATTGCATCGTTAGATATTGTTTTGTATTTATTTACTTTTTTTTAACCAACAAACAGTTGGCACCAACGAACGATTGGTATATTACAATGTTCTGGCAAGACTAACATGTACCCAGACCAGCAGCCTATAACACCGTACTGGTGTACTTGTATTAAGGACGTTACACAGAAGCTAGCGACACGTTTATCTGACGCCCCCTGTCCGCATTGTATGCTTCAAATGATACCATTACAGACTGTTGATGTCAGATCTTAACCTAGAACCTTGCTTGCCCCAAATCCATTACTTGGATAAGCGGCTTTTACGGGTCCACTTGGACCTTTATTTTTACGGGTCAACTTGGGCCCTTTTTTTACGGGTCCACTTGGACTTTTTTTTAATACGAGTCCTCTTGGACTCTTGTTTTATTTACTAATTCATTACTTGGTGGCCTAAATGAGTATTTACTATGAGACATAGCTTAAGGCAGTGGAGACCTGAACTCAGGAGATGCACTAGGCCCAATAAAACAGAACCCTCCTGCTTTTCGTTGTTATACGCTTTATTATTTGTTTTTTATTATTTGTTTTGTGAGCAACAAGCTTTGATTATAAGCCTTTATTTTTTAAATATTTGTTTTCTCCTTACCGCGACAATACTCCTGTGGAGTAGAACTCTTTGTATTGTGATTTCTAAAACACATGAGCTTTATTAGCCCAATTTATTTTGAAATGAAAGTCATTACATAATTGAGAGAACATAAATAAGGGTTCTTCACAGCTACCACCAGCACGATTAGGTAACCTCCTGCCATGGGGAATGTTGGGACTACCACCACATCTTTGGCCTTTTACTGGCTATGGCTTCCTTCTAATTGTTTGTATGACTGGGTTGGTAGGTATTACTTAACAGCCCATAAGGGCTGGTCAAAGCGGTAGAACCATCGGCATTCCGTAAATCAGTCATTCCGTCAGTCAGGAGAAAATGTGGTTACTACTTAGGCATGAGTAATTTGCTTCTCTGAAGAATTGAATGGCTGGCATATATTAAGTAAACGACTTAAAAGAGGGAACTGTCGAGCTTAGGGAAGGAGGGATCGGTTTTCGAGTAGTTCTGTCTGATACTTAATACGAAAAGACTTGAAAAGACCTAAACGGGTGAAAATTAAGGTTTTATATAGAGAGCCTTGTGACGATCTAATCGTTGATTGGTTAAAAAAATGGCTGCCAGAAATAGATATTGTCTGTTAAAATTGGCTGCCGGAAATGCAATGATCAACAAAATAACAATGAACTTTCCCGAGCCAAAATAAAATCTGTTATTATGAAATGCTTCAAATAACAGTGATTAATACATATGTCTCGCAGTAGATATACTTGTTTGCACATAGTTTTTCAATACATATTTCTTATGTCACTTTACTGCATATGCATGAGATGATCCGTAAGTTAAAAAATGTTTCCTTTAGACCAAAGAATTCCACTTATTTACAAGTCGAATTGGTAAGTTCAGAATTTGAACTTTCCTTTAAACCATGATGAAACAATTGAGGGACAAACCAATTAATCTTTGCTAATATGATACTAGCTACTTTCAGTTGTAATCAAATAAATTACCTTTACATTGCAATGTCAACTGAGAGTAACGCGTACCTTAGAGGAGTCTCTAAATAAATAAAGGTTCTTGTAGAGGTGATTAAACGGGATTTAACCCAAGGAAAATAAACAGCGTTCTTGCTCGATTAGCTTTTATTCATCAACCCACTGCGCATGTACACAAATCAAAGTATCGATGATAATCAGTATATCAAAGTACTAAAGTATCTATAGTGTGTACACTACATCTCTCCTTTTCTTTTTAGAATGTTTTCCTTTTTTAAAAGACTAAAATAATAATGACTAGATCTGTTCTATCCTTTTCAAAATGTTTTCCAAAATCTAAACAATAAATGACTAGAGTTTTTTTTGACTAGACAACTACACATTGACAATAGAAAAACATTCAATTTCTATCCTACAATAAAATCTTTAAACCTAGAAGGCATTTTGGCTGACCTTCTTGGCCTATCATTTTCAAGTTCTAATGGATCTTGAATACTTGTACATTCCTCATGTTCTTCTAAACCACTTTCAGAAGATGGAGGCTCAATCATGCTTTCAATATTTGTATTGTTAGTAGGCGGATCCTTTTCTACAAACTTCTTGACAAAAGTAGAATTTCTCTTCATACCATTGTCCAGAAGAATAGAATTGCCATTCCTTTCTACAACAGTTCTCAAATCTTTACCAAAATTTGTACTCATTTTGTTCTCTTTCTGCTGTTTAACCAATACAGTATCTCCTACTCTTATCTCGCATTCTTTCGCCGTTCTTTTCTTGTCCGAATACTCTTTCCCCTTTGCTTTTTGCTCATTATCTCGGTCTCTGACTTTGAAATCATTCAGACAATAATGATTTAAGTTAGGAAGTTTGTTTCAGACTTGCCTCCATACAGCAATTCAGCTGGGCTCACCCCAGTAACACTATGCGGAGTGCTACGGTACATACAAAGATAAGTATCAAGTTCCTTTTTCCAAGATTTTCCCTCCACTTGAGCTATTCTTAACCTTTTCATAATTGACCTATTCTGGCGTTCCACCTGCCCATTGGCTTGAGGCCAAAGAGGTGTACTTTTACGGTGTTCTATCCCCAAGTCTTTGCAAAAATCTCCAAACATTTCACTTATAAATTGAGGGCCATTGTCAGTTTGAAGAGATTCTGGTAACCCATGTGAGGTGAAAAACTTACCAACATTGCAATTATTTTCTCAGAAGTGGTCGTTTTAGTTATTTCAGCCTCTATCCAGCGACTGTAAGAGTCCACCACTACGAAAATACTGTCTCCTGATGGCAACGGTCCCAAAAGGTCAGCTGCAATATGTTGCCAAGGAGATTTAGGAAAATCATGCCTTATCATCGGCTCAGGATGATCATTTTGACTAACTAGTTGACACCCATAACATTCCCTGCATGTTTTTTCCACGACTTTACCTATACCTGGCCACCAAACCTTACTCCTAACCCTTTGCTTCATTGAAACTATACCCGGGTGACCCTCATGAGCAATTTCCAAAACCTGTTTTCTCAAAGATTGTGGGATAACCAGCCTTGTGTCCCTTAACACAACTTTTCCAATTGCACAAAGTTCGGATTTAACCGGCAAATACTCTTTATAGGGCAATTTATACCAATGACCTGTGAGTAAACATTCCCTAATTTGACCTAATTCTTCATCAACCTCGGATTCCCGTTCCACTTCCTTAATGGTCATTGCTTTAGGGGTCGATTCCCTTGCAATGAATCTTATATATTCATAATCCGAGTTAGATTCTTTTTTCTCATCCCCAGATTTGTTCAACAATCTCGACAAAGCATCGGCTATGTTCTTGGGTCCTGGAATATACTTAACCTTATACGTATAGGGTTGTAACCGAAGAACCCATCGTTCGATACGCGCAGACGGTTTTGACTTCGGAGCATATATATACTCCAATGGTTTGTGGTCTGTCCACAACTCAAATTCCAACCCAAGAAGATAAATATTGAACCTTTCACATGCCCATACTATTGCTAACGCTTCCTTTTCGGTTTGACTGTATCTACATTCTACATCGCTAAGAGTCTTGCTTGCATAACAGATAACTCTATTTTCCCCATTACTTTCCTGGACCAAAACAGCCCCTAGTCCCACTGGACTTGCATCGCAGATTACCTTTGTTTTCGCATGTTTATCAAAATAACCAAGGGTATTAATCTTGGCTAAATTTTGCTTTAAGGCCTCAAATGACTCTTGTTCCTTTTTACCCCAGACAAAATTACAATTTTTCTTGGTTAGAGCCCTGAGTGGTGCTGAAATTGTTGCCAAATCCGGAATAAACTTCCCACTATAATTTACCAGACCTAAAAAACTTCTTACTTCTGTAGCAGTGGTAGGTGCACATGCTTCGAGAACTGCTTTTACCTTAATTTCAGACGGACCCACTCCTCTCTCAGACAGTACATGACCCATGAATACAATCTCATTCATTCCAAAATTGCATTTATTAACATTGAGAGTTAAGCCTGACTCACTCAAAACTTTCACTACCTCTCTAAACCTTACATCATGTTCCTCTTTGCTAACACCATGCACTATTACATCATCCATAATATGCTGTACTCCTTCGCAGTTGGACAGAACCTGGCCTATGACTCTTTGAAACATTTCTGGAGCACAATTGACACCAAACATAAGGCGTTTGTACCTGTACAAACCATTATGAGTGACAAATGTGGTTATCTCCCTGGATTGCTCTGACAGTTCAATCTGGTGATAGGCCCATTTTATGTCCATCTTGCTAAACATTTTACTATGTGTAACTTGTTGCAAAATTTCATCTACTGTCGGGATTGGAAACCTTTCTCTTTTGATAGAGGTGTTCGCTCTTCGCATATCCACGCAAAGTCGAACATCGACATCACCCTTAGGAATTACTACTACTGGAGACACCCATGGTGTAGGTCCTGTTACCTTTTCAATGATATCAAGTTTCTCCAACTCCGACAGCTTATCTGACAATTTATCCCGTAAAGAGAAGGGAATACGCCTCAGAGACTGTGCTACTGGTTCCACATTGGCGTCAATCGGAATGGTTAATTGAAAATCTTTCAATTTTCCAAGCCCCCTGAAGCCCTGTGGAAACTCCTCAATTAAAGCTTGCTTTATGTTGCCACAGCCCCAGTTTGGTTGCTTTTGATTCTTGCCAGATTCTTTCAGCCCCATGCTTTCAATTAAATTAACTTCAGAATTTTTCTCAATTGCCTCTGGCCCAAGAATCAAAATACCAAGACTAGACGACGTTTTAAGACCCAATAATGTTTGACTCTTCCCGTCAATAACCAGAAATTGGGCGTTTTCCACCTCCCTGTTTGCACATTGTATATTTGCAAAAAACGAACCTATCGTTTCGACAGGATCTTTAGTGCCATATACAAAAATTGGTTTTCGTTCAATTTGTGACACACATTTGACTCCTTTGTCTTTCAAATAGTCCCAAGTCGTTCTACACATAACATTACAACTAGCCCCAGAGTCAATTATAGCATCGATTGTCACTCCACCCACAGTGATTTTTGTCTGGTTGTCGCTAGTTCCCCCCACAGCGAAAGCGTAATTCGTCGAATCGTGGTCCACCTGTCGCACGGCCTGGCCCCTCGATTTGCATTTGATTTCAAAATGTCCCTTCTTTTTGCACGATCTGCATTCTTTACCCCGTGCCGGGCAGTTTGTATCTTTGGAATGTGTCCGTATTTTCCACACTTATAACAGGTAACTGTTTTGGAACCCTGGTACCCATTACCCCTCTTGTCATGTTTTTTGTTTTGGGGTCCATTGTATTGTTTCTTTTTCTGATCCAGGGACACTTTGTTGACACTGGCAGTAACATTTTCAATCGACCTGGCTTGTATTTCTGAATTTTCATACGCCCTGGCAATGTCACGTAGTTGAGTTAACTTCAACGTCCTGCCTTTCTCAAGCAGTTTTCTTCTCAGACCAGAGTCACGACATTTTTCAATTACTTGGTCGCGAATGTTGTCCTCAGCTTGTTCACCAAACTCGCATGTCTCGATTTGTTGCCTTAATCTAGTTATAAATTGTTCAATCGATTCATCACGTTGGTGCATGGAACGGAAAACGTGTCTTTCGTAGGGCACGTTCGATTGCGGGTTAAAATGTTCAT
Source organism: Cerastoderma edule (assembly GCA_947846245.1). Classification (NCBI taxonomy): domain Eukaryota; kingdom Metazoa; phylum Mollusca; class Bivalvia; order Cardiida; family Cardiidae; genus Cerastoderma; species Cerastoderma edule. The sequence goes on from OX401419.1 coordinate 18,925,053, forward strand.
TTAACGCCTTTACCGTTTTCTTGTAATTGTCATCGTCCCCTTCGATCGCCGGGAGCGTAAACAAAATGTCCTGCACTCGCATACCTGCAGCGTGAAGTAGCAGTGCCTTCCGTTGACTCGGATCTTCAACTCCTCGCCCTTCTGCGTACAGTTCGAATGCACGTAGCCATCTTTTCCATCGTGCCGATAAACCTGCCATCTAATCGCACTGGAAATTTGACAGTCCCCCAAGCTCTGGCATAAATATCGTTGAAGGCCCCTCTGCCATATATCATCGAATATTTATCTTCGCCGCCAAATGTAGAGGTGATTAAACGGGATTTAACCCAAGGAAAATAAACAGCGTTCTTGCTCGATTAGCTTTTATTCATCAACCCACTGCGCATGTACACAAATCAAAGTATCGATGGTAATCAGTATATCAAAGTACTAAAGTATCTATAGTGTGTACACTACAGTTCTTTTGTAATGCTATTGTTTCAAAACCTTTGAATTTCAGAACTAAGAATGACTGATGTAGTTGCTTATCTAAATGAGGGCGTGACGTCGGTACAGTGCCGTTTGGATCACCTCGGAGTCTGGAGCAACATCACAATCTCCAAATTAGACGCGATGAACCGTAAAGAGCCGATAGCATCCGTGTTTTCGGTCTCTTCCACCGGAAACGAAATTATCATTCACGAGACGTCCATGAAGGACCGAGTGTTTGTGCACAAGGAATCGTCACAGGACTTCGAAATAAAGATTAACCTCTGGCTGTACGTTTTGACATGTGCTGATGAAGGAGAATACATTTGTGAAGCTTTTACTCCTACTGATCATAAAATGGCTACCGGACGCATTGATTTACGAGGTAATGCATACTGTGTATTGTCTTAAAAATATCCAGCTATCGGTTCTTTTTGGGAATGTTTGCGATTGGTTTATTATTGTCTTATTTAAAGAACTGCAGAAAGGATAAATTATAACACTTATTCAATGTAGTAGACACACAAAAAAACTCTATTACCAACTTTGTTTTATCTCCTGTTTTGTCATTTGTCAAAAATTGTATTGGTAAACCTTGTAGCAAGAAACAGCAGCTGTTATGTTTCGTGAAGCAATCAAATATTTGATATTGCAAACCGTTATCGACAAATATATCAAATCAATCGACCGCACCTATCATTTATGCCATAACTGTTATATTGAAAGAATTTTTGAATAAAAAAAAACGTATTCTGTTTTAACAGCGATGGCAGTATATTTTTCTTTTAGTTAGACGAATATCCATGTTGTTAAAAGGAAAATCTTATAGATTTGGATTTTATTTTTGATTGTAATGAAATGTCTTCTACCAATGATATTACATATCGAATAAGAGAAAACTATATTGTTTATACACTTCTTGACTTCTTGACATCTTTCATTACCTCATAGTGGAGATATAGCATTTGTTGTTGCAAATTTAGTAACCTTTAGTAACCGTTAAACAGTTTTTTTTTCAAACAATTATCTTACATTTTTGTTGTGCGAAATAATTGGAATTAACAGGCGTCTTAACTATGATTATGAAATGCTCCAATCACATGACGCTAGCAAGGTTCGAGAGAATCCAATTATCATTTAAAAACCAAGTTTTAACATCAAAGCACTAAGTGCCCTGATTCTTATTTCACAATCATTCAATGTAAAACAAAGTCTTCCGTTATTTCAAAATGGATGTATTCACAGTGTACGAACTCGACTGAATGAATTCCGGAAGTCGTTGACGATTAGGTATACAGTTTCACTAATAGGTTTACACAGTTGTTTATTTGTTGACAGCTCCAGGTTTTAAAACGCGTTTTTTAATTGTTTTAGAAAGAAAGGTAAGTGTTATTTGCTAAATTTTCACTCTTAAGATGATGAACGACTGTATTCATGCATCAAGTACAAATCGTGCATACGTTTTACGGCTTGAAACGTGTCAAACTGAAGACCCATCCGCTTCTTGTGCATGGAAATTCGACATATTTCGTGTTATTTTCTACAATTTGGAGCTTAAAAATTAACTTAAAATTTTGACGCGACGAATCTTTCGAAATAAACTTTATTCACGTAGAAATATCACCCTTTATTCCCATTGACATGCATCTATTTAAAAATTCTGATCGTTTTTTGTGGCACATATACTGTCAGCCTAACTGTGTAAAGGCGTTTAGCAGTGAATGCCTAATCGACAAAGCACTGTATCTTAGTCGCATTACTATAGATGTGGCAGGACATGTTAAAACATAGAAAACTTTCCTTATCGGTACATAAACAATGTCCCAAGGGATGTCAGTATTCCTACCCCGAACTAAACTGGCTGATAGAGAACTTGTAACTGCTTCGATAAAAGAACCAATTGAAATGTAAATCATGAAAATAGTGGTCCTTTCAAAAGCGTTCCGAGCCACCTTTCCAAATTTGACTGGTTTTGAATTAAAGGCATAAGAGAATACAACTAACAATATATGAAGTTCTTTTATCATGTTCATAAAAGCCATGCAAATTAATTTATGATTGCTGTGAAACCCTATTTTATAAACTACTTTAACATAAGTCATTTTTGTGCTTAAAATATAGGTGTCTCAAATTCAATCATGTTTTTCAACAATCCCGTTTGTGTAGGGCGAAACTCTATATCGGGATGCGTCTATTACTACTCTTGACTAAAAACGTGCGAAGAACGTCATGATTCTTATAATCTAACAACTTGATTTTGTTCATTTTTAGAGAGGATTTTGCATTTTGTGGCTAACATAGTAGCGAACAGTGTAAGAAAAAAGAAACTCTGCATAAATTTGGAGGCGTAAATATGCTTTATCTGTGAAAAATGTAATTAAAACTTCAATTTACAAATAAAAATAATTCAGTTGCTCTACTTATCTAAAAAACACCGTCCGTATTAAATACATTATCTCCACAAGCATCTATATTTTGAGCATATCAAATGCATTCCCATGTATTACTGTGTACAAACTATGGCGTAGGATTAGCATTGTCACTCGCCCATAATGATCTGAAATGCCAAAAATAGAATAAGGATTTTGATTAGGCATACAGAATAATTGCGAATTGGCATACAGTCAGATTTTTGTTTTTTCGATTCGGCATACAGTACAAACAGCGTATGCTAGACATAAAAAACATACAGCTTTCAAAGATATACAGGCCGACGAACTAATGATTGGTATTTTTATATAATAAATTCATAACTTCGAAGAATTGCCGCTTCAAAATTTTGAATTATTGCCCCAGATGTTAACAATATGGTGATTTATATCGAAATTCAATGTACACAGGAGTTGACGACCTCAAATCAAAGATTTGAAATTGATTTAGATTTGTATCCGTTTAGTATTGCTAGAGTATATTAGATGCAAATAACACTTACCTTTCACTTAAAAACAGTAAAAATCCTCTTACACTTACACTTAGTCTGACAACAGATAAACATTTGTGTATGCCTATTAGTGAAACTGTATACCTAACCGTCACCGACTTCCGGAATTCATACAGTCGAGTTTGTACACTGTGGTATTATGATATATGTATTTTATAAAGTTATTAGGATTGTTAAAATCATCTTTGTAACATCTGTTACATGGTATTTTATTAATTGATATCAATCATTTTAAATCATCATTTTAACATCTGATACCCTCTCAACCCATTATGTGACTCAGCCCTTTTAAAATGTATCTGTTAATTTAACGATTATAATGCTTTCTAGGAAAGCCCGAAGCCCCAAAGATAATTGTTCCGAACGAGATGGTCGAAGGAATGCCAACACGCCATAACGTCACGTGTCAGGCCAATGTTGGATACCCGGAAGGCAGGCTCGTTTTCAAAATAAAGCTTCAGAATGAAACTGAATTTCATCCGATCAGATTCAACGTTACAACCGAGGAAACCATACAAAACTGCTCTAAGGTTTTACGTAAATCTTTCACCTTCACACCGGCGTTACGTCATGAAAAGGCGGAGCTATTGTGCGAAGTAGAGAACAAATATACTCTCCCTGTGAACAAGAAGCTGGTTGCAAAAGAAGTGGTACATATTGTACCAAGTAAGTAATTGCTTCACAGTTCTTCATTGCTTTAATTATTTTAGCAACTTTTTGTCGTATTTTAAGTACCTTCGCATCGTAGTCAATATGTATTTATAAATGATTGCATAGTTTTGACATGGTTTATTCGCATCTCGCCCTAGATTATTTGAAAAAAAGGATTGCAGAAATTGACTTGATTAAGTGTAAAGAATGAGTATTTGTGCATAATAATGTGTATGGAGATACATTTAAATACAGTTAATACTTAAGATGTTTTACTGCTTACTTTGACTTAGCTGATGGGTTTAATATGTCACGCAACAGAACTTTATAACATCAAATTGACTAGAGTATGAAATAGAAAATGAATAAATGTGTGGTGCAATTGATCCAGCCGCTGATGCCACATTTGTAAGTGTTGTATGGTTGCAGACAAAAGCTACTTCTTTTAATTTCAGCTCAATTGCTTTTTTGTCTTGTGATATCAGCCCTTAAGATTGATATCAGAAGGCACGGGTTTGACATATGTTTCGCTCTGACATAGTTTAACCCTAAGTAAAACAACATGATTCGGAAAGCAAAAATAAAGATAATGGAAATGCGGCATTTTGTACAGTGTACGTTTTTCTGGTTTTCTGTCTTCTCTGGTGTAACTTTTCCCCTTTAGCGCGATATCGTTACGCGTTTGAGAACTTCTGTTTGACACATGTAGACATTATTTGATTAGTGTTTTCTTCTAGAGAACTACTATTTGACACATGTAGACAATAATTAATTAGTGTTTTCTTCTAGAGAACTACTGTTTGACACATGTATATATTATTAAATTAGTGTTTTCTTCTAAAAATCTACTTTACCATTTGTAGACGACGATTAGTTATTGGTTTGTTTGTTTTCTAAAGAACTACTGTTTGACACATGAAGACAGTAATAAGTTATTGTTTTTTTTCTTGAGAACTTCTGTTTGACACATGTAGACAATATTTAATTAGTATTTTCTTCTAGAGAACTACTGTTTGACACATGTAGACAATAATTAATTAGTACTTTCTCCTTGATTACTACTGTTTGACACATGTAGACAAAAATGAGTTATTGTGCTTTTCTACAGAACTACTGTTTGATACATTAAGACAGTAATAAGTTATTGGTTTTTTTTCTAGAGAACTATGTAGACACATGTAGACAATAATTATTTATTGTGCTTTTCTAGAGAACTACTGTTTGACACATGAAGACAGTAATAAGTTATTGTTTTTTCTAGAGAACTACTATTTGACACATGTAGACAATAATAAATTAGTATTTTCTTCTAGAAAACTACTGTTTAACATATGTAGACAATAATTAATTAGTATTTTCTCCTAGATAACTACTGTTTGACACATGTAGACAATAATAAGTTATTGTGCTTTTCTAGAGACCTACTGTTTGATACATTAAGACAGTAATAAGTTATTGGTTTTTTTTCTAGAGAACTACTGCTTGACACATGTAGACAATAATTATTTATTGTGCTTTTCTAGAGAACAACTGTTTGACACATGAAGACAGTAATAAGTTATTGGTTTTTTTTTCTAGAGAACTACTTTTTGACACATGTAGACAGTAGTAAGTTATTTATTTTTCTAGAGAACTACTGCTTGACACATGAAGACAGTAATAAGTTATTGGTTTTTTCTACAGAACTACTGCTTGACACATGAAGGCAGTAATTTATTGGGTTTCCTTTCTAGAGAACTTTTGTTTGACCCACGGCTCCGGTACACCGCATGTCCATCCGCACGACTGTCACCAGTATGTTCAGTGTTCCCAGGGTTACATCTACGTCCAGCGATGTGGGAGTGACCATTGCTTTAATCCACACACTCTACACTGTGATATCAAGGTCAAGGATAAAGATGTACCATGTAAGTCTGATAATGAGCTCTCAAGTATAAGGCATCATCACAATCGGCTGTATATGACGTGTTTAGATACATACATACAAGAAGACACCTCTGATACGAAATATTGTGAAATATTTTGAAAGTTATCTCAATGACCGTGACAAATAGCTGAGATCAATCATCGGCCAAGCCTTTTTCAATATAGATCTGCCATATTACTTTAAACTTGACACATGGCATTAAGAATTGACATTTCAGTTTATTTAATATATATTTATATATATTTCACACAAATTGTAAAACACGTTCAATCAACTCTAATCGTTTACTCTCATTTTGCTTACATGAAATATAACCTATGCTCGCACCCAATGCAAATTCATAAAATGTCTGAATGTAAACCACATTTTCACGGGATTCAAACCCACAACCGCCATGGCCTGCGGCCGGCGGTCTATATATGGACCTCTGCCCTCCACAAATCGACAGCGGGGATTCCGTCTTCATGAATAGACAGACGGTCTACTGTTTTCTGTGTTTACACTATGTAGATATTACGTAATATGTATGGAAATCTGTGTCGGAGAAAACCTAAAGATAAGATTAAATCCACTCATTATAATACTAGTATGTTTGGTAAAATGTCAACATACAGACGTACTATTAACAATACCCTGTTTACTTTTTGTTTATTATTTTCTAGTTGACCCGAAACACCCCTGTTTGCCAGACAAGAATGGCGTATTTTTCCACCATCCGATTTTATGCAACAAGTATATCTGGTGTGTCCAAGGCCATGAGGTGGTGCATCATTGCCCTTTAGGGACACTTTACATCGACGGCGGTCAATGCACTTTCGAACCGGAAAGGTCACGATGTTACAACACTGACAAGGTGGAGCAATCAGAAACATAATAAGCAGTAGAACTACTCAGAGACATAGATAACAGAGATTGGCAACTCCTTCTTTACCTATAGCCGGTTTCTGCGATATCTCGCATGACGCATTATTTAGCGAGACCTTTCGAGATCTGTCTATCGACGCCGTTTTCAACTAAACGCGAAATAGGCAACACACATATAAGCGTGTTTTAAGTCATAATTAAATTATTTTCTTGCCGAATTCACTATATTGTTAGTGTTAGAAAGTTTCTCAATCCAACAAGACCGATCAGCAAGCGATTATCAAAGAAATAAACATGGCAAACTGCGACAAACTTGATTGAATTGTTTGCAATTTCGTGGTTGGGTGCGATAAACGTGATAATTGAGTAGTTTTAGATTCAAACTGTTCTAAAGGAGGGTTTTTCAAACATTTCCAATTAAAGTCCATGTTAAAGAAAGGGTTTGTTTTTTTATATTTCCAAATTTTCAGTTTGATATTCCTTGTCATTTAGAAGTTATTCCGTACTGAATATGTCCACTTTCCGACCCTAATGAGTTTAACCATCTTGATTTACAAGCAAAAAATAACAAAGTTGTGCACAGTAAAACTAAAATCTATGCACTGGATCATATTATACTTGACATTTTCCTGAAGTGTTATTTTTGTTTTATGGTTGCCCGCATTTTTAAAGTAATCTTCGCTTCCATAACGAAGCTATATCAGGTTTACTTTACCACGCAAGCATAAGCATGATTTCAGCCATTTTATTTTCAATCAAAATCTTTCATTTTTGCATCAATTAAAAACTTAAATTGTGTGACTTGGGTTTTATCAAACGTGTTATTACTAAAAACGTCTGAATGAGTTTAAATTGATCCCTTATTAAATGCTGACTAAGTTCTATAGTTTCCCGTATTTTCAAAGTGATATTCCTATATAAGAAGAAGAAAATCCATTCAATTAATAGACAAAAGAATGAATAGATCTTCTTAATCAGAAACACCACGATATATCCTTTTTCGTCATACTTCTTCTTAATTCCGATCACTTGCAAATATGTCAAGTGAAATGTGTCATTTGAAGGACGAAGGGTGATAGAGTCAATCACGGTAGTGGACAATACAGGCTTTGATTGTAAATTGCCACCCCATAAAATATGTAGTTTGGTGTCATAAAACCTTTTGATGCTAGGGCGATTACACAAGAAGTGTGTGGCGCTAACCCTGTGTCCACTCTCTGACACCTCATTCAAATTTAATGACCTAAAGCTTCCGAAAACAAAATAGGGAGGATTTTTTCTGTTTTAAGCGTCTGTCTGGGTTTAAAGTAGTGTGCTTTGACTTAATTTCTCGTTCAGAAATGATAATAAAAACAAAGGTGCAAGACACACGATTTGCTTTAGCTTAACATTAAAAAAGCTCACATTTCTTTTTTCTAAAATCATTTCGGTCAGCAGCATGATAAGACCAGACCGTTACGTGTTTAAGAATAGTTATGTACTTATTGATTTGCAATCAATATTAGAGGAATCTGTGGTAAAAGGTGTATTCGAAACTGCACGTCAGTTTTTTCTTACGTGTCCTTTCGTTTACTAAAACCGCTTTTACAAAAATTCGCATCACATGCATATTAACATCTTAAAATACTTCTAATTTTCTTAAATTGAAACATTTGGCTTGTAATAATGTCATGATGAAAAACGTGTTTTGTTTTGACAAAATTAGCACTGTAAACAGTTTACGACACAAAATAAATGAAATGAAGTTAGAAAGCAATTTTTTAATATTAACGAAAACTATCATGTCTTAGTGGAAAGTTCATGCTTTGTTTATTAACTGCAACAAAATAGAGTCACTTGATTCATTATAAAATATTATTTAAACCTTTGCTTGAAAGACATTGTCGTTATAAGTACAATTGCATGGTAATCAAGCATGTCATTGAAAAAGAAGGCCTACTGGAACTTTTTATTTTGTTTTAAACGTAAAATCAATTTAATAAAATGAAAATAAAACAAAATGTCCAGAAGTTGTTTCAGATAACCAATCAGATAACCAAAACATAGCTATTTCACTGTAATAAAGAAGTATCAATTTCGCTTGACATCTCCCGTGGCAACGGATGAACAGGTACGGGTTTTCCTTATCTCGCAGAACCTTGCGGCACGCGAGAGTTTGGTGATAATTCCGGAGTTGCCAATCTCTGTTATCTATGTCTCTGAACTACTCAATGAAACACTGTAGGAAAAGGGACGATGATTTATTTGATTATCTCCATAATTATAGAAATATTGATCATATGGGGTCTCGAACAAACGACATTCTGGTTAACGTGGTAAAATCAGAAACATCGTCTGCATACTTCTTTAGAATAGATTGCCTTGAAAGACTGAATCCCTAATTACTATATCTTACCATCATAAACTACCCATACGTTTCAAAGTATTTTATTCTGTCGCTCGGTATGTTTGGGACTTAACGCTGATGTCAACAGTATTCTAGTCCTATTGTGGTCTTCCCGTGCCCCTATTTTCCCACGCGGACTTATTCTGTCAGTGACGAAGGATGAATTAGTCGTGTCACATTGTCTTCCTTTAATAGATAAGAAGCCCAAACAAAAACCAACATTGGCCGGGCTGGGTTTCCGAACCACGGCCACCGCCATTTTGATGACTTTTTCATCTGTTTTATTTTCCACGTAGAGCAATTTGGT